>PVJH01000015.1:238211-757727 GCA_004026705.1 Nesogale talazaci | reverse complement strand
ATAGGAGGAGGAGAGCAGGGTGGGGACCTAAGGCCCACTGGTGGGTAATTGGTCACCCTTTTACAGGGGAGACACGGGGAGGAGACAGACCAGTCAGGAGGCAGCCAGGCAGTGATGATGCATACAAGTTTCCTCTGATTCCTGAAGCCTTCCTCCCTGTCCCCCAACCATCATGGTCCCAACTCTACCTTGCAAATCCAGAGGGACTGGAGAAGTCACACTGGCATAGAGGGGAGCTGGAGATATGGGGAAACCAGGATAGATGGGCCCCTTCGGGCCAATGGTTAGAGTGGAGATACTGGAAGGGTAGAGGGAAGGGGGGATAGAGAGACCGAACCAACAGCAAGGATATATACACAAGCTCTTATTTGAAGGATGGGCTTCAAAGGAGTGGGTTGGGGGAGAGGTCGGGCAGTGTACGATATGACAAAACAATAACAATGTATAAACTATTGAGGGTTGGAGGGGAGGAGAGAGCAGGGGAAGAGGGGAAGGAATGGATAAGCCGATACTAGGGGCTAAAGGGAAAAAGGTGGATGATTGGAGAACAATAATATAAGTGGACATGTGAGGGTGCTTGACGAGTATGCTTATTTATATATTGTGAAAAATGATGTATGAGTCCCTAATAAAATGATTGGAAAAAAAAGGAAATTTGGCTACACACAACTGAGAACTCAAGTTAAATGTGATTGAAGCAAATGAATTTTTTTCACAAATAAATTAATAAACTTTGGAGGAGTCATTCTTGAACTGATAGGGTAGTTCAACAGTCACCAGTGGCTCAGACCTCTTTGCCATTTTCAGTGCTTGGCTGCCACCCTCATCATCTCTATGGTGGTCATGTGCTTATGTTAATTTCATGATTGAGATGTAATGGTGGAGTCTAGCCTGTTAATCTGGAGATAGCCATTGAGTAGCCAATGAGACCTCTGTGTGGGCATGACTTTCTCCTGAGACTTCTCAGAAATCTCATGATATTTCCTTGGTGGAGATGAGAAGCTATCTCCCCAGTTGTTGGGAGTTAATCTCAGAGACAATTAAATATGGATAAGACAAGATGGCAGCACCTGAAGAGCTGAAGGAGCTGGAGGAGAAGCCACAGGGCCTTACCCTGATGGAGCCAGACCTCTGAAGTTGGAGAAGCCACTTAGAGACTCCTGCCAGCACTGAGTTGCCTCTACCACCACTGGATGCTGTTGATGGACCCTGAGCCCTGGAAGAGAGGAGCTGTGGGATTCTGCCAGTGCCGGGATTCTGCACTCACTGGCATGTGACTTTGTGAGTCAGAAGGAGATGTTATAGACTGGTATCAGGCATATGGGCTAATATCAGACTTATGACTTTGAGCTGGACTCGGTTGGGATATTTTCTTAATGCCCTATTCCTCTTGTATAGAAACCATACCCTTATATCCATATGCATGTCTATGAGTTTGTTTCCCTAGTCTGCCCAGACTAAAACATCTCTATACTGTATGGGTGCCAAGAATCCCACTGCATCACCTGTAGTTCAGGAGAAGGCCAAAAGTGAGATGGATGCAAATTCTGACTGAAACATAGTGGGCTAAGGACACCAACCAAATGCTGGAGCAAAAAGTGAATATATAGTATAAGGAAATTATGAGAGAAGAGAATCATCAAATAAAAAAGCAAGTTAGTAACCATAACCACAATGTGATTTAAAAAGAAGCTAAATAAAATTATATAGAACCCAATATGTTCTCAACAAGTCAAAGCCAACTCATTGCAATTCTATGTGACTCTGTAACACTTCCCCTGTGCAGTTCAAAGAGTAATTCTTTACAGAAGTGGAAAGTCCATTTTTTTCCCTCAGGGTGGCTGGTGGTTGGAAATTTTAAAAATAAATTAAAATAGACCAATAGATATGCTATATAAAGGTATGAACTTTTCATTGATAGAAAGGACAATAATTATATTAAGGAAGCTATTTTCAATGAATGTATGCACACAAATTTATTTTCATCCATTGGAAGTGGTCCAGGAAACTCTCATTTACTAAGAAAGATTTTGACTGAATTTTGTTTCTAAACTCAATAAACTGTCTGAAATCTTGGACTTGTCTATTTATGGGTGACAGTGCAAACCCTTAGTGGCAATATCTCTTGAGATACTTGACGACCTTGACTTTGTCAAATTGTTACAAATAACATTTCAAAGATGGGGGATTTTGCAACATCCTCAAGAGTGGTTTGCCAGGTAACACCCATTTTAAGGGATATTTAATCCATAGTTATTTTCTACTGCTTTATTTCTAAACTCATCTAAATGTTACATTTCAAAAGCTCTTTGATGTGTTTTGGGTTTTTTCCTTCTCTTGTTCAAAGCAAGAAGTTGTATTTTCCAATGAAGAAAACAGAGGAGAATTTTGAAAGGTGTTTTGGGTTCTGGTTCGTACTTGAATCTGTTTTAAACATGGTGGAAATAATCATCATGTAAAAACGGGAGACTACTTTATCTGTGCATTGCTTCTATAATCCTAGATTCCATCTCAAAAGAGACTCATCTATCATCTAATTGTATCTTCCTGTAAGGGGCTCAATCCTCTCTGCAAGAGACCTTACCCCATACTGTCCCGGATTGCTGATAATAGGCAAATTGGTGCCTGCTCAGGTCAACATTGCTGTTTCAGGAAAACCAAGGACTTATGGTTTGAAATTATTTTTCCTGTAACTTGTATCCTTTGACTTTAGTGTGCCTTGCTGTGTCACATGGAATTCATGTTACTCCTTGTCTGACAGCAATTCACATGCTTGGAAACGTGTGCTGTCTCCCTAATACTCATATTTTCTACAAAGTGCCACAGGCCTTAAACTACTCATCTGACAACATTTAATAACCCTGCAACACTCAAAGAAATATTTTCTATGCACCAGTGATTGTCAACATTTCTCTTAGTTTTTGTCATTTGGGATTAGCTGATAGTCTAGATGTTGTGCCAGCACTTAAGAAAATTGACAGAATGAGACACTTTTCCTTTAATCAAGAAAAATTTCCACATATTTGTATTAGTATCATCACTCTACTTTCCTAAGATCCTGTCCAAGTGAGACCTTGACGACATAGTGGGCAAGTGCTTGGCTGATAACCCAAAGGTCAATGGTTTAAACCCAGCGGCCCTTTGGCAAGAGAAAAGATCAATTGATCTGTTCCTATAAAGATTATAGTTCAGAAAACATTTTAAAGCAGTTCTACTTTGCCAGGTAGTGTTTCTTAGAGTAAGAATTCATTTTACTGGCTGAAACCCGGTGTCATACTGGTTGAGCGCGGGATTGTGGCCCAGGGGCTTGGTGGTTCAAAACCAGCAGCGGTTCTCCAGGAGAAAGGCTGAGTAGCTCCCATGACCACCAGAGGGCAGTGATTCCCACCCCTCCCCCCAAAAAAGAATTAATTTTACTAGACAAAACAGCAACATATGCAAGTGTATTCACATACAAGTATGTATACATATGCATATATGCTGTTTTAATTGCTCATGTCCCACTTGTGCAATTAAAGAGATATATGACATTAGGTAGATTCGCTTTATTTATCAGGTTTTATAAATGCCACATGAAGTTCCCTAATATAGCTTTGTCCCTCTGACGCTAACACAATTTTCTAACTGTAATTATTAAAGCTGACCTTTAGTTCTCATTCACTGATCTCTATGTCTGAATTCATGTTTAGCATCCAATATTTTCCCCAGAAATCCACCTTAAATTTCCACAGATGACATTCTTATTTCTCCCACATAGCTCCATAACACTGGGCTTGGATTCTAGTTACATTGTAAGTCAGTTGTGGTACCCTGGAAGAAATATTAGCTTAAGAAAAAGGGAAAAAAAGATTTTGAAGCCAAATGCTAGGTAAATTTGTGAAAGTTACCTTGATATTTTGGAGCTTCAGTTTCTTGTATAAGAAAAGCAAGATCTGACTTTTCGTAACACATACATTGGTGTGACTATATGAGACAGAGATACGCAACAATGAGAACACATGTCAACACATGAATTTCAAATGTTTCAAGACAGATATGATATCTACCATAATGTTTGAACCATAATCCATGTTTAATAGCTACTTAGCTTATGTTCTTCTATGTCAATAAGCCCTTTGTGTATATTTAGTAAATTTCACCATTTATCTAGAAAATAGTGAGCTTAATTACATACTAGGAAATAGTTATTTTAACATTTGCTGAAATGTCTAAAGGAGCACAGATCTGTGCTATACATTTCCTCCCTGTCCCTTGCATGTACATCCAAAATGGCTACATTAAAATTTAAATCATGTTAGCCAAACTTTGCAAGAGTTATTACATGATTAAGAACTGACGTCATTGAGAGAAGAAATCCAAGCTGCACTGAAAAATAAACAACCCAAATCAAACATTGCCATTGAGTCCATTGTGACAAAAAAGTCTGAGTGAATACTATGTGACTGCATTTGGGGAATCTCTGAGGGGGATCCTTGTAATGAAATAAAGTACAAGAGTAAGTAAAAAGTATATGTGGATACTACCATCAAACTTCCAGGTCCTACATGTCTGGGTTTATCCCCTCCTCTCCTACCCCCTAAATTATTTGAATATATCTATACAATCATTGGATGGCTACAGATAAGTTCAACCAATACTACACTTAATTTCATTAGGGTATGTCCCCAAATCCCCCCCCCAAAAAAAAACAGCAAAAAAAGCACAAACCCAGTGACAGAATTCATTTCCAAGGGGATCTGCTGGGCCAGTGAAATTTGAGACAGAGCAACTCAGAAGGTCATGGTTACAGTGCTTTGGGAATTCCCAAAGGGAAATTTGAAAAGATTTGTACCAAGGACACAGGATAAGCACAGGGGCTTGTCATGAAAAAAAGTTTTCAGAAAATGGAACACTGAATTGGGAACACAAAGGGCAGAAAATTTAACAAAGGAGATTTTCCATTACTGCAAAGCCCTTGTTAATTCTTTCAGGGTAATCCTACAAGAATTTCATTGGGAAACTTGACTTCACTCACCCGTCAGCTCTAATCTGGCCCTTTCAGACACTTTGGTATGCCACCAACTCAAAGATCATTAAAAGGGAACAAATGAGAGTCTCTCAAGGACGCAAAAATTGTCACTTTAACATGGTATAGATCATCGAGGAGTCAGTAAATCTTCAAGAGAGGACAGAAAAGAGAGAAATAATACCATCAAAATTATATAGCCCTAGATGATGGGCATGTTGACAAACAATATCTTCATATTTTGATATTCTTGCTTAATTAGATTTCTATTTTGAAGTCATATTTTTTTCACTAATCCTTGTGTTTTATCTACTATAGAAAAAGAGGAGATAAATAGTTTAAAAAACATATTGTCCAGCCACATCTATAATTGTCTTATTTCTGCCTCTAACATGTGTATAACAAATTCTCTTCAATAGCATAAAACATCTCCATGTAAAATGTAGTAAGTATCAGATGAAATGTAATTCTGGAGGTTCTCTGAAAAATCTCATTAGAAATTTCCGATTTGTACATGTAGATAGGTGGGGAAATACCTGCTATGTTCATAAAGTATTATCAAAGGGAAATAAATCAGCACTTGCTAAGCTATTGCGAAACTGTTCACATAGTTGTCACATTTGTGCAAATGAATTAGAGAAGTGGAAAAAAAGGAAGAATGCTTCAGCACACAACTATTCTGATACATGCATTTATTTATTAGGCTATCAGACAGAGCTAATCTCAATGGATTCACTTGGTAGTAGGAATTATTGTGGAGCAGAAAGCTTACATAATCCATTATGAGGCAGAATTTTTATCAAGCCACCTAATTAAAAGTTCTTTATATCTCAAACTGCTTAATGAGGAGTTGAATCATGACTCCTCGAGTGAGTCAGGGGTTTTCAAGGATTTAAGGATGAGGTAAGTAAATGCACAGCGTGATATCTCATCAACTATCATGTAGGCCCATGGGAGTCAAAACAGCACAGACACTGTAATAAAATAAATAGGGGAGGATGGCTTAGGTAGGAGAAATGTGTCGTTGACTTTTATCATTATTCCCTCTAAAAGGAAGTTCCTATCTTAGCTGACATTTTCACTCTTCACTTAGATAGATATATTTAAATTTAATTTCCCATCCCTTATTCCAACTCCTTTCATGGGCCATTATTTTGATAGTGAAAGTACATCAAATAAATAAGTTTTACTAGAAAAGTATATTTGTGATGTACAAGTGCAACAATAAAGTCAAGCATGGCAACAATTTTGTGGATGCATTACATGGACCAGCCTCTGTTCCTAGGAACATGGGTGACGATGATGCAGCGGGTGGTTCTGCACCGAGCACATAGCAACAGAAATAATATACATATCAATCTCTTACATATTTCACCATTGTTCACTTGTGATCAGCTATCCCAGTATCTTAAACCGCTGTCTCTAAGTCGATTACATGTAACTGCTTTGACTTGCAAGGTAGAGGCACATCACATTTCACACAGTCGTTCTTGTTATCAGTGTTCCTCAACTTGCATTACCATGCAGTCAATGCCTGCTTACATGTCCACTGCAAGTGTTGCTGTGAGGTGCCAGGGAGCCTACACTGCTGACTCATATGGATCTTGTGAACAACAGGAAAGAATACTGCCTAGTCCAGATCCATCTGCACACGTGTTCTCATGTTTAGCGTATCAAGCCACTGTGTCAATCCATCCTATTGAGGGTCTCTCTCTCTCTCTCTCTCTCTCCCTCCCTCCCTTTCCCCCCCTTTTATCAAAAATAATGTCCTTCTCCAGGGACAGAAAGCTCCTAATATTATATACAAAGTCCCTGAAAGAAATCTCACCCTCCTTGCCTCTGAGGAGCATTCTGACAATACTTCTAAGAGAGATTTGTTTGCTCTTTTGGCAGTTCATAGAATTTCCAGTCTGCTTCTCCAGCACTGTAATACAATTGTATAGACTGTTTTTCAGTTTTCCTCATTCAATATCCAACTCAACACATGCATATGAGGCAATTGAAAATACAGTGGATTGGGTTAGGTATATGTTAGCACTCAAAGTAATGTACTTGCTTTCCAGCACCTTAAAGAGGTCACATGTATAGCAGACTCACCCAGGGCAATGTGTCCTTAGATCTCTCCACTGACTGCTGCTTCCATGGGCATTGATTGTGGATTCAGGCAAGAAAAAAATTCTTGATAACTTCCATCTTTTCTCCTTTTATTGTGATGTTTGCTTTTGATCCACTTGTGAGGACTTTGGTCTTCTTTAAAATGAGTTGTAATCCATACTGAAAGCTTTAATAAATAAGTGTTTCAGCAAGTTGTTTCATCTGCATACCACGGCTCACTGATAAGCCTTTCTCTGATCTTTTTTGCCCCAATCCATTTTATTAGGATCTAATCCAGACTTACCCAGACATTTCAAAGCTCAATCACAACAAGCAATACTGCATAATTACTACTCAAATCAGATTAAAAACTTTTTCTTCCTTCTTGAAATTCTTAATATCAGCTTCCCCTTGGCCCCTCACTTCCTTCATTGTTCCCCCCCAGGAACACTTATTCTAGTTATTGGATTTATGTGTTCATCTATCCTGAGTTTCATATACCAATAAAATAAAACAGAAATAAATGCCACTATGAAACATACTCACACAAAGAAAATATTTAAAAAAATCAGGTCAAACCCAAAGTATTTCAGAAGAGAGATGAAGAGGCAAAGTTTTAATCTTTCAAATCAGAATATCCATTTTAATGTATTATAGTTTGGTCTCTAATCCTCTCTGTCTGAATGCCAGGTTATTCCCATCTCTCAATTATGATTAGAGGGAGATCACTGAAGGCTTATTTCCTATGTAGATTACACAAATATATGTTGAGTTTCCACTGTAATCCATAAGCTTCAACAGAACAGAATCTCAAATGTAAGCTCAGAGTCTACTTCCTCTTTCAGATGTGGATTATATAATTTACAATCTTTGAATCACAGGTGTTGGTGTGTTTCTTACATGAGGACTTAGTTGATGTCTCATTTAGATTAGGTTGTTTGTCAGAAATAAGTCTGTAAGATCCCAGATAGCAAGCACTATCTAATTCCTTCAACCACACTTTGCTACTGCACCTATATCTTCTGTGCTTCCTTTAATCTTCATATGCCACATTTTTCTTCATAGAAGCAAGCACCTTTGATGATCTGGTCACCAAAGAGATTGAATGAATATGGTGGGAGGATATGACCCATCTTTAAATCATGCAACAATCTTTCTTTCCACACAATCATCTCTTAAACCTTGTGCAGATTTCACTTGAGTACAAGGAAGTGCTCTGAAATACTCATTCTTCCTGAGACAATCCATAGTTTTTGTTTTGTTTTGTTTTCATCCACAAAGTCAAATTCCCTTGCTTAGTCAGTAAAATACAAGTGCCATATGCCTGTTGTTCTTGATTTCACCCACTATCTACCTAACATCAATAATGATATCACCACAACCTAATGTGTTCTTTCTGATGGGCCAACTTTTTTTTTTGAATGGGTACATATTTCTTCAAGTCAGTTGGCCAAAGAGCTGTCTTCCAAGTTTCTTGCCATAGATGAATGAGTGTTTCTAGTACTTCATCATCTTGATGAAACATTTCTACTGATATTCCATCAATTCCTGGGGCATTTTTTTTATCTAATGCCATAAGTGAATCTTGGACTTTTTGTTTTGATATCATTAATTCTTTATAATATGATACTTCTTGACACGATTGAATGTTGAATATTTATTTTAGTACAGTGATTTTACATATCCTTCTCATCATTTGTTAATATTGATACTGCCTGCATCATTCAATACATTGTCTTTTCAACACGGCAATTCAAGACTTGAATTTTTTCATCAGGTCCTTCAGTTTAAGGTATACTGGGCATGTTCTTCCATTTGGTTTTCTAACTTTAGTTATTTTCACATCTCACTAAAATATTTTAATCTTCTCCAGTAGCCTTTTGAAAGTTTGCATTCAGTATTTGTCTTCAACATTTCCTTATTTTCTTTAGCTACTCTACAATTAAGAGCAAATTTCAGAATCTCTTCTGACATCCCCTTTGATCTTTCCTTTCATCTCTTTTTTTAATGACCTCTTGCTTTATTCATGCATGATGCTCTTGATATTATTCCATAGTTCATCAGGTCTTCTGTCACTCAATGTGCTAGCTTTGTTTTTGAGATGTTCTCCAAATGAAGGGGGACAGACTGAAGGTTGTATTTTGGCTCTGTTTCAATTTTCTTCGATTTTCTGAACTTACATATAAGCAGTTGATGATCTGTTCCATAGTCAACCGCTGAGATCACTTTAGCTATTGACATTGAACTAGCATCTTCTGTTTCAGATACAGTCAACTTGATTTCCGTGTGCTTCATTTGGAGTAGTACATGTATATAGTGACCTTTTGTGTTGCTGAAAAAAGGGGTATGTGATGCCAAAGTGTTTGCTCTTCCAAAATTGTGTCATGGTGTATTCAGCTTAGTTTCTATCACCAAGACCATACTTTTCATCTACTCTACCTCCCTCTTTGTTTCTAATGCTTGCAATTCATTCAACAGCATTTATCAACACATATTCTTTGCATATTTGAACAACTTCAAACAGAAAATATTGGCAAAATTTCTTCACCACAAATTTTATTTGGTGTGTAAGTTTAAATAATTGTTGTACTGACTGGACTTCTTTGTATTCTGATAGATAGAATCATATCCCAACAGCCTTGCACTTTGTGTTAGTTTTTGAAGTGTCTTTTATTATGATAAATGTGATGCTATTCCTCTTGGAGCTATCATTCTTGGCATCATCAACAAGATGAATTTCTGATTCAAAATGGCAAATACCAGTCGATTTCAGTTAAAAGTTGCCTAGTATAGCATTCTTTATTCATTCATTTTAATGCTTGATGACTTGCGATTTTCCTAGATTCATATTTTGCACATTCCAAGTTCCAACCATTAATCAACGCTTACAGCTTTTGCTTCTCATTTTGAGTCATGGTGTATCAGCACCAGAAAATCTCAGAGGCTTTCTTTCTAAAACCTTTTGTCCATCCACATCATTAAGGTGCCCTTACTTTGAGAGGACCACTCTCTGCCAGCCATATTTTGAGCACCTTCAGATGCAAGGGTTTCATCTTCGGGCGCTCTCACTGACAGGGTCCCACTGTGATCCCCAAATTTTCAGTACTGGACAATGTTCTGCTACTATCCACATGCTTTCCTGTGGCTAATTCCTCAGAATTGGGTAAAATATTCCTTCTTTTTTTGTTTGTTGTTGGTCTGGAAGCTCTGCTGAAACCTGTTCACATGTGGCAAAACCCACAGCTTGGTATTGCCAGGGACATAGCTTTCAGCTTTGCAGCAACACACAGATTACTGCACAGACAAGGGCGGGGGTTTGGGAGTGGGGCAGGGAGGACCAGGGCTGTGTGAAAATATTTTTAAAACATTTATCAAAGAAATGAGCTGCTAATGTAGAATGTGTACAGTTAAATAATCACTTCCAGAATGCTATCCAGCAGAATTAATATGTCTGCATCCCCAGTCTGATATCTTATTATCTCTCTATCAGGTAACATTGCCCAACCCAAAAAGTGAAAATTTATGTTCTTCAGCCACTTTAATCACACTTCTCAGAGTTATAATATGTTTGAGGATTTTTTTATATATTTGAAAGCTTTTAGAGTTTCCTTCTTTCAGATTTCTGTGCATATTCAAAATTTTTATTGTGGTTATTGATTTTTTCTCAAAATTATTTATAGTCTATATTACTATCTTGCCATATTTAAATATCTAAGGCATCATAACTCAATGAGTCATTCATATGGAAAATTTTTCCATTGGATATCTATTTGGTAGAAATCAATTCATTCAATTTACTTTACAATGTTTGATTATTAAATGTGTATTTAAAAAAACCAAAAAAAGTGCAATTTTCCCTCTCGTTTACAGTTTTTAAAATTTTTACATGTGTAAAGTCTTTCATAATAACAAGGTCACAAAGATGTTCTCCTATATTTTTTATATTAATATAACAATTTTATATGAATGTATTTTAAGTTTAGTTTAGGTCTTTAATCCTCCTGGAGTCTATTTTTTTCTATTTTTTTCCTGGAGTCTATTTTATTTGAGGTCTTTGATAAATATTTTTTTTTTCCATAAAAGAGCAATGGAGATATTCTTCATTTTCCCCATTGATTTGTGTCACTCTTGTTACCTATCAAGTTCTGTAAACTCCTGTGCATAAGTGCATTTGTCTGCAAATTCTCTATTCATATCCTCTCTTGTTTAGGGGTTTATTCCCGTGTTATGTCATTATAATACATCATAGTTGTCATGGGTAATCAAATTACAATGTATCTTTAATATGTTTATTCTTCTGTGTATGTATCAGAATGAGTATACCAAACTCCTAAAAGGAATCCAATGGAAATTTTGCTTGAGACTTCTTTTAATATAGAAGTAACATTTTGGTTAAATTTTGAGAAGGGGTATTTTTAAAATATCAACTTCATTTATCTGGGATCATAAGATGAAATTTATTTATCATCTTTTATTGAGCCATTCATGTTTTCTCTATTATTGTTAGGTGCTGGTAACGTGGATCAAAACTGTTGAATTGGTTATTACCGATAGAACAGCAAGGAATACTGTCTGGACCTGCACGGCCATCATAGTTGCTGTTATGTGTGGACTCCTTTTGGGACTCCCTGTGTCAACTCATCTCCTTGAGAGTCTTCCTCTTTTTCATTGAAACTCTACCACACATGATGCTGATATCCAGAAACTTGCCTCTGCACATAACCTTTCCAACGTACATGAAACAAAACTCACCATTCTTGCTTTTGGTTGTGCTGCTTTCAAGATACTTGTTTGCTTTTTCTAACAGTCCCAGGTCCTTTTGATATTCTTTGCCAGTATCGCAATTCAAAGGCATCAACTATTCTGTCTTCTTTATTTGTCATTCAACTTTTACATGCATATAAGGTAATTGCAATTATAATAGCTTGCATCAGGTACCTATAAAAAGAGATCTTGTTCCGGCAATGTATCAGTGCAAGAAGTTGTTTGATTTATTGAATGTAGTTCTATGAGAATTTATCCGGGATCCAAGCAAAACAAAATTCTTCACAAAATTTGATTAAGAGACATTGCTAATGCTTCATAATATATACCACTATTATATATAAAAAAGAAAGCATTACACTTTGACCACAGGTATGCCCTGGATCCTTTGATATATCCCATTCTTATTGGGCTCACTCTGGGAAAAAAATGGGCTCAGGGTCCTCCTGGAAATTAAAAATGTGTGTCCTATAGTGCAGAACTCAAGAGAAAGTATGGATATCTGCTTTGGCTGCTCCCTCAAACACACACACACACACACACACACACACACATCCTTCATGCGCCTCCTGGGAGCAGAGCACTCACATTAGGAAATACTGATTAAGATCTATTTTAGTATACTTCAGTAATTCTTTTCGATTTAGATAATTTGACTTAAAGTTTCTCCTATAGTATATTTCTAAGTATTTCATCTTTTTAAATATTATAAATTATACTGTTTTTATTTCTGAATATAGTTGAGTCATTTGAAAAAGAGTTGTGTCTTAATGATTACACTTTTAAACTTTGTTGGGCAGAACTTGATCAGTATTAGCTTTAGATTAATTTCCTCCATGTATGCAGGAAAACCTTACTTCTACCTGATGTCTTCTTAATTACAAAGCTTACCTAAATGACTGGATAATGCAGATATTATTCACATTTTCACCCACATATGAGCTTCAATTGTTACTTCCTATCTTGCTGTTCGTTCTTTTGATGTCTTATAAGTAGTTCTCCTTTCAGGTGCTTTGATCACCAAGTTGCTGAGTACTCCAGAGAAACTCTTCAGAATTCCTCTGCTCTCATTGCAGCTCTCTTCTGTCTAGAATTCTGTCCCTCAAAATACAGCCACTTGGACCTCTCCTCATTCTTAAATATATTTCCTCACTGCACAAAGCTTGGAATCTTCCTCCCCAAATTTTATACTGGAATTTCAGACTATACACATCTGTATTTAGACACTACCTCAAGAGTAAGTTGATACAAAAGCCACTAATGCCCAGAATTTGTGTGATGATAGTGAGTGCATCATATTTTAAGAAGGCACAAAGTCATTAGATAGACAGGAGAGAAGAAAGTGACTAAAATACATGACAGAGTCTATATGTTGCTTTGATCCTAAAATAACTAGAGGAAATGGAAGAAATGTTGAAATAAAAGGCATGTAAAAAATGTCAACAGGAGATTCAAAAATGTCAAAAGTAGACATAGTAAAATATTTAATGCAATGTGAATGTATCTGAAATTAGGGGGGGGGGGGGAATGAGGAATAACCTCAGAACATGTTAAAAGAACTGATCTGAAAAAAAGCCAAAGGGGGAAATGTAACATTGAAGCACCGATGAAGCAAATTTAAATGATGCAAAGACCTACAAAGGAAAATTAAGGAAAATACAACCATTGCATCAAAAATAATTGCTAGACATTCATACATTTCAGGGAGTAGCCTTTTATCAAGAACCTATAGCTTTGGAGAAAAAAAAATTCCAAACTACATTGAAGTCATTCACAAAATCAAGACTCCAGAATTGGACTGTTAATCAAGATATTTCAACACGTGTCTATAACATTGGAAGTGATCTCTAACCTGTGCTAAGACATTTGGAAGACAGATTCCTGGTCAGCTAGCTGAAAGAGATAACAGGTACATATTTTCCCATTCTAAGGAAAGGTGGTTGATTCAACTGAATGTGACTGTAACGAGGCAATCTTATTAATATCATATATAAATAATATTTTAATTAAAATATTTAGTAGTAAGAAGATAATTTTAAATAGTTATAGCACTATATTGACAGAGAACTCTCCAATATTCAAACTGAGCTTAAAAGATGTGGTAGAACAAAAGATACCATTGCTATTGTCAAGTGAGTCTTGGCTAAAAGTAGCGAATACCAGAAATATTTATTTAAGATTTAACTGTGACTTACCAACAATTCAAAACATTCAGCTTTGTGGATCATAAAAGACAATGGCTTGCATTGCACAGAATGGAAATTGAAGAAGAGTTATTTGTGCTTACATGACACCTTCACAAAGACCAAGATACAGTTCATTAAAAAAGTCAAAGGGAGCCTAACTTTTAAAATTACAAGTGTATCCCTTCAACATACTTACTCAGCCTGTGGAACCAAACGCAAAACCAAACCAAGTTCATACTGACCAAAACTCCACAGAACAGGCAGGAGCTGCCTCTGTGAAAGTCTGACACTGCAACTCTGAAGGGAGAAAGCAGCATCTTTACCCCATGGAGGTGCTGGTTGTTTCGAACTCCTGATCTGGTCCCTAGCAGGCCACTGCAAGACCAGCAAGCTGCTGAGGCTCCTTACCGACCCAATAATCACAGAAGTACATCCCATCAGGATTGGCCATAGACTCATTAACAACCTCCAATGTGCAGATAGTTGACAGACTGGTTGCTGAACATGAAGAGTACATGAAAAACTTACTGATAAGGATGAGATTGCAGACTTCAGGATGGATTACACAACAAAATTATATAAAGAAATAATTATATAGCATGTATATAATTATATATATAGTCCCACATCTAGACCCAATGAGCCACATTAAGGATTAATGAAGAAAATATCAAAGTGATAGCAAACTTTATTTTATAATTAACATCCATAGAAACAGGGCTCAAAATATCAAATGATATATCACATATAGAAACTTTTGTGCAGAGTTTCAACATATTAAAAAACAAAACAACAAAAAAGTAGAACAATAAGCTTGGAGATTAAGGTATACATGCTGCTAACTAGGATATATTCAGTCATCTCATATAAATGACAAAGGTTGTCAATGGAAAAGGAAGACTAATGAACAATCAATGCCTCTGAATTGTGATGCTGGCACAATACAGGAATTTACCATGTGAGTATACACACCTTTGACTGTCGTGGAGGAGGTACAGACAGCACACTCCTTAGAATTGAAGCAAGCACAGACTTTAGATAGGCTATTAGAAAAAGTCAAGGCCAGGAGAAGGGTAAAGGGTCAGCTAAAAATAAGAAGGTACCCAACCAGTTGAATTGACAGACAACTGCCACAACCATTGTGAGGATGGAATAGGGCCAAACTGAACTTTTTTCTGTTATACACAGAATGGAAGTGAGTTCACACCTACTTCACAGTACTTAATAACAAGAATCAAAAGAAGATTATAGTAATCATAGAATTTTTTTTCTATCTTAGGAATCATTATTCTTCATTATCTGAGAAGTATTTTCTTTGGATCTATAGTTTGCATTTTTTTTCCAGATTATTTCCATTGTAGTTATTGCTGGGATTTAAGGTGAGAGGATTAACCCAGTCCTTATTACTTCACCTGGAGGAAAAGTCCAATGAACCACATAAGGATTAATGAATAAAATATTGAAGTGATAACAAACTCTGAGAGTGAATGTTTCACACCTGATTTGGATGGGAAAACATTTTAATCATCACTATGTCAAATTCAAGTAACACTCTTGGAGGGGCTGGGGTTATGAGGGCTGTTATTCATATAGTATCTTAGATCAGCATAAATATCATGAAAATTAAGATGATCTCTCACCATTCACAAGTAATTAAGAACTGGAAGGGGAAGTTAAAAGGAATCAACCTTAAATTATTTTAAATGTATTTATTTATATCTAAGTCTGAAGACTACAGAGTAGTCTTCCCGTCAATTGCTGTCATCCTTAGTAAGAGTCCTCATTGCCATGCAGCCAATTCTCACTCATAGCAACCCTTTAACACAGAGGAGAACCGCCATTATCGGACACTGATAAAGACAACCAAGGAAGAATGAATGCCTTTCAACTAGGACACTGGAGAGGAATATTGAAATGACCGTGAACTGCTAAAAGGACAGACTGACCCTTCTTAGAAGAAGCATGGCGATAGCGTTCGTAAGAGACCAGGTTTCTGAGACTCCGCCCTACATCCTTGGGATGCGTTCCGAGAAGATGCCACTCCCAGGAGAGGGACATCCTTTTCTGTGAAGCGGAGGCATGGTGGAAAAGAGGAAGGTTCTGGAGGAGATGGGCTGACACCATGCCTACAACAATGGGCTCCAGCTTGGGAACGGTGGTGAGCAGTCTGGAGCAGTGCATTGTTCTGTTGAGACCACAGCCACTATGGGTTGGAGTGGACCCTCTGGCACCCAATGGCGACAGCAGGAACTCCCCTATGGGTTTCTATAACTCTTCACGTAAATAGAAAGTCTTACCTATTGTCCTACAATTAGTTATCAATACCCTGTCTCCACCACACACTAATAGACAATTAACTCAAGTGAGTAAACACACTGGGTTTGTGGTAATCACTTTTTCACATTTCAGGAGTAATATGTTTTCCTAGTAACTTCTTTTTTTTTAATGCCCCACCTAATTATGTATTTCCTCCACAGAGTGCCGTGTGGGTTTCAGACTGACCATAAAATGATTCTCTAATTACATTTTATCCTCTGCTCTCCAGAAAAATAAAACCCTTGAAACATGTTAATGGTTTTGAATGTAGAGAGTGCTCACCCCTTGTAGCAAGAGCTGAGCACAGAGCCTTGTTGCTCTCAGCACTTGCCTATGTGAGGCAGGCAGCTCAGGAGAGCAAATCTCTTCAGGCAGAGGACAAAGGGGGCTTGTGGGAAAGAATATGGTGAGAAAATCCATATTTGATTTTTATTGCCTATGCTTCCTCTTAATGATGACATGATACTCATTGGAGATGTGAGGCATCTCCCATTTCAGCACTTAATGTGCTGCCCCTTCTGTGCCTGGACATAATAGGCACTCTGGTAAGGAAAGGAAAAGAGGAAGTATGGGTGTCTGAGTATAAATGCCCCTACAAACGCTCAACGGAAAGAGACAAACCATTTTTGCAGCATTTTTCTTTTCTTTTCTTTTTTACTCAATTTGTTATTATTATTGTGGCATAGAGAAGAGGGGGATAATTAAGTTCTGAAGCAAGGCACTTGAAAAACGTAAGTGTGGACATGTAAATATGTTTCATGCCATGTACTTCTGAATCAGTGGAGAGAGGAACAAAAGGCAGCAAAGACTTCATTGATCTAACTGGTGTTACTCATACTCACACACCCCTGAAAGTTTCAGTAATCCAGCATCTTTGGGACATCCTCTGACTGCATTAGTTCCTGTTCTCAGTTCCTAAGGTATTTGAAACCCGCTCAGTGGCACACTGTAAACCAGAGTTATCTCCACAATTACTTGGCTACTGAGTTGTTTGAAAATGCTTTCAAACACACCCATTTGTTTATTTTATTGTAACAACAGATTTGCATGCCCAAATGCACCTTTCATGAAATTTCTGGGGCTTGTTATTGACTACAGTGATGATACTTTTCCTACTTACCGATTAGCGTAGTTCTTCCAACCGACTTATTTGGCACGCTGTAATTGTATAAAAATTTAATATGTGTAATGTTTTTTCTCCCCAACAAGAATGGAGAAGCCACATTCAGTAAAAAGAAAAATAGCAGGAAATTCCTGGGTTTACTAAGTCAGCTACGGTTCAGTGGTTAAATTCTCCCCTTCCAAGCAGGAAAATCTAAACCCAAACAAGCTCACTGCCATTCAGTTGGTGCTGACTCATGAAGAGAGGGTAGAAGGAAATGCCCCATGAGTTTCCAAAATTCTTTCTCTATGGGGCTATAAAACACAGTATAAAAAGCCATCTAATGCCTCCCAACGACTGCCATCATCTCTTTGCCAGGGAGTGTGGATGCTAAAGTGAGGCTGAATGGGTTTCAGTTCAGATTGCATATGAAGAAAGACTAGGAAGAAACATTAATCATCTACTTCCAAAAATATATATATATCAACCAGTGAAAACTTAGCATGGATTACAACAATACCTTCTGTTTCTTTGTTCCATTGGTATCTTTACAACCACTGTGCAGTAAATCATAAATAGGTTGCAGAACATGGATATGGTGCAGGTATGGAACTGTTGTTTAAGAGTTTGTCATGTATCAAGAACTGATTAGATGGCATTGAATAACATGCTGTTCTGAACATAGAAGGAAAAAAACCTCTTGAAAACTGTAAATTTTCAAGATATTTACAAATACAAAGGAAGAATTTATCCAGAGATGAACTACATCAGGAAGCCATCAGATATAGGTAGAGGATGCATAAGTCTTATACTGTAGGGAGATAATTTCATGGAGGGAAGAGAAGTCTTTGGTTCAGAGAAACTAAGAGCTATCAGGATAAACCATTCAACTCATTTTCTTATTTTTATGATAATCTTAATTTTATACTTTTAAATATAATCATATCCACCTATAATCAGACTGACTCTAGATGCATAAGCATTCTGAATATATTAGATAGAATTTTCTTGCATGTTGTTGTAGATAGGATTTTCCAGGGAGCGGAATCTGAAACACAATTTAGAATATGAGCATTTTAATGGGTGCCCTGGATTGCTAACACTTTTATAAGAATGGGAAGGGAATATAGGTCAGTAGAATGAAAAGTTAACTCATTATGCAGTCCAGTGAACCTTGCTTGAACAAGTTAACAGGAACATCAAAAGTTTTCACAATTGAGAATGAGGGAGCAGGCACTTATACTCATGTTTCAATCAGCCAGTAGAGATGGGTGCCTTCTGAAAAGTGATTTTCTGAAGCCGAGGGAGTCTCTGAAGCACTCACAGCAGACGGAGAAATAAGACCCACATTGAAGAGATAGCTGGACAGTTCATCCTTATGTCAACCAAAATGATTGATCTTCTTTTTACATTCATGTAGCCTCAGTTTTACTTATTTATTTTTGCAATGACTGATTTAACACTGGTCCTATTTCTGTCTCATAGCTCGCATTCAGACAGTTTCTTTACTTCTTTGGGTCTCAGCCTTCCTTTAAGAAAAGTGTGAAATGATTTGATCTTCTTTATAGCATTGATATGAAGATTACTTTAGTAGTTTCTAACATAATGATGGACTATAAGAAAATAAAAGTATGTTCTCCTACAGGCCTTCTAGAACCTGTGAATTTATTAGATTTAGTGAAGTAATATTGAACCTGAGGCAATATATAAAACAAAATAATATAAAGTTTACCAACTGTCTATACTGCATAAATTTGGAACAATCTCAACACTATGGATTACCAAAGACAATTGTCTATCTACTCTGTATCTGCAGAATGGCTGCCACAGCAAGGACACTAATTAAGCTCATAGTGGCACATCATAAGGAATACATGATGCTTTTGGCCTTGGGGATACTTCATTTGATGTTCTAGTTGAGCATAAAAGTAATTTAATTTTTTTTTCAAAAATAGAACATTACAGATAAAGTTGAAATTCCTTTTATTACTTTTCCCCAGGAGTAGTAATTATCATAAATTTTCTGTGTAGCCTTCCAGTCTATTTTTATATACTAAATACATAAATATATTCATAGATGCTATCTAATATTGCTGTGTATTTAAAAACATATAGCACTCCTCACATTGTATGTATCATGTAGTAAATTGAATTCTCACTTAACATTCTTGAGGTCATCTATTTTAATAGGTATATTATTTAGTGCTTATGTTTCAAACCTGCTATATGAAAGCCTGGGTTTAGTGCCTGGTTATATGGATACATGAAAGAACCACCATTCTAAAGCTTGTTAGACCAAATTTTTTTCCAATTATTTTATTGGGGGCTCTTACAGTTCTTATAGCATTCAATACATCATTTGTATCAAGCATGTTTTTTACACATATTACCATATTCAGTTCAAAATATTTTCCACTTAAGACCTTGGTATAAGCTCCTCCTTCTCCCTCTCTACCTTTTTTAATGAATCATTTTACTGGGGGCTCACACAACTCCCATCACGATCCATACATAAACCCATTGTATGCAGGTCACATTTGCACACTTATTGCCATCATCACTCTCAAAACATCCTCCCTCCATCCAGGCCTCCAGTACCAGCTCCCTATATTTCCCATCCTTCCCTCCCCCTCCCCCACGAACCCTTAGTACTTTACAAATTATTATTATTTTCATCCTGTACACTGTCCAATGTGTCACTTCACTCACTTCCCTATTGCCCATGCCCCAAAGAGGAGGCTACATGTAGATCCCTGAAATTAGTTCTCCCTGTCTATTCCACCATCCCTCCACTCTCCTGGCATTACCACTCCTACTACTAGTCTTGGGGGATCATCTATCCTAAATTATCCATGTTTCCAAATTCACTGTACATCCCCTGGTCTAGATGGATTTGTGTGGTAGAATTGGGATCATGATAGTGGGTGGGAGGCAGTATTTGAGAACTAGAGGAAAGTTGCATAGTTCATTGCTATTACCCTGTTACTTAACTGGCTCATCTCCTTCCTGCAACCCCTCTGCAAGAGGATGTATTAGACCAAATTTTAATTTCATTTAAAACTTTAAAACTTTTAAAATTCCTTTAAAACTTTTGTAGCACTGAAGTTGGAAATCAAAGGGCTGCCCCAAGTCTGAATATTGAAGGTGTTTGTAGAGAGAGAAGTGGATACAACAAGTGTTAAGCAAAAATAGAAGCGAAAGCGCACAGCCAGAGCAGTTGTCAATTTTGTGAAAGCCAACCATAAGTTGACGGAACAGTATGAAAGCCCCAAGGGCTACAGGGGTGTGTAGTTCACACCTTCTTAGAGACTTTTCTCTGGAAATCCCAGGAGACACTGCAAGAAAAATGTGCAAAGAGTCCTAAAAATATCTCTTTTGGCCCAGACTTGGGGGAAAAGAGTTTCAGGAATACAGCAGAGAAAAGAAACTATCTGTACCTTTCTTCCTTATCTGCACCTGGAAGCGAGAATATCTTGTGAAAAAAAAATGGATAGCAAGCACTGCACAGCGGATCAGGATGGAAAGAAAAAGACTATTCCAAAAGACCTTACTTCACTTCTGTTTACACGAGAGTCCTCTTTCGCCACACCTTGGAAGACAACATGACTTGATAATCACCTTTCTGATCTCTCACACAGGGCTGCAGACTTCAAGATTTCTAAACTGAAATACAGACCAGCACCTTTTAGAGTGGTTCTCAACCTGAGGGTCATTACCCCTTGGGGGTCAAATGAACTATTCACAGAGGTCTCCCAGTTTATAAGAGTGGCAAAATTACAGTTAGGAAGTAGCAACAAAAATAATTGTATTGTTTTGGGGCCACCACAACATGAGGAACTATATGGAAGAGTTGCAGTATTAGGAAGGCTGTGAACCACTGTTCTCACACCTACAGATGTTTTCCTTCCTGTATCTCCTCGGCAGTAAATGTCACTACCATTCACTTTAGCCTTGGGGGGAAATCTCTGATTCTCCTTCATACCTGACTCTCCTATACTTTGAATCTCATCTCTTTGTAAAGCTTTGCCAAATCTGTTTGGGAAATCTTCCTGTTCTTCCTCCCTGGATGACTGCAATGACCTCGTCGTCCCTAGACCACTCTTTCTCTCACCATCATCATTATCCACAGAGAGGTCAGAGTGCTTTTCTAAAGCTAACAAAGAGGATCGTGTGACTTTGCCATGCTGTCTCTTTAATGGTGCTGGAGGAAAGTAAAAAGAAATAGAGGAAAGAAATAGAGGGAAAGGGCATTTATGAAGGACTAGATATAGGAATATACACATACGTAAACACATTTATATATGATGAGGAGGAAATAGATCTACATGTATATACATATAGGGTTAAAATTAAGGCAGCAGATGTCCATTTGGCCTCCTCTCAAGTACTTCCTCAATGCAAGAACCCTTTGTTTTATTAAATTGGCATTCTATGATGCTAACCTTCCTGACATTATTGTTGAAGACTAATGAATGTGTGCATAAGAAAAAGTGGTGAAGAAAGCTAATGGCGCCTGGATATCAAAAGATATAGTACCTGGGGTCTTATAGGCTTGAAAGTAAACAAGTGGTCATCAAGCTCAGAAGAAACAAAGCCCACAAGGAAAGCATACTAGCCTGTGTGACCATGAAGAGTCAAAGGGATAATTTACCAGGCATCAAAGAACAAAAAATAATATAATTTTGTGCCTTCCTTCCTGATATGATTGCTGAAGACAAATGTGTACATAAGCAAATGTAGTGAAGAAAGCTGATGGTGTCCAGATATCAAAAGATATAGCATCTATATTCATAAAGGCTTGGAAAAAACAAGTGTCCATTTAGCTCAGAAGCAAAAAAGCCCACATGGAAGAAGCACACCAGCCTCAGTGACCATGAGGTGTTGAAGGGATCGGGTATCAAGCACCAAAGAACTAAAAATTGTATCATTGTAAATTAGGTGGAAAACAGATGGGGAACCCAAAGTCCATCTGTAGTTAAGGGGTCATCTTCTTACAGAAAGGTTGTAGGGAGGAAAAAGTTAATCAGGGTGCAGGGTAGCAATGATAAAACATACAATTTCCCTCTAGTTCTTCAATGCTTCCTTCCAACCTCTGCAACTATTATAATCCCAATTCTACCTAACAAATCTGACAAGAACAGATATGCACACTGGTTTGTATAGGAACTATAAATATAGGGAATCCAAAATAGTTGATCCCTTCAGGACCAGTGATGAGAGTGGTAATTGCAGGACAGTGGAGGGAAGGTGGGGCGGAAATGGGGAACCAATTATAAGGTTCTGCATATAACCTCCTCCTGTGGTATGGATAATAGGGAAGTGGGTGAAGGGAGATATTGGACAGTGTAAGATATGACAAAATAATAATTTATACATTACCAAGGGTTTATGAGGGAGGGGGGAGTAGGGAGGGGAGAAATGGTGAGCCAATAGTAGAAAGCAAATGTTTTGAGAATGATGAGGGCAACAAATTTACATATGTTTTTGGCATATGTAAATGCTTGGCATACAATGGATGGATGGATTGTGATAAGAGTTGCATAAACCCCCAATAAAATGATTTAAAAAACTCAAAAAATTAAAAATAACATATTCCTAAGATTATCAAAAAACTAAATTTAAAGTAATTTCCATCTCCCACCAGTGAAGGCAAAAGACAATCTCAGTAAGATGAATTGACACAGTGGTTACAACAATGGACTCAAAAATAATGAAAACAGCATGTAAGACCACTCCACATTTCACTCTGTTGTACACAGAGACACCATTACTTCATGCCACCACCACCAATTTCTACATATTCTTGTCCCCATACGTATATATTTTAATTTCCTGTCTTCTCTTCATTCTTTTTGCATTAGTTTTTTGAAATGCTTATCTTTGAGTCTTGTTTTCCTGATTCTGAAATGTCCTTTTCTTGGGTATTTAAAATGGGCTTCTATCCTACATTTAGGCTCAAATATTTCATTTGTCAGAAAATTCATTTCTGATTCAAGTATCATCTCTAAAATATCACTTCTGTTCCGGTTGGTATTATCATGACCCCCTAACATCATTGCATTTATTATTTTATTATATGAACCTCTGAATCACCAGATTTTAAGATAAATGAATCAACTTTACTTTCTGGCTTTTCGCCAAGGGAATCCAATGCATTTAACAGTTCTAAGAAGTGAATTACTTATGATAGCTGAATGAATGGAATAGACTGAATAGACTTGAAGAAAATAAAGTGATTTAACTGTATTTGGAAGGTAGAAATAAGTGGAGAGAAAACAACATCAGAAAACACCGAATGAAATCATGGTGTATCTAGTTGCACCAAAAGTCATCCTTCCCAAGGGGTTATCAAGATCTCCACCTCTGGCTACATCACAAGAACTAATACAGCATCATATTCACAAACCCTTGAAAATAAGGTAGGATTATATCTGCCAAACACTGAGATCCATTTGAATATTTTGACATAGAATGTGGTAAAAACAATTCAATCTCCTGGAAAAGCAATAACCAGTTCCCTTACTTGGTACAAAGAAAATGGAGGTGAACTTTACAGGTTGTGCAACTTTATCTCGGGTATTCTGTTCAAGGAATAATTGCTGATATATAAAATTTAGAGGGGATGTTTTAATGAAAGTATACATTCATAAGTTCTGTTTTACTGTCAAACCCATTTCTCTCTCTGTCTCAACACACACACACACACACACACACACACACTGTTCAAAAGATAATGAAGGAACCCTTCACCTTTTTAAACATGAATTAAATAAACGCGTCTAAAAGAGAATGGTATATGCATTTAAACCCATTCCATTGTTTCAGAAACTATCACTTGAATTCACGCAATACCACAATTTGATTATCAAGATAGAATCTAGCTAACCAATATCTTCTACATTAGGACCAATTATGAAATTTGCACAGCACAGTGCAAAAAAAAATATGGGATCCTTTGTTTAAAAAAATCATCTGAAATTTCAAGATGTCAACATCAGAGCAGTAAACCAAGATTGGAGCCCTCTTTAGCAGGGATCCAATGTGAACCTACAACACCAGCCCAATTCCCATATAAACACTAGTAAGACCACATTGAAGACAGTGCCAAGCACTCAATCCTAAACAATGACGGTGAAAATTATTGCAAAATGATTGGCATTTCAAATAAATGTTATTTTCAGTATGAATAGTTCAACCCAATTCCTTCACATAGTCTGATTGTGTATAAGTATCTGACCTGTAATCTGGATATTGTTCCAGGCACTCAGAGCTTAGCTTTCTAAAGAAGTCTTGATAAAGTAACTATTTTCTTCAGTCTCCTACATTCAGTTATGTAAGTATTTTCTTCTCTTTAACAAGAGTCATGTCTGATTCAAGTTGCTATGGTGAGCTACTCACAGCCTCTTTCAAACCATTCAGAAAAACTTGACAATTTCGTTGGGTTAGCAATATCAATGGGCATGACTAGTCAATCCAGTTAAAACATGGGTCGATTAAAGGGGGGAGATGTTAAAAGTCCAATAAATTAGAGTTGCATTGCATTTTTTGATCAATGTACTAAAAATGGCTAATCCGGCAGTTCTTTGCTATGAAAGAATTGGTGAGATCATTGGGAACCACAGTAGTTTCGCAGAGGGCATCCACTGTGCGTGTACCTCTCGGGACCTCCATTTCTGGCCACCACACAGTCCTTCCAGCTTATTTCTTTTTTCTTTTTTGCACTTCTTGTAGCTGTTTAAAATCATACCCTCCCCTTCAGCTCTAGAACCTATTCATCTTCTCTTGTTTTCCGTGACATGTCTCTCCATTCTACTCTCACTGCTGCCCTACACATACAACTCTGTTACCCTTTTTCTACTTTTTTGGTTAACTTTCATTCTGTCTTATTTTGTTTTTCCATTTTAAAAGGTAGTCTATAGGCCTATGCTTATTTAATAGAATTAATCAATTGCCACTTAAATATATCCTCGCATCCCCTGAGTCAGGATGAACCTGATGACAGTAGGTTACATGTCAGTCTGGGTTGACTAGAGAAACAAGGTCTTAGACATTTGTAAGTGTATAAGAAAGAGTTTTATATAAAGAGTAATTGCATATTGAGGAAACCTCCCAGCCCCGTTCAGATCAAGTCCATAAGGCAAGTATTTGTCCAGATGTCTGCGACCAGTCTATAAATTCCTCTTCAGACTCACACAACACATGCAATGACACTGAATGCAGAAAGATGACAGGCTACTGGGTGGAAAATCTTGTGGATCCAGTGATGGTGGAAACATCTCAAAACCAGTGTGGGTCTCCATCTGACTTGTCTAGCTTCAGGATTCTGGCCCTAGCAGCATAGTTACTTGTGGTTTGTCAACAGTAATATCTCACTGGTAGAGGACGTATCTAGCCGCCAGTGAGCTAATTATCTGTCATGCCTCCAAATAAGGTCATCAAACTCTAACCGGATTGACAGACTAGATTCCTCCCCTTCATCAAGTTGACAGTAGATATGATTATACAGTTACTTAAATATAAGCTCTAATATAATAATGACATTAAGGAAAACAACAATAATTCATTAGAGACATGTTCTTTGTTAATATGTTGACATGCTTCTTATAAATAAATAGTGTATTCAATTCTAACTTACACGAACATTTGTTAAATTTGCTGGACTCGGTTACCTTAACATTATTTTAAATTTATCTTAAATAACTTTATATACTCTTACGTGTATCTATCACATGAAGTGCTTTGAAAATGCCAAGTGACAAATAAACTACATGAATATTTATGTACATCAGCACATATATGCATATATACTCAAAATACACTGAAGTGACTCACTTTCATGATAGTTTTATTTAAATCTCAGCATAAAGTGGAATACACCTTTGGTTATATATGAAGTTCCTCAAAGCTCTTTAATTGTGACAGGACAGAGAAAAATTCAATTCCTTGAGGTCTAGAATAAGGACACAGAACTGAAAGCGGGGAGAAAGAAAATGGAGAGGATTTATTATGTCTTCTGCATTTCCCAATCACTCCAAAAATAAAAATTAAAGCATTTCTATATTCATGGTCACCACGTTAACTCAGCTCATTGCAACTTTGTAAACAGCACAAAACCACTGCAGTGGATTTTAAAGACTGTCACTCTTTATGGGAGTAGAAAGCCTCACTCTGCTTCGGTGGAGCAATGGGGGCTTTCGAACTGCTGACCTTGCAGCTAGCAGCAGAACGTGTTCTCTACATTGCCAATGAGGCCCAAAGCACTAGGTGGGTAATAATGTAAATCTTTGGGAAAATTTCTTTAGGATCAAGATTATGGTTTTAGTTGAAAATCACCTACATTTAGTCAATGGTATGATTCAAATAAAACCACTGGTATCATAAATGCAAATTTCTCTGGTCAGCTGTAAAAAATAAGTATATATAAAACATTTTTTTGCATGCTTGGTCAACATTCACAAAAATTATCTTTGCTTATATTTCAGTAGCTGTACAGATGTTACTCTTGAACCTCTTTGTGCTGTAGGAGCGAAATGGCTCTGACCTAGTGGTGCCATGGGCAACAAAGCAAGACCAGACCAATCCTACACGATTCTCACCATTGTTGGCAGTTTTGAGCCCCGTGTTGCAGTCTCTGCCTCAATCCAAATCACTGAAAGTTGTCTTCTTGTTTGCTTTTCTTGTCTCATTTCTACACACTGAATGAGTCAAGTAAAAATGTTTTGGTTTGGTTTGGCTGGCTCCCCCACAATTTCATTAGTGAATTTCTATATACAACTCTGTCTTATTATCTAGAGCTAAGTAAAAAGTTAACATTTTACTTTCATGGCCACTTTCATATTTGATGATTATATTTATCTTCTGCTAGGTTGATAAATTGTGTATTTTCTAATAGGTAAGATCTTAAAGGACCTCGAGTGAAGACATTCAGTATAATAAAATAGAGATGTCCAAAATGAAAATGAAAAAAATAAAGAAGTTTGAGCCTGACCTATAAATACAGATCTGCTCTGATAAGGGCATCTGATAGGTATTATAAAATTCAGGATGCATCTCTGACTTAGAGGGGCAATGGTACCCACCCAACACAATGGTTGGTTAGAAGGAGAATTCAAATAACTAAGTCACATGAAAGTACTCTTAATAACTCTGAACCTAAAACACTCATAAATAGTCATCAAGAGGGATTTGTTAAAAGATAAGCGAGAAGCATCTCTTCTGGATTAGGGAGCAGGCTGTTTAAGATATGCCTGTGGTTTTAGAGTAACAGTGAGGATGGTTAAAAGGTAAATAAAGGTATTAATAATGGGCCAGTCATTATATAGAAAGGGTGTTCCGTCCATGATATGTGACAGGGAAGAAAAATAGGGTTTTTTGAAGATAAATATTTTATGTGTCTACATATTACTGGTTTCCAATACTGTGTATAATTTGGTTAATCACTGGGGGCAAATCTAAGTAGTAACTAATAGCATGTGTTAGATTGGGTGTTACAACACGGGAAGTGAAAACAAGAGTTCAAGAGGTTAAATTGAATGGTCTAGCTTTACATTTTCAAGTTTTTCTGTCCCATGGGGGACAGAAAAGATGCAAGACACGTTAGGCTTCAGATGAAGAAGACTAACATTTTCACTTGTTCTGTTGCAACTATCCCTTAAAGTGGCAGATCCTTGATATTATTGTGGCTGAGTTACTTGCCACCTTGAATTTTTGTTAACACTGTTCATTTTCATTAATGGAAGACATTCTGAAATAAGAAAAAATTAAGGTACTGCCGAAAAAAATTGCACATGCTTACATGGGACACATATGCCTCAAGGGGTCTCTCGTGGTAGAGTTGGTAAAATGAGGCCAATTCCTTTAGGTTCTCATTGCGATATGGATGCCTCAGATAGTAGCAATTTATGAGGAAACCTGAGAGGCTGAAAATGTTGGTGGATAGTGTATGGACTATGAGTTAGGAAAGGGTTAAAACAAATGCAGATCATGACTTTAGTAAGAAAACTTATATACAGTATTAAATTATCTTGCCTTTATTTGGTGTAGTCCTTACTGTTTTGATCTCATCTGTCTGCCTGAACGTTATTCGTCTTGCATGGTGTTGCAGTAAAATTCCCCACCAGAAAAAAAAATATGACTTGACCCAATATTGAGATGAAATGTAAATTTTTGCTGCAGTGATCTGGAAACATACCAAAGAGGAAGTTAAGTCCTTTGACACATGGCAAAATTCCCAGCGACCTTTCAGAGATTTCTCTTTATAATGTCTCACCAATTTCTCTCTCTAAAACTCATGTCTCTTTCTTTCAACTTTAGCACCAAATGGATCTGCCTCCTTGCCATTTGTGTTTAGTCTAAACCCATGTAAGAATTCTCTGCACTGTCCGTTTCCCTTGCCGGCTTCTCTTTAGAAGCGGGCAGGGAAAGGGGTACGTGTACCAGGTTCGATGAAGCCAATTGTAGAATGAGTACATGCTTGCAGCAATCAGTGTCATTTGATCACGTCAATAGAGTTTAAGTTGGACATTTGCAAGTGAATTTGAGCTTAATGCACATTCCAGAGAAGGGCAGAATGCAAGCTGAAATTGGGCATAAACCCCAGAATGAGCTCATGTGGCAATGAAGCTAAAAACCAAGAACCACAGACTCATTTGAAAGTTCTTGTTCACTCAGGCTCTGCTTCAAGAAACTCACGATTTCAGTTGTCAGTCTCTCTTCTCCAGAGAGATCCCATGGTTTTCTTAGATTTTCTTAGATTCTCAGCTTTTCTGTTCAAAAAGTTCCCAAATCCCACCTTTCTCTCCAGTTTTCAACCACAGGTTGTGTATTTTACTGCTGCCATGAAAGAATCACTAGAAGGGTTTCCCTCTCAGGAGATGTTTTTGATTTCCAGCAAAATATCCATAGATTACTTATCAGTGCAAGACTTAGATGTACCTGGGAATCTTGCTTATTGCTTTAGATCCCATTCAGCACTGACTGAATTAAAGAACTTAATTATTATAAAATTTAGAACAGAAATTAGCCAGGCTTTAATTTACTTTATTATAAGACATTATAATCCCACTCATTGAAACAAAGTATTGCATTAAGTGTGCCCTTCAAAACCTTTACCCAAATATGAAAGGAGGATAGGAGTGTAAAAAGAGACTGTTCAAACATCATAGAAAAGACTGATAGATATCGGAACACTTTTAGGAAAATGTATGATGTAACATTTTAGGAAAATGCATATAGCATCAGAGGCAGCAGTAGCGAGGGAGTATCCGTTCCCTAATTGCTATCCCTTGGGCATTTCCTAACATAGAAAAATAGATTCCCTGTGCTCTTCACATTTGGTCCTTTGATCAAGTTTAGTTACACGTTCCTGGGTGTTTAGTGCTTTCCTGAATGTTTGTTTTCTTTTAATTTTCTGCCAAGACACTGGGCATTGATTTCTTCTTGCATTTTATTTAAAGCAATTTCACCAATGTGGATGGGAAAACCAAGTCAAAATACTTGCCCTGAGCACAAACCAAAGGAAAATCAAAGCATTTTTTTGAGAGTCTGAGTTGTTCAGTTAAACTTGCTTTAAAAAAAAATCATCAAGCAATTGCACTGCTGAAATGGATCCGACATGGAGGTAGAAATCAGAGGAGAAACTTGCAGTGTGCCAACTTGTACAGAAGAATTTTCACATCAAAGAACTTCAAAATAGGATTTTTTTTGCAAATATTTTAACTTTTAGCTAGCTCTCTCAAATCCTTTATTGAAGCAAGCAGGTTATAAATTATAAATGGATAAATAAATCTCATGTATCCAGATAGCACCCATTTCAAGATTTGTCCACCTCATTCCAAACCAAGCCATACAGTTAGGGTCAGACCTTATTTTACCTCATAAGTGTGTTTCTTTACATATCTGGGTCTGAATGACGGAACAAAATATGTGTATAAAGTTGCATAAACTTCCAAAGGAAAGATCAGTGCTTGCAATAGAATTGAGTGTGTTGAAGAGAGATAAGATTAGAAATGTAAATTCAAGAGAGTGATTTCCCCCACTTGAAGCTGTGTGATCTGCTTTTGTATTTTCGGTATAGGAAACCCAGGATTGATGAGCCTATAGTGACAGCCGTTACAAAAAGGGGCTGGGGGTGGAGGGAGCTGATATGGTCATGGTGGTAGAGTCAAAGGGAAGTGGGTCAAGGAGTCCATGTAGAAAAAGAATGGCTGGAAACTGATTGTGGTAGCAACTGTACAATTCTACTTGATGTGATTGAAATATAGTATGATTTGTTATCGTATTAAATTCTAACTTATTCATAACCCCAAATAATATAAATAAATTCAATACATAATTTATGAACCTTGGGGTGGGGAGAAATGTAAATTCAAATGATATTCTGAATAAAAAGAGATTCTTTGTCACTTCAAGAACTTGTTTCCATGAACCAATACATCATAGTTGCTAGATAATTCAACTTGGTTTATAGTTGGGTTTTTTTTCCTGCTATATACTTGTACATTTGTATGAACCTCTTCAGTTGTTCCACTATCAATTTATTCACCTGTAAGTGATATCATTCAGGTTAAGACATAGAGATGATTTTCAATATTTATGTAAGTGCATACAAGTCCATACAAAACATGACTGATGTGTCTGTTTGGTAAACTGTGGTGCCTTCCACGTTTGCTTTGATGTGAGAGGCTTTGTATATGGCATTTTAAATAAGATCTGGTTCATCCATGGGGAACAGATTTTAGTGGCAGTTCTATAGTAAGTAAGAGAGACCAGGAAGAAATAACCGGCAGACTATTTCTGAACAGTCAGCAACCAGAAACCGTGTGAATAGTAATGGAACATTGCTTGATGTTGTGCTAGAAGATAAGCCTGGGCAGTTGAAAGGCACTCAAAACACACCTGGGAAACAGCTACCACCTCAAAGCAGAGTGAACAACCTAGGTCGACATGACACTTAACTGATGTGCCATGACCCAACGTTATAAGAAACATCTGCAAATGTAATATATTAATATTTTCAATGTGGAATACATGAAACATGAATCAAGGAAAACAGATAATTTAAAAAATGTAATGTATAAGAATTGATATTCTAGGATTTAATGAGAAATTTGCCAAGTTGCATAAGTGTGTCACTGCAGAGTCATATTCATACAAGGTTGGTAAGTCAGATGACAGGCCACTGACAGCTCCTTGAATGAGCTAGCAATAAGGCAGACTGTCCACTCAGGTCTGAAGAACCAGAGGTAAATGACCAAGATGTCGGATCCAGAACTGACAAAAAACAAGAAGGTTTTCTTACAGCATTCCTTTATATAGCAATCAGACAACCTTTTCCCAGGGAAATCTCCTTTCAATTGCAACAGGACTGTGATCTGAATAAGGTGGTTGAATTTCCTTACAAATTTCTTAAAACTAATTTTCTTACCATTCTTTGGCTTCACACAGTTTATCCCAGTATGAAGTTGATTGCATTGTGCTACATGATATCCTGGGGGTAACTAGGTATTAACTAATTGCCAATTCACTGAGAAGCCTAACCTAGTCCAGCTGACAGAAAACATCTCACTGTCACAGGCAGGAATGACAAATTAAAGAGGAAAGTGGTACATTTGTCATAAGCCTCCCATGATTTTCCTCTATCCATAAGAGGGGAATGAAAAGAAACTATGTACTAAACAAAGACAATGGAGAGATGAATATAGCAGAACAAAATGATCCATCCGATCAGAATGATTAAAACTTTGTCAGTTTTAAGTCAAATTGGACTCAGGGGCAGCTGGTTTGATGTTCATGGTCTATGTGAGTGTGTGTGTGTGTGTTTGTGTGTGTGTGTGTGTGTTCCTGCATTTCTGGTGAGATCTAAGAATGGCAAAAATGTCAAGAAATAGCTGTAGAAGATTGATACTAGAACCAAAAGATTGACCCAATATGACATTAGAGATATCCCAGGAAATGAAGGGGCTAAATGATATATGGTGGGCAGATTTCAGAGGGAAGGTGTCCTTCCAGGCCCTACATGATACACATTAGAAACATTGTGTCCCTTGCTTGTGGAGAGACATGGCCAGATGCTTGGAAGAAGCCTAAGACGGTTCCTTTCAAGGAACCAGGAAGCAGAAGCTGGGGAGGAAAAGCAATAGAAGAGCTGGTTCAGAATGAAACAGAAGGGCCACAGCCTCTGGGACCTCAGAAAGCATGGCTACCAGCTTCCTGGGTTCCACAAAGGCAGATATTTACCAACTCGGTTCCTGAGTTTCAGGAGGATGAGGATGGAGCTGCTACTCAAAGCAGAGAGGGTGGGGCTTCCATGACCAAGGGCAAAATAAAGGGGCCCAATAGGCATTGTGGGGCGGAGTCAACATACAGTTGAACTAGAATAGGGTCACTCAAAGCCAAGGCAACTGAGATGCAATCCAGTGGGCATGGAAGACAGAACTGAAGCCTGGCAAATAGAGAAAGTTGAGAGCACTTGGCCAACACCCAAAATGTAGAGGGCAGACTATGGCTTATCAGTGGTTCTCAATCTTCCTGAGGCCGCCACCTTTTAATATAGGACCTCATGCTGTGGTGACTCCCAACCATAAAATGAAATTTGTTGCTGTAATTTTGCTACTGTTATGAATCCAGTGACCCCTGTGAAAGGGTCATTTGACTCCCAAAGGGGTCATGACAAACAGGTTGAGAACCACTGACCTACATGTCGTCACAGAACCAAAGGACAATTTGACACCTTTGGAGTTAATGTAAATTATTAAGCTGAATTTGGGACTTGCTTTCTCCTTTGTCCCTTCTTGCTCTTCAGTTCCTCCCCTTTATAATGAAAAGATTCACATTATGCCTGCTCCATCTCTGTACTTTGGAATCAAATCATTTGCATTCTAGATAAATATATACATGAAGAAGACAAATGTCACCCTCAGTTGGGAATTGGAGTGAGTTGATTTAAGACTTTTGGATACAATGGAGTGAAAATGAATTTTGAGATATTATTAACTGAATGTGTTCTATCAAAACATGTGTCAGATCCTCTCTTCCATGTTTTTCAGTATTTTGGATAATACTGACAGTTATATAATGAGGCATTCAATTATGGGATAGCCTATTCCGGTGTAATGGCATTAGGGTGAGATGCCCCACCCTTATTCAGTTCATCTTCCTGATACAAAGTGAGAGAACTTTCACTGTGGGGTCCACAGTATTTTTACCTTACTACTGTCATTGCTAAATGTCCTTGAGTCCATTTCAATCCATGGTGACACTAGGTACAAGAGAATGAAATACTGTCTGGTCCTGTACCATCCTTAAAAATGTTCTTATGGGTTGTGTGTATGAGTGAGAGAGCGAATGAGTGAGTGAGTGAGTGTGTGTGTGAGTGTTTGTGGGGGGGGGGACTCGGCTTGTTGTCGGTGATTTCCCCCTCCCCTCCCCCCCTCCCCCATTCCCCCGCCCCGCTGCAGTGGCCACTCCCTGGGCCGTAGGAAATGAGCAATAACAATGACATCAAGATGGAGAGCGACACTGACGAACGGGCTCATCATAATGCACTGGAGCGAAAACGTAGGGACCACATCAAAGACAGTTTTCACAGTTTGCGGGATTCCGTCCCATCTCTCCAAGGAGAGAAGGCATCCCAGGTCCAGATCCTAGACAATGCCACAGAGTATATCCAGTATATGCGAAGGAAAAACCACACACACCAGCAAGATATTGACGACATCAAGCGGCAGAATGCGCTCCTGGAGCAGCAAGTCCGTGCACTGGAGACAGCGAGGTTGAGTGCCCAACTGCAGACCAACTACCCCTCCTCAGACAACAGCCTCCACACCAATGCCAAGGGCAGCGCCGTCTCAGCCTTCGACCGGGGCTCGGACTCCAGCTCAGAATCGGAGCCCGAGTAGCTCCCAAACAGGAAGAAAGTCCCGATGGAGGCCAGCTAAGCGCAGCGGGGCAGGCCAGCAATAAAAACTGTCTCCTCCGTCGTCTCTTCCTCTCAGTCCATCGTTAGATCCCTCTAAGAGACTCTTTATTTTTCTTACTTTTTTTTTTTTTACATAGAAGCTCTTGGAAAATAGTTCTCATTCCCCATTTCCACTCCTCCTCTGCCCCTCTGCCCCAATATTTTCCCCTTCAGGGATTCCCTATTCCCACCAGGAATTTTTAAACCAAAACACCCAAACTTGGCCTTCTGTGGAGGACAGACGGCCGGCTGGACCTCACTCGAGCACATGGTGTCCTCACTGCCCCACCAGCTCCTCCAGCCCTGCCGGCCTTGTCTCTCTGTGATAGATTTTGTGAATCTGTGAACTGCTCCACTTTACGAAGATGACCAGTTTGGAATAATCAGAATTATCTCTCTCCCTGTTCCTTTTTAAGGATTGCGTCCCCCACCCTCCACACACAAAAAAGTTACCTTTCTTATCGAAAGACCAGATTCTTGGAGAAGCTTGTGGCTTAAAAGGAACATAGGCACAGGTTTACAGCTTAAAAGAGTCTTTGGCATGTTTAACCCCTGCTTCTTGGACTGGTGAGAGAGCCTCGGCCACCAGCCCTGTGGGGAAGGGGGCTGTGGGGAAGGTTGGGGTGAGGGCAGAGGTTTTCTATTGAGGGCTAGTGATGATGTTTTGATATTTATTTCCTGCTACTGAAATTTGAATCTGAATGAATTGTCCCTATTTTTGATGATGTTGGCAGTACAAAGCAACAAATTCATAAAGTAAGGATCAAATCTCCCTTTCCTTCCGTAAGCATTTCTAAGAAATAGAGCCAACTTGTTTTGTATGTAAATACCAAGAGCGGTTTACCTGGTACTCTGCTTGCTCACCCCAGCGCAGCCCCTCCCCGCTACATCCCCTGCCTCCCTCGCTGGAGCCCATCTCCATTCCACAGCCCAGCCCTGGCTCTGGCTCTGGCTGGGGTCACCAGGTCCCTGGAAGGGCTTCGTGTTCCAGTCTCACTTCATTGTACCATCCACCGTTCCCAGTATTCGCTGATTTCTAGTGTATACTCTGTAGTCTTGGTCCAGGTTTGATTCCATTCCATGGAAATAAAAAATATGTTGTACATACTGCGGAAGAATTGTCTTGCAAGTTAAGACTTCCCCCTTTACTATAAGACTATAAATAAAAACTTATTTTATCCTTAAAAAAATGTTCTTATGGAGCTGAGCCCCAGTGGTGTAGTGGTTGAGTGCGGGACTGCGGCTCACGGGCTTGGAGGTTCAAATCCAGTGGTGGCTCTCCAGGAGCAAGGCTGCGTAGCTCCCGCGACCACCAGAGGGCAGTGATGACCCCCAAATGTTCTTATGTTTGAGAACAGTGCAGCAGCCCTATTAGCAATCCATCAGGTTGAGAGCTTTTCTTTCCTTTACTGCCCCTCCTCTTTACTAAGCATGATGGCTTTCTCCAGGGACTAGTTTTTACAGATGACGTGTCCAAAGTATGTGAGCAAAAGTCTTTTCATCCTTGTCTCTAAGGAACATTCTGGTTGAGCGTCTTTCAAGATTGATTTATTAGTTCTTTTGGAACTTTCCATATTCTTTGTCAGCTTCATAATTCAATGCATTTATTCTTTTGGGAGGGTCTTCCTTTCTCAATGTTTAATTTTTACAAACATATGAAGCTATTGAGAAGATCCTGGCTTGAGTCAGTTACATGCTAGTCCTCAAAGTAACATCTTAGCTGTTCAACACTCTAAAGAGGTCTTACCCAGCAGATTTACCCAATACTATGCATCTTTTGATTTCTTTACTGCTGCTTCTATGAGCCTCGATTGTGGATCCAAGCAAGATGAAATCCTTGACAAGTCAACCTTTTCTCCAAGGATCTATTGATCCAGTTGTGAGGATCTGGGTTTGCTTTGCAATGAGTTGTCATCCATAGAGAATTGCGCAGGACTTGAGCGGCATCAGCCTGTTTAAGTCCTCCTCACTTTCAGCAAGCAGGGTTGTGTCATCTGCATATCACGGGTTGTTAACAAACTTTATCCTCATTCTGATTCAGCATTCTTTTTCTATAATCCAGTGTCTCTGATTATTTGTTCAACATATAGTTTGTACTGTGCGAGGATCCAATTCTTACTCACACCTGCCCTGATTTTAAACTGTATACTCTTCTCTGTTCTGTTTGAACAATTGTCTCTTGATGTCCGTACTGGTTTCATAAGAGCACAATTATGTGTTCTGGCATTCTTAGGACTATGTATAGTCCCTGATGAGTCCATGGAGTCACATGCCTGTGCGTAGTCAATATAATGTAAGTAAACATTTTTTGTGGTATTCTCTACTGTCAGACAGGACCTATCTGATCTCAAATATGACACACCTTGTTCCATGTCTGAATCAGGCCTCACCCTCTGCATTGCTCACTGCAACTCTTATTGAATAATCTTCAGAAATGGTTGTTTGCATATAATATTAATGATAATGTTTTATAATTTTAACATTCTATTGGGTCAACGTTTTACTGGCTACAGATTTGAATCGCTTTGCATCAGTCAGTTAAGGAGCTGTCTTCCAAAATTTCTGGCATAGACAAATGAATGCTTCCAGTGCTACCCCAGCTCCTTAAAGCATTCCGACTGGTATTCCATCAATTCCTGTGATGAATGCCTTCAGTGAGCTTGACTTCTTCCTTAAGCACCATCGGTTTTTATTGACATGCTATTTCTTGATGGAATGGTCATTCCTTCTTTTGGTACAATGATAGTGCATTCTTTCCATCTTCTTTTGATGGCCCCTTCATTGTTCAAGAAGTTTGTGCATAGAACCCTCTACTTCACAGTTTCAATTGGGCAGGGAAGTCCGTCTCTTAAAATGCCTTGGTTCCTACCAAAATGTGGAGAAAGAGATCCTAATCCCTTGCATAAAACACCCTTATGAAAAAAAAAAACACTTATGGGGCTGACATTACTATGAGTCAGAATAGATTTGATCTCAGTAGTAATGCTTGCTATTTGATAAGACTCTTTGAATAACAATAATGTGTCTTCTTCCGATCAATTTTACTTCCCAAAGTAAGCAATATTGTATTAAGTTGTACCGAGGATCACTATGAATCTGAATTGACTCATGTTTGCCTAACTACACCTAACTCACCACACTAACAAGCAACTAAAGGAGCTCAAGATTCTATACCTATGAAGATTCATTATTTCCTTCTTCCGAAGTCAGTCTCCGCTTTCATGAAGTTAACTCTCATGTTACTTATGGACTGTAACAGAATCATCATTCCAATTAGGAAGACTCAAAAATTACCTACATCCTTTTCGATGTACTTGCTATGCTATACACCATATGGATGCTGAGATTAGCTTTAATTTTTGATTCAAAGGACTTGAGCACTGTAACCAAAGCACAGCTACCAGCACCTTTCAAATGTTTCTGCTCAATAAATGTTTGTCATCCGATAAATTTGGAATATTATGCCTTTACCCAAACACTTCAGAGATTGAACAGAGTAATCTTCTAGTACCAATTTTATGAAAAGTTTGATCGCATTTCATGTTTCCCAGAGTGGCAACTTTTGTGATTGAGGCCTGGTAGAGGAACTAGCAAGTCTTCATGCTTCACTTTACTGCCAGAAAAAAAGCCCCAGCTGAGTAGTTGTGTGAACTGGACAGGAAAAAGACAGAAAGAATCAGACTGCTAAATGGAAGGTCAATAGTCCAAGCCCACCAGCAGCTCCAGGGGAGAAAGGTAAAGCTGTCAGCCTCAGCAAAGAAACAAAGTCTCTAAACCCTACAGAACAGTTCTACTCTGTCATATAGAGTCATTACATGTTGGAATGGATTCAGTGGCAGAGGGTTTAGTTTGTTGTTGTTGTGCTTGTTGTTGTTGTTGTTTTTATTTTATTTCCAAAAGGTATATTGTTCCCAGTATTTGTTCGACAGAAACTTTACAGGATATTTCTGTGGAATTACAGTGAAAAGCCCCAGTAGGCATAGGGCTTGCTCTGTAGGAAGACATGCTTCATGTGGAAATATATTTTTCTTAAATTTCACCATAATCCAGTATCAGTATGCAAATCTCCTTCTATTCTATATCATCTTGCATTAGAATTGTTTTATATATAATAAGCTCTCATTCTGAGGTGTTGACTAAACTTTAATGTTTGCCTATGTTCTTCCTGAATCAATTTATTAAAAGGAAAAAAATGAGAAATAAATGTTCCATAAAGAAACAACCTATTATTAAAGGATATCACTGTTATTATTATTCTCTCATCAAACAAAGAGATGAGATGCTGGATTGCACAACATATGGTAATTGCTTGGAAGATCACCACAACGTACAGTCACACCTTCGGCATCCAGCAACATTATTTGCTGTATTTCAGGTGCCAGTGTGGCATAGAGCCAGCCCAGGAAAGATGAACTGGCAGAGAGAGAATGACAGACATTAGGCATAAGTACTTTTCATGTCAAGCCTTTGGCATGTTCATTGTAGAAAAAATCTGTTCTCAGAAATGCCTTCCAAAATATGCAAGTTATGTTATCAAGGCATATGATAACTTCTGCCATCCAGGGATATGTTAATATGGACCATCCTGGGAGAAGCCAAATCATTGCCAGGATAATGGCTGATTCCAGATGTCTGTCCAGTTCTGTCCCTACAACCCAAGGGAAGCTCAGAAATTAAAAATGGAAGGTTTAGATGAAATTTTTCAAAGCAAGCTGACATGCTCTACCAGTCATCAAATTTGAAAGGCAAAGAGGCACAGTGTAAGCACCTGTATTCTATGTAGGCAAACTTTCATTTCCAGGGTCTGAATTTAAACAATGAATTTGAAATTTGCTTATCTCCAAGAGTTATAAATCTGTCTTTTTCAAAGAAAGTCGAGGTGACATTCGTACTTTTGGAGGTTTAAGCTATCTTTGAAGTTTTCAAGTTATCTTGAATTTATCTTTTTATTTTAACATTGCATCTGACTTTTCCCAAGAATATAATTTATTAAATACCATTTTAATTTTAATTAAAAACAGAGCATTTTAAGAAAATAGAGAAATGACTTGCACATGAACTATCCAATGGATCGACATACAGAGAGAACACAATTATACTTCCTGCATTCTGGAGAAACATTGTTTATGTTAAAGTATTTGTTATCATTTTCTTTGGGAAACCTATTTATTAATCTCAAATACAAGGTTTTCCAAGAAATAGTTCATGTTTTCCAGCTGAATAAATGGTGTGTGTTATATAAATTGTAAAATATATTTTGGATGCATGTCATCTCTGCTTGATTGTTAGAAGGTATATGTGATAAAAATGACACCCATGTTTCAAAGGTGGAAAGATTTACTGCTGCAAAAATTCTCAAGGGCATACATCATGCCAACAACATAACTAATTTTTCAGCTGATATCTGTGCCTGAACTCAAAAACTTGCCATACAGAATCAGCAAACCCAACTCTTCTGCACTGTGATCTGGCCTTTTGAGATGTAATGGAACCTCACATGTGAAAATGCTCTTGGAATTTATTCAGAGCAGTTGAAATCTGGATCCAAAAGCACAGCTGAATATTCATGGAGCGTTTTTATGTATCCAAACTTATCCTTGGAAAAACACAGTTTGGGGATAATCACCAGAATATCTTCGTCTGCAAAATGATCTTCCTTATAAGCATTTGCTCTGTCATAGCTGCTGTTAGGCTATACATACACACATACACACATGCATATGCATACATGGAATTGAAAACACATTGAGAGCTCTCATTACAGTTTATGAACCTTCCACAATACTAATGCTTTCCTAAAAACACATAAAAAGATGGAGTATTCCCATGCAGAGAGAATATATGGACTTTCACTAAAACTGGTCTGAACACTGACTTGTCAAGAAACAGAAGGGATAAAAGGAAAATAATTCTTAATGGCTTTCCTTTTGACAGATGAATCACACCATGTGTGTTTAGGTTGGTAGGGTATTGCAGGTGCTTTAAACAATAAGGATGGGTGCGCACTCAAAGCTTCTGACGAATTGTCACTAAGAGCAGACACAAATGAATCTTCCAGAATGACCCATGAAGGTAGCAGGAGTCATCCAGTATCTCTCTATCAAGAGCACGACAAACTCCAAGGGTCTAGTGATCTACCATCTCTCGCACTGCTCATCTGAGATGAGACTGTACACAGAGAGGCTGGGTGGTGGTAATGGCTAGCACACTCATTTCCTAACCATAAGATTGTAGGTTCAAGTTTTCCTAGAAGTGCCTAAGCATCCAAAAAAATCAACCCTATTGAACCTATCCAAAAAAAATCCTATGGAACACAAGTGTATTCTGATACACATTAAGTGAGCAAAATCAAAAGCCCAAACAATAGGAAAATATAAATATTATGACGAGAGGGGAAAACAAAAACTAAAGAAACCATAAATTACATTAATTAAGGAACAATAAAATGAATCAAATGAATATAGAGTTTTCATGAGTTGGAATAGACTCAATGGTAACTGATATAGGTCATAAAAGTATAATTGTCTCATCTCTTAATCTCCCCAGTTCTCACTTCACTTCATCCACATTGACCCCTCTGTTGTTTTTGTTTGTTTTGTTTTCTGACAATCTTGATGTACTTGCCAGGCCAATGGATCTTTGGGTTTTCTGCATACCCTAAACACCTGCGTGACCCAGTCCATCAAGTTCTTCAGACTTTTCTGTAAATGACATCTTCTGACTTGGGACATCATTAACTAGTCTATTTTCTGTCTTTTCTCATTGGGATGAAAGTGTCATGATGACAACGATTTTACTTGTCTTCTTTTTTGTTCTATCCTCAGTACCTGGCACAGAGTCAGTGTTCCATATATATGTATCACATTGACTATAATGCTTTCACCCAGTCTTAAAACTCACAAGATGTAATAGGAAGTAAGTAAGTGCTATAAACCAATGGGCAAAGAAAGAACTAGGGTGTGTTGGTATATAGCTCAAACCCTAATTCAAGAATCAGTGTTGGAGTGCACGCTGTTTGATAGTGATTACAACAAATGACCTTTAGTAGCTCAGAGCCTAAAATGAAAAAAATATATATATATGTATTTTTCTTTTTTATATATATATTCTCCATATATATGGAGAGATCATGTAAAACTACAGTAAGATTGGTAAAAGTCATGATCATTATATCTTTTCACTCATTACTCATAGAAATAGTTTTATTATCAAAATATCACTCTTTTGTTTCTATGCAAATGTATGAACTAGAAGAAAAAGGGAAGGAAAAACCATTTTAATCACATGTAAAGTTTAGATCCTTATGTGAACAAAATCATAACACTGTAGGAAAATATACATATTATGATGAGAGAGGACAAAAAAACAAAATCAGAAGAAACCATATATTACACGGATTAGGGAACAATAAAACTGACTAGTCAAATTAATATCATAAAGGCCATGAGAGCCAACTGTAAATTGAATGTCTGACATCTCATCAAAACTGTCGTTTCTCTCAAATGAAGCTCAGATGAGACAACTTTTAGAGTAGGAAAAAGGTTTGTGAATGGAGGTATGTGCTTTCAGAATTTGATTTTATTCCCTTTGGTTGGGATAAATTAGGATTAGCATAAACAGATCTAACACACCATATACTTCCTTTCTCCCTGATATATATTTGTTGTTATTCTTTCAATCCTTGTCCTTCTAGTAATAGAAAGCTTTATGGAGATATAGTAGGAAGAAAAGCTGCTTAATGGGGCACACTACAGCAAACATTATTGATCAATTTTGTTTTACTTGTAAGAATGATTGAATGTGCAAGTAATTGAGATGTCATTTTGTAGCTTGAGCATTTTATTTTCTAGAATGTGTGTTTTCTCTGAGAGAATTTATTTGAGAGAAAATAAAGAGCTAGAGATGATCTATTGAACAGGAAAAGCATACCATTTGACAAGAAGATTTGTCTGGGTCACCCTCTTGATTTCATGGTACCATTTTGTATTATCAATGGTGATGTTTCACCAGCTCAAGGCTAAAGCAAATACTCTGGCATTCTCATGCTTCCCATCCCCCCTAAATTCCTTAACCTTCCCTCATCAAACAACATTTTTCTTTTTTTCTCTCTTTCCTTCTTTCTGATTTTTGGCCTATTCCAGGGAATTGCAATGTTTTCCTCAAATATTTTTCTAATAAAAATATCTAAGAAATTCCTCCTACTTTCTGCTAGATTGACAAATGTTGTGATCAACTCATATATAGCATAAAAGATATAGATATTTTCTTCTTATATTTTATTGACCTATGAATGTACCTGTGACCATCACCAAGCAGCAGTGCATTATAAGAAAAAATAATTAAGTAAAAAAATTAAGATGTTCCTTTAGTAGGCAAATTGAGCATGAAGAAAAAATATCCTTCTCCTTCTGAAGATGTAGAGTTAGTTGCAGGGTTAGCAATGGCTTACTTTGTGATCCTGAACTGTTTTAAAACATAGCCTATTTCTCTCTGTAAGCTTCTAAAATTTCAACTGCTTTATCATTTTGCACAACATGAAGAAAATTGTTAGGAAACAGAGAAGACAGACCTAGCATGGAAATTCTGACTTGAGAGTGAAGTAAGACAGGTAAAATCTAGATGTTTTCTGAAAGAAATTCTAACTAAGAAAAAATCTACCAGGATATTTCCCAAATTAGTATCACTCTTGCTAAAAATTGATCCCATCAAGTCATACAGTTGCTTCTAATTGAAAATGTCCTTGAAGAATCAAAAGAAATAAGTCTAATAGTTGATTAATATACTATGTGATTGCGTTTGAATCCCCTTCCTAGTATTTATTACTAACCCCACCAAAATTAAAGGCACATTTGGTAAATATACTGAATATGGAGAAAGTAACAAAAGACTAGTACATCCTGGGCTCAGCATTGCCACCCTGGGCATCTAAAGAAGTCTTTGTGGTTCAGGGAAGACGTGGCACCAATATGAGACACATAATCCTCATAAGGAGACAATGGAAACCTTTGCTAAGTATCATGATAGTGTCTGGGGATATGCAGTTATTAAAGCATTATAATTGCTGGCTTCCATTCTCTCTCTCTCTCTCTCTCTCTCTCTCTCTCTCTCTCTCTCTCTCTCTCAGCTATGTATTTAAATTACTTTACAAAACAATACTATCACTCTCAAAATATCTCAATCACACTTCAAATCTTTGTCAAACAAATCTCAATGTCTTTTTAACTCTCCACATATGAAATAATACAATCTTCAAATAAAATGAAGTATGATCTTTAAAAAAATAGCCTATACTGCAGCATGTAGTCATATACAATTGTAATACTAATCTTTTAAAAAGTTTTTGTCTCTTTGTTATGCATTAGCCCTTAAAACCTACCAGGGGTGTTTGAAGAGTTCAGCTTTATGTATCTAGAGTTGATACAAAAATGATGCAAGTTCTTCTTATAGGTCAAAGTCTGAGGCCAGAGAGAGAAAGAACCAGTACCCTAAGAATCCAAAGAGTTCAAACATTTCCTTAGTTGCAGTTTCTTATCCTAAAGGCTTCCCTAGGTATTTAGAAATTGTCTTTACTTTAAGCAAAGGGAAGTACATTAGGAAAATAGCTGGACATTCTTCCCCTTGAGAAAAGAAATGAAGCAATAACACCTATTCTCACTACAATTCAACATTGCAATATTGGAATATTCTCACTACAATTCAATATTGGAAGTTGTAGACCAGTGGTTCTCAACCTTCCTAATGTTGCGACCCCTTAGTACATCATGTGCTGACCCCAATCATAAAATTACTTCGTAATTGTAATTTTGCTACTATTATGAATCAGGTGTCCCTTGTGAAAGGTTTGCTCAATCCTCAAAGGGGTTGCAATCTACAGGTGGTGAACCACTGTATCTATACAGGAAAATAAACAAGAAAGGGGGAAAAAAGAGTCCAAATGGGAAGAGAGAAGCAAATATATCTCTATTTACAGATATACAATCATTTACAAAGGACCTCAGATATTTCACAAGATGGATATTGAACCTTCCCATGGAAGGTCCATCCACATGGCAAGATACAACATTGACACACAGAGCAAAAAAAATCTGTCTTGGTTATTGTGTGAGTCCAGGTAGACTAGAGGAACAAATGTCATAGGCACGCATATGGATATAATGAAAGGGTTTATATACAAAAGGAATATGACACTGAGAAGCCATCCCAGCCCAGTCCAGTTCAAAGTCATAAGCCCAATATTAACCCATATGCCCGAAATCAGTCTATAAAGTCTCCTTCCAACTCACAAAGTCACAGGTCAGTGGGTGCAGAATTCCGGCGCTGGCAGGTGTCTCCCCATGGCTCCTCACTTCCAGGGCTCAGGGACCATCAACATCATGCCGCTGGCTTCAGAGGTCTGGCTCCATCAGGGGAAAGCCGTGTGGTCTCTCCGCCGGCTCCTCCAGCTTCTCGGACGCTGCCATCTTGTCTTTTCGTGATTCATCGTCTCTGAGACTAACTCCCAACAACCAGGGAGCTAGCTTCTCATCTTCATGAGGGAAATATCGTGAGATTTCCCAGATATATCAGGAGAAAGCCATGCCCACAGAGAGGCTTCATTGGCTACTCAATGGCTATCTCCAAATCAACAGGCTAGACTCCACCCCTACATTTCAATTATAAAATAAACATAAGCACATGACTGCCACAGTTATCTACTGCTACTGCAACCAAAATTCCACAGTTGGATGACATTAACAAGAAGAAATATATTTTTCTCAGTTTAGCATTCAACTAGTCCTAAACATCAACTGTAGGTAGAAAGCAGAGGGCGCAAGTCACCAACACAAAGTTGAAAATCAAAGTAAAAGGCATTTCAATTGTCAAAACACACTATATAACCAGTCACAGTAATTAAAACAAGTCCTGTTTGTTCAGTTAAAGACACATAGACCAGTTCCATAAAGCTGTTAGCTCAGCAATAAATCTCTGTATCTATCAGCAACTGATTTTCAACAAGAATGCTAAGCCAGTTCATTGGAATGGAAAAAATAAAAGCTTTTCTGAATGCTGCTGGCAAAATTGGATATTCAGTTGCAGAAAAATTAAAGGAGACCTGCACACCATATAAAAAACTAATCAAAATTAATCAAAGACCTGAACATTAAAGTGAAAACTATAAGTATCCTAGAAGATAGCTAAGTCCAAAATTGCAGGACCTAATTTGCTTCAGACATTCATTATCAAATACAAGTGTGTGAATAGCAGAAGACAATTATACACATGGCACCTCATAAAAATTAAATATTCTCTTCATCATAAGACTTTATGAAAAAAATCAAAAGAAACATGCAGAATGGGACAAAGTCTTTAGGAATGGCATAGATATTTAATCTCCAAAATACCCAGAAGAGTTCAACAGTAGAACAATAAAAAGAAAAGCAATCTAATTAAAAAATGGACAAAGATCATGAGCATACATTTAGCTCAAAAGAACATTCACATGCACAGAATACAGAAAACAGGCTCACTAGAATTAGTCATTAGAGATATGTAAATCAAAACTGCCATAACATGACATGTCACCTCTGCAAAAATGGCACCGGTAAAACAAATTAATGGCAAACATTAAATGGCGATTAAATTGAGAGGGATTAGAACCATTACTCTGTGTTCTAGAGATTATAAATGGTACTACTATTATAGAAAGTAAAATGGCACTTTATCAAAAAGTCTAGAGATGGAAAAACTTTATGATGTATAAATTTACTCCTGGGTATATATATACTCAGGGGTTCTATTAGCAGTGCCACAAATAGACATGCTGTGCATTGAAACAAAAATGGATAAAAGAAATCGGTGGTATGGTAGAAGTGTATGCAACCATAAAGAATAAACTGTGTCCACTGATAACGTGTATTAATCTGAAGGATATTATGTAGAGTAAGATAAGTTAATCATATAAGGACAAATACCATGGTTCATAATATAGTATGTTCTACATTTCAATATGACTAGTATTAGGATTCTTAAGTGCTGTGAGTGCCCATTTAAGATATAGCTATTGGTATTTTGCCATCTAGAATAAAAGAGGAAGAAGAAAAATCAAAGGATGAAATAGTTCTTTGGAATTAATATTCTTCGTGAACCAAGGTTTGGGCTTAGTGTGGAACATAATTGAAAAAGTTTAGATCTACAGATTTGGTTGACATTAAAGACTCTCCAAGATTACTGAACTAGGATGAACACTGAACCTTAATATTAAAAAAAAAATCCTTGAGATCTCCTTGTACTTAAATAACCATTCAGCACATAAAATAAATCTTGGCACCCACTAGTAAAGAACTCCTTAAAAATGTCCATAGAAGATCAAATGAAAGCATAAGAGAGCAGAAAAGCTAGAGTTCTATTAACAATACTGCCCGAATGAAATAAATGACAAGCATGACACACAGAGAAAAATAACAGGGAATAATTTGTGTAGAAATGATTAAATGGAAACAAATTTCTGTGTAAACTTTCACATTGAATGATGTAAGATATTACTCAAAGCAGAGAAAGAAACTTGTAGTGCCATAAACAATGGGAAGGACCACAGTTTAGCAAAACTGAAAGAAAGTCTAATATTTTGCCTGAGTAGTTAGCCAACATTTTTTTCTTATCATTTCATGCTTTTCTAACCTACCATAATAGTAATAACTAAAACAAAAATTTATGAGTCAGTAAGATTATAGAATTATTTTCAAGTGAAATAGAGCTGTACAAGGACATCTCTAATGAGTTGATTTAGAAGACTTTATGTAGAAATATCCAATAAGAAGATAGAAATGATAAGCTAAAACTCTGGAGAGAGATTGAAAATAGGAATGTGAAACAGGAGCTTGATTTAATAAGACTTTTCATTCCAAAACTCAAAATATGTTCATTGGCATTTAGGAAAATATGAATTTGAACTCAATAGTGAAAAGGGTAGGAGACAACCAGTTGGAGTGCACACTTTGGTTAAAATTATTCAGCATCTTCCCAGTGCCCACAAAGTGGGGGCCCCACTTACTAAATTGGTTTATGTCATTGATAACCTAGCTTCATTTCATCATTCTAAATTGAGCTTCTAACATGCCTACATGCACAATTTTATGACCCAACAGAAATGTTAGTATATGCAAGTGAAAGAAACAGTTATTTAAATGTTGAGTGATGGTCAATTAGTGGAGAAAAAGGATTAGGGGTGGAATGAAGGTCCAGAGAAAGGCTTCATTCAATGTAGTAGATGCAAAATAATAGACCCCAGAGAATGTGACCTGCTTTAGAACCTTCAGGAGATTAAATGTAATAAGGGATGGTGAAGGCAAAATAAATACCAAATATAAGAGTAAAATAAAGTCTTAATATGTTTTGTCTCATTTCAAAATGCTTTTTGTTTATCTCCAAAAGAACTATAAATCAAGAGTTCATGTCATATGTTTCTTAGAGATATGCTCAAATGCAATGCTTTGCTTCCCACTAAATGCTTCTTATTAAAAAGTTACTATTATGGTAGGGACAGAAGGAAAGATGAATTGTTTCCACACTCACTAATTTCTAAATATTTTAATCTTTTCATGAACTACATAATCACAGTGACATAATTTTCATGTGTTCCTGATTTTTCTATGTTGGGTCTATAGGGAGCATCCTGTCTCTAGCTGGATTGCATATCTTAAGTCTTGTGTTCTGTCCCTAAGAACCACCTAATATATATATATATGTATGTATGTATATGTATATATATATATATATATATATATATATATATGCACTGGGAGCTACCCAGTGCTGCTCCTGAAATCTGCTGCTGGATTTGAACTGCCAAGCCCAGGGCCGCAGTCCCGCACTCAACCACTTATGCCACCTGAGCTCAGCCCCAAACCACCTAATATTTATACATGCTATATCTTACTGATAATTTCTATATTATGATCTTACTTCATGGTAAATTGTATTCCATGTTCCTAAATTACATTTATTTGTATATTTTTCTCTAGACTGAATATTTTGAAGTCAATTTCTCTTTCATGCTTTTTATATCTGAATAATAACAAGTAGCCTGGAAAATAGTACAAGTTTCCCAAGTGTGTGTTAACTAATATAATTGAAGAAGTGATATGAACTCGTGCTGAGATTAATGCAATAAACAATAAATGGTGTAAAGAAGAAACAAGATGTTTCCAATTTGAATATAAGTCACCAGGTTCTTTAAAAAGTATTGAGACTGGCTATGCCCTGGTGGCCTAGTGGTTGTGTGTAGGACTGCAGCCCACAGGGTTGACAGTTTAAATCCAGCAGCAGCTCTCCAGAAGCAAGGTTGGGCTTCCTACTCTCACGAAGGCAGTGATGCCACAAAAAAAAAAAAAAAAAAGGAAAAAGTATTGAGACCAAATAATAACTTGACATTTGGTAAGCCTAGTGAACAAATTTAGGAATATTGTAAATGGTATTGGACCAAATGTTATCAAAAGTTGGAGCACAAAGTAAGAAGAATTAAAATGCAGACTGTAAAAAGCTAGGTAAAAAAGCTAATATGGGAGGGGAAATTCAAAACCAGATAAACATGTGTTTTGTTCTTCTCTGATATTTGCTAAAAGTCATAAACTCTCTGACTTTAATCAATAATGGTTTGTGAATTTATAACATATTACATGAATATCATAGGCACTAATAAATGAAAGAATGTACAGAATAAAAAGGGGTATCTGCATATCAGAGTAAGTCAATACATTGCTATAAATTCTAAAAGTCTTATTTCTAAGAATGTCAGATGGTGCAGTTATTGTCTAATAACTTAACTTTCATGTAGTTTTGGATCTTCTAAAGACAAGGTTTCCCTCTTGAGATATTGTATTATAAATTAGACTGCTAACCACAAAATTAGCTGCTCTAACCAAACAGTCCCCCTGGGGAAGAAAGATGGAACTCTCTGCTCCCATGGAGATTTATAACTTTTCAGATCTAAGGGGCAAAAGTATACCAAATCCTATAGGATTGCTGTGAGTAGAGATTGATTTTATGGGAATGACTTTGTTTTTGGAATCCTTCCCTGAAAAATAATGCACTCTTTGATTATGCTACAGCAAAATGGCAATCAGGGACTCAAATCATGTTAACTCTTCAGTGTTCTTTAAGATTAGGAAACAGAAAGAACTTTTCAGGGCAACAATGTAGATAGACTAGGGCTTCTTAATGAAACTCTCATAAAACAGCACCTACTACCATCTCCCCCCACCCCCCCAAAAAAAGAACAGTTTTATCGTCATGATGGAAAAAAATGTCCTTGGACACAACTTTGCTGGACTTATTGTTCTCAATAATGCTGCTTTTTAATTTCTTTAAAATCACTTCCTAATTAGAAGAAAGAATTAAGAGGCAAAAGACATGTATAAAGGTATAAATATAGGCATGTACATATGTAATTTTATTAACATATAATGATAGTTATAGACCAATGTGCATATATTTAGAAATTAAGTATTAAAGAAGCAGACAGTCATTGGGTTTCTATTCTAGTATTCCCTCAACCCAAGAACATTTTGTTCTAATAACCTGGCGTAATGAGATGCTCACCTTTCCAAGATGATTGATAAAGAAAAAAATGGACCATAAGCTAATGTGGAGAAAGCTGATGGAGCCTGGCTATTAAACGTTAAAGTTTATGGGGTCTTTAAAGCTGGGAGTTAAGTAAGCATCCATTTAGCAGTGACATAACAAAGCCTACATGAAAGAAGCACACTAGCCTGTGTGATCTTGAGGTGTTGACAGGATCAGGTATCAAACATCAGAAAACCCTAAACAACCATACTGATTCAAACCTGTGAGGTTGAAGTAGGGACCCAAAGATCATCTGTAGACGCCCGGACATCCACAGAAGCATCACAAGGAAGGGACGAGTCAGCTGGAGTGCAATATAGCACGATGAAATACACATTCCTCTATTTCTTTAACACTTCCTCCCCAGCTCCCCACTATCATGACCTCAATTCTATATTACAAACATGGCTAGATTAGAATATGTACACTGGTTCAAAAAGAGCTCTCAACACACAGAATCCAGCACATATATCCACCATCACCACGACCCCCTGAAACAATAATGAGTGTAGCGACACCATGAGGGGAGGGGGGAAGTGGTGAGAGGAGGGGGAGAGAGGAAGAATGGCTCACAAGGATCTGTGAATTAACCCCTCCACCCACTAGGGGGACAAATACCAGAAACTTGGGGGAAGAGAGACAGCAGATGGTGTAAGACATTTAAAAAATTAGTATTTTAAAATTTATCCAGGGTTCATGAGGATGGGAGGGTAGGAAAGGAAAGGCAAAAAGAGGAGCTAATACCAAAATTTCAAGTAGAAAGAAAATGTTTTATAAATGATGATGGCAACATAGGTACAAATATGCTTGATAAAATTGATGCATGGCTTCTTCTAAGAGCTGTAAGAGTTTCCAATAAAATAATGTATTAAAAAAAACTTCCTATTAATACATCATGATCATCCTGTGTCCTTTAGGAAAATCTATCAGGATTCACCATTAGCAATCCCCAAAAACAGTCCCCATAGTTTTCTGAGTCCATCACTTGCCTGGCATCAAACTGACCCAAAAGAGCTCCTAACAAACCAGTTTTGATCACAACTTTTCTTTTTCTTCTTCTTTTTTTAGAAGACAGCTTAAGGAAACTAACACAAGTATAATACTGAGACATATTTTTGGCAGACAATTACAAATCACAGGACATGTTTAAGCATGTTTTGCTTGGAATAAAATTATTTGGGTATAAACAGGTACCATAGAAGCAATACTTTGTGACTCATTCCCTACATGTATAGAACATACAAAGGGTGTGGTATATTTTTTTTCTCTTAAATCTTGAACATCACAAAAATGCTCAATTATAAAAATCTGAAATTCTGTTTCACAAATTTTCAATCCAACTGACAGGATAAAGAAGTGTAATTATCTAGAAGTGTAGCAAGTAATACTTTTACAAAATATTGACAATGACACTTCTTATCTTATATGTTCTGCTACAACTTGGATACCCATATCCGCAAAAGATGGATTTAAAGTAAGGTGACCAGAAGTCCCTCTTTTTAACAATTTAACAATGTTCTGTGGCATTTTAAAATTAAAATAAATATATTGCAATACTATTTTTGCATTCTATTAAGATTTTTTTTTGGCATCATTGCTCTCCGGTGGTAGAAGTAGGAGGCCCTCTATTAAGATTTTTGTTGTTCCATATAGACCAAATGTTTAATCAAGAACCCCCACCCCCACCCCCACCTCTAGTCAGTGGTGTCCCACTTAACATCTTTAATTTAAAGGCCTTTCTCTTGAAACTAGAACGATCATTATGATTACCACAGCTACAGAATGGGACTTGTTTTGGAGGGTCTCAAAAGGTAAACAAATCTATTTAAGGCTCTTTTGGAATGTTCACTCATAGAAATCTGTCCCTGTGCTTTAAGATAAAGTGAATCACGGGGTGTCCTTTGGTACTCTTCTTTCACTGAACATGTAACCAGAATGTAAGACATGTGAATGAGTCATCTTGGAAAATGATCCCCCCTCATGGCTAAGACTTCCAGGGACAAAGATGAGCTCTTCAGTAGGAAGCCTGCCCAGAAACACTTATCTGGGGGGAAATTACTGCCATATATGGTTGAGTGTCAACCAACCCAAATATAAACTGAGGCACTTAATTTTACCACCCCAAACTGGGAAACCATATTGACTCGAGTATAAGCCTAGGGTGGGAAATGTAGCAGCATTGGGTACATTTCAAAATAAAAATAGATACCAATAAAATTGTGTTAATTGAGAAATCAAAAGGCTAAATGATTTTGAGTATTTACTTCAAAGAAAAAGAGTAAACTAGCTCTGTAAGTGGAAAAGAGAGTCAGCAAAAACAAATGGTATCGGCAATAATTATTCACACTGTGTTACTACATGCACTGCATTACTACATACACTGTCTTACTACATATATACAATGCAGCTTATATAGTTTGAGGCCTCATGCAGGGTGATGATATTCCAGAGTATAATGGCATGACTGCATGCAGCAGTCTGTGTTAGGGTTCATAATGTAGCTGTGTATGCACTGTCACTGCATGCACTGCATTACTGCTGATACAGCATTACTGCACATGTCTGGGAAGTGCTAATGCAACACATGCAGTAACAGAGTAGGTACACAACACAGCATATATATTATGAGCCCTAACACAGGCTGCTCCATGCAAGTATAGTCAACACTGGGTTGAGATAAATGTTCATAAGAAAATAAAACATAAAATATAGCATACTAAGTACTGCAAATAGAAGTACTGTATATCCAAGACCAGATATGTACCAGTACTTATATTCAGCAATGCTTAGGTGGAGCAACAGGGCATGACCAGGCTTGGTTAAGGCTGCAAAGACATCATTGGTCACAAACTTGGAGCAGAGCAGGAGCAGAGGAGCGACTTTCATCAGACAAGGATGTGGTGTGCCCTAGATACCAGCACACAGAAGTGGGCAGGTTCTTGTCCAGTAGGGCCTGGACAACACAGAGGCTACCTGTGTGCGGGAGAAACAGAGTGGTGTCATCAGCAGTCATCGGACCATCACCAGAGACTGCAGGCTCCAGCAGAGGAGCGGAGCGACCGGAGAACCCCCACATGCACGATGCCAGAGAACAGGTAAGTGGGGCCCTCACTCGAGTATAAGCTGAGGGGGGGCTTTTTCAGCATAAAAAATAGTGCTGGGAAACTTGGCTCAAGCGAATGTACGATAATTATTGTTTAAAGGTAACAAGTGTGGGGTGGTTTATCATGCAACAACTGATATCTGGAGCAGAGAGTAAGACATAATGAGACTCAGACCCTGTCATCTGTCCTGCTATAGGTGGGCTCCTCTCCCTGCTGGTTTGCATCCCTGAATGAGAGCTCAAAGCAACTCAAGGAGGATCAGTGTTAGGCTGTCATCCTGAATCTGGGATCCACCCATTTTGTCACATGTGCAACCATAGCTCATTCCCTTCCCATTGCGCATGTGCCATTAGCCAGTCCCTTCTGCTACATATGTGGTTGCCTGTAATCTTTGGGGCTTACATGATATATATATCTCGGTTAAAAGTGTCTTTTGTCCCCCTCGTTCTCTCTGTGTGGACCTGGCAGCTCTGAGATCCTGAGAGTCTGCTACCATGAAATGTGTTTGACTCCTTTATTTTAACTCCGTCTCTTGTCTCCTATTCTCTATGAGTTTACTATGATCTTTACATATTATAACAATAAAATTGTGCCTATGGACTCCTGGTTGTTAGAGGCTGGTTTACTCTGACATCAGACTGCCAGAGTAGCTTTTGTGACATTGGTGCAATCTCTAATCACCTTCTCTTCATTTATTGGCTAACTCATTGTGCATTATTTCATATTTGGAATAATAGAAAAAATAATTATCTGACTGGGCCATTAATGATATGTCTGTTAGCAACATACATCACTGTAAAATAGTTATGTGTGACATGAGAGTAATTTTTACTCTACTGGTTAAGTTTATGTATAAATATTTAAGCCATAGTCCCTAGTGGTTTGGCATTATACAGTGATGTAACTTAGCAGACATGCAGTAATGTAATCATCTTTCATTTTCTGATCTTACATAGCCAACCTCTATTTTTGTATAATGATCATTTTCACAAAATATCCCATTCGTTGGCCTTTAAGTGTAATAGATAATCACTAATGCTAGGTTAATTGTTAAGCTAATCACTAATTGGAGCAGGTGTAATAGGTAATCATTTATCGCAATGTATTTGTTAACTACAAAAAGATGATACAGAACTCATTTTTAAAATAAAAATTCTGCTTTCTTTTCTAGTGATAACCATGATTTTGACTTCTGTTGCCATAGTGATTTCAGAGTCCGTGACTGACAATTACATTATCTTGATCACCTGTAGACCTACTTCTCTTATTTTATTTTTCTGGATTTACTTTATTAAATCTTGATTCCTCATATGACTAGTCAAAAATCTTACCCTTTGCTGTCACTTGGAATTCCACTCATAGTGAGCTTCAGAGCAAAGCTAAACTGCTCCATGTGTTTTTAAGGCTGTAATCTTTTCCTAAGTTTCTCCCATGGAGAAACTGGTGAGTACAAACCACTAAACTTTCCTGGTCCAGCATTCACCAGTATGCTCCCATGGCTTGTATGATCTTCGACGAGGACTAGTTATTATGCACAGGAGCCCTGGTGCTCTAATGGTATTGTGTCAACAGTTCGAAAACTTTGGTCTTTCTACTCCTGTAAAGAGTTATGCTCTCCGGAACCCATAATAATTCTGCCTTGTCCTAGAGGGTCTCTGTGAGTCAGCATTAGCTTAATAACAATGTGTTTGGTTTTTGATTCAGTTATTATGTATTGAAAATGATAGCAAACAATTGAATTTTACCTTTGGTTCCATGTGATCTGAGTTACCAACTAGGGATCACCAGGACCATCCTTGCAGGAAGCCCTTGAATGGCATGTTTGCACCCAGGGGTCCTGTTCTGCAGAAGTCCTGTTCAGATTCTTGGACAGCTGTTACAACTTTAAGTTTAAGAAAGTGACTGATACTGAAGGACAAAGTTTATACTGAAAGCTAGGGGCACATTCTGGTTTTCATTCTTCTTCCAGATATTGGCTCATCAACGTGGAAATTCTTTAATTCTATCAGATTGAATGCGAATATTATGCTCAAAATTTCTAGTCCTTCTCAACAGAAATCTTACTGGAAACAACATTGGCCTACTATTACTCGAAGAACTTATTTTTCAGATGATATTTTTTAAGTCTTTGAAAATCAGAGCCTTTTGTAGCTGAGCATTTCAAGGAGCAGCCCTGAAGACTTGGGAAAAGAGTCCCAGTGAAGTGGGGAATTGTGTGTTAAGCTGCAAACCACACGGTGACTAGCTTAAATCTAACAGTTACCCTTGGGGGTGGAAGTGGGGTAGAGTGGGGGGGATGGGGCTCCCTAGTCCTGTAAAAATTTGCAAACTTGAAAACCCAAAGGGACAACTCTAACTCTGTCTTATAAGGTCCTTCTGAATCAGAAGGGAATCAAAGGCAATGGCACACCCAGGTCCATTTGAGAAAGATGAATTAGTGACACTATGAGACAACTTTGAATTACCTGTAGGCAGAAATGCATTCAAGCATTTATCAATAGTTCTGTCTTGTCCCATATCTTTTGCTATACCTTTATTGGGCACGCTAGGTCCTTTTTCTGTTTCCTGTGTCTTTGACCTTGCGTAGAACACTGTTATTCTACATAGATTCAATGCTTCTAACTCCTTAGATTGTTGGCTACCTGGTTATTCTATCACAATGACCATGTTCCTTTATTTAATATCTCCCTTTGATTTTTTTCTTATACTTGATTATGATCCAACCCAGATTTTCATGAATAAGAACATGTTTTCAAATTGTCTACCCATTTAACTCTTAATGTGGTGTGTTTTAAAATAGTATAAGGTATTTAGGGAGTAAATTCATGGTTATAAATATTTAATTAGCCATTTCCAAATGCATAATATTTTTAAATTAGAAAAATAGGATATTAAGAGTCTCAAAGTATTAGTATTTCCAGACAATAACATAGGAAGGGGGGATATTTAAGTAGTCTTTTACAAAATATCTGCAATTGCATTACACATTATTATTTCCAACATTTGTGCTATAGTTTCTATATCATCCCAAGTATGAAATGACCTTTCTTAATAGAAAGAAAAGGTGACATACCATTGCTAATGTGAATTTCTTGAAGCATAGATGACTGGTGGTGTATGCTAGCAAAATATGCTTGGCTTGCAAATATAATTCTTCCAATTTTTAACATTTCCATCTATAAATGTATGCAATTTGCTTGGAAAAGCAGACCCAAAAATGTTTCTTGGCCAAATTTCCATCTGTTTAGAAATACATCCAGTTCTCTGAGAATTCAGTGTAGGTCAGATAAGGTTCTAGATTGGCTATGTTAGTGATCAAGTATGTATATATATATATATATATATATATATATATATATATATATATAAAAGAAAGTACATCCATTCAGTTTGTTGCACAAATTGTTATGCATCCTGGTAATATGAACAGAAAAATTATGATCTAGAGACTCCAATATGTGCCACTGGTCAGAATGGATCAAAGACTCAGCAGACAAGGAGTTGCTGGACCAGCCATGCTTAGTTTCCTACTGATACACTGAAAACAGCTCAGTGTAAGTGGGCCCAAACAAAATTGACCTGCAGAATGGATTTCAAGTGCTATAGGAGTGAGTGATAGAATATATAACCATAAGGAATATGAAAAATAAACTTTTATTACAATAAGTACACATATTTTTAATGTATCACTGTTAGCCATGGAAAAAATTGTAAAAAAAAAGGTTTTCTCTGAAAATTGGTCATAATATTAGTTACTCAAGTTAGTAATATACTTGAAATTAACCAATACAAGTTAGAAATAATGAAAATCATATTAGTAGAACATATCAAGTCTTACTGTCTTTTTAAATTAGTGTCTACTAAACAATATTTATGTGCTCTATCTGGAATCATTTTTACAGATGGTCATCATCACACATCAATGTTCATATGTGATATCATGGTAGAAGAAGATGTTAAACTACTATATTATTTGTAAGTTATCGGTTATTTTGAATTTTAAACAACTCACCTTAACTCTTCAATCTACTTCTCACCCCTACCCCTGATTTTTTGCACTAGCAATATTCCATCAAGTAGAAAACATGAGTGAACATTTTTCAATCTATGTGTTTAAAATCAGGATGAATAATTTTGAATCAAGGGTTTAGAGCCATCTGTACTTAACAACATGATAAGATTTAGAAAACCAGGTCTTTATACAAAACTTAGTGTCATGGGAAAATGAAGGGTTACCACATCAGATCTTAAGATCAAGTATGACTATGTAATTACATAAGTGCCAAAGTACATAATTACGTGCCTGCCCCAAGTCACTGTCATACTACTGAGACACATGGACCAACCAAGTTAATACCTAACTGCAACCACCACTGCCAGTATTAATCACACTTCATGAGTTGGTGCCCATTTCTGCAGATCATTTGTCTTAATGCATAAAAATAGTCAGATAATATGTTTTAACATCACTGCAAATTGATGTGTCAGATAATAAGATAATGAGTTAATGAATGAAGAGTACATTTACTAAGAATGAACAAAAGAGTGTGTGTGATATGATATTTACTTTCAATGATGATAAACTTTAGTATCAGGTTTCTTATTTTATAGAATTTAACATTATATATATGACATAAGGAAAATTGAAAAAGGAGGGCATTTTTCTCAATGAGAATAAATTAGGTTATTCATACTAATATACCACTGATTACAATGAGAAATTCTGGACAAAATTAAAATTGCATTTGTGTGTATGAGTGTGTGGTGTGTGTGCATGTGTGTGCACATGCATGTGCATGTGCTTCTACTTGGTTGAGGAATCTGAAAAGTAAGTCGATCATGAGACCTTCTTTATCTCCTTGCAAGAAAGAGTAGAAGCAGCCTACAAATTTCATTCTTATGTGTTTGGTTTGCTTTCTCATACAGGAGTTTGCCAAATCTGGAGGTGAACGATGAAAAGATAGACAGTCTTCTGATAGCTAGCCCAGAGGCACTGTCAGATGATACCTATGTGAAACTGCTTTTGAACTAAGATACCTGAAAAAGTAAGCCAAGATACTCAAAGAAATATGAAGGATTACTGAAAATAATGCAGGCCCTTGCAGAGACTATAGTTTGGTTTTATATACCTCAAGTCCTCCAAAATGTGCAAAGATGTTTTGGAGTGTTGATGCCTACAGATGATCTGTAGTAGCAAAGTTAACTTGGGTGGGGAAAAAAACAGCATTCTAGGATGATGTGTATACAAGGGTAAGTCAAAAAGTATCACTGCAAATGATAAAAACTTTTATCAAATAAAAATATTAAAATGGTTTGTATTGTTCCCCAATATATTCGCCATGTAGATCTATACATTTCTGAAGGTGATTTCTTTTTTCATTTCCCTAAGTCTTCCCCAAAGAAGTCTGCAATCTTCAGTTTAAATCACATCAAAATATCAGTATTAGTATTCTCAAGGGATTCAACTTACGGTTTTATTGCTTATCCTCTGAGTTTGGGGAACAAAAAAAGGAGCACAGAGGGGGAAACCAGGCATCCAGAGTGGATGAGGCATGGTCTACAATAAATCTCTCATCATACAGCTATTGTTAAGCAGAATCAGTAGGTACTTTGTTATGATAGGAAAAATAAATCATTGGAGCAACTTTCCTGCCCTTGTTCTTACGAATGTTGTCTCCAAATTTCTTTAAACTTTTACTTAGCCCCTGTGATTGTCCTGGGTCTTTCTGTGAAATCTACCAAATTGTTCCTTTTTATTTCCACAAAACAGTCACTGTAATCTTCTGAACTGACTGATCTCAAATACAACTGACCCAGCTCATCCCCTGGGAAGGCATTGTTTTGATAGGACTGTTTTTATACACCTCTGCAGACATACATTAACAGAAAGATGCATATGCCTGTTTTGTTTGGAATAAATCAATGTACATATGATTAGAAACCCTAATAGCAATATATTTGTCACTCACTGTCATTCACAGTTATTGTATCAATTCTCAGTCATGGTTACCTGTGAGAGGGCAGGGTGAAACTTCCCCCGTGGTTCTCTGAGACTGTATCTGTTGTGGTTAGGTAGCAACAAATAGGTTCAGATCCAGAGCAAGCCTATACACAACCCTATGAACGAATAACTACACAGTCCTGCACTGCCTTACCATTGTTAATATGTCTGAGCCCATTATTGCAGTCACAGTGTCAATCCATCCCATTGAGGGTCTTCCTCTTTTTTTGCTGCCTCTCCACTTTACAAGGACAGTGTCCTTCTCCAGTGACTGGTCTCTACTGACAATAAGCCCAGAGAATGTAAGAGGAGCTCTTGCCATTCTTTCCTCAAAGAAGCACGCTGGTCCTTCCAAGACAGATCACTTTGTCTGTTAGTTTGTCTCACTGTTGTGGCTGGTGATTAACTGTGACACCAGAAGCTATGTCACTGGTATCTCAAATGTCAATTGGGTCACCCAATGTAAACAAACTTCAGCAGAGATTCAGATGAATAAAAGACAATGAAGAAGGACTGGAAAGAAGTAGCCACTGAAAATGTTATGCATACCTTCAGAACATTGTGACTCTTTATGGGAGTAGTATACCTTATCTTTCTCCCTTGCAGTGGCTGGTGGTTTCAAACAACTGACTTTGAAGTTAACAGCCCATTGTCTAACCACTATGCACCAGGGGTCCATCATGATTGCATACATACACGCTGAGATATATTCTATATGTTTGTTTCTGAATTCCTCAGAGATAATGAGGGTTTAGTTCCAAACCACTGATCTCTCAGTGTATATAAATGCTATGTCTGAGAATGCTCTCCTCTAGTTCTTTAAAATTTCTTCCTCCCATTATGATGGCCTTAGTTTTATGTCACTAATATTATTGGACCATTTATACATTGGTACAAGCAAAATCTTTCAATACATAAAGCTGAAGATAAATAAATCCCTCTGAAATGGTAAGTGGAGGGATGACTCCTTGAGGATACAGTAAGAGTGGTGGGAGAAGGGAAACAGACAGTAATGATGACTCTATAAGCCCCTTGGATTGGACATCAGAAATTTAGGTGATTGGATAAAGGGGATCTTGGAAGTTATGGCAAAACAACAACATTAATAGTAATATGTACTATAAAGAGGGATTAGTGGGATGGTAGGGAGGGAGAGGATAATGAGTGACTGCTATCAAGGAGTTCAAGAAGAAAAGAAAATTAATTGAAAATGATGATGGCAGAGAATGTACAATTATGCTTGATCTAAGGGAACTCTTGATGGTAATAATATCATTAAGAGTTCCCAATCAAATATGTTTAAAAAGGTTATGTATGCATCAGAGTCTCCAAAACTCTAGCCTTTATAGAATCATGGAGAGGGCAACTGCATGCCTCTACAGTTGTCTCAAGATAATCTTTAAATCATGAACCAAAAATATCCCTTTCAGTCATCTTAAACTCAAGCAATAGTTTAGTTTAAGTGGCAAAATATGTGTATCTTAAGAATTGTTCCCTTTGAAGGACCATTCACATGGGATCCAGCTGATAATAGCAATTTGGAAAGATTAGAGAAGAACCATAGGGAAATGTAAAACATAAAATAAATAAAACTGAACAAATCACGGAAGCAAATGTTAGAATTAAACAGGCAATAAGAAAAAAACAATTCAAGTGGAATATAATGACAGACTAGACATAGGTAAATAATTAGTGAACTAAAATATATATATATAATGAATAATCATTATGAAGATGGTGTAAAATTTATAGAAATGGTAATAAGAAAGTCTCATAGGAATGTCCTTCAAGTCTAAGCAGAGGGCAGGAAGAATGGGACAAATCTAATTGATCAATATAAATGGTGAAGAATTTCTAAACTGATTAAATATTTAAAGTTACATGCACACACATTTTTAATTCATACCTACCATAATTGTATTTGAAATTTAAAAACAGATAGGACATTTAAAAAATGGCCCAAGTTAAAACGATCCTCAAGAGACCACCAATGAAATTGGCAACTTCAGTACAAAAAGCACAAGAAGCCAAAATATTTTAAAGCACTAGAATAGATTGTTTTTACATCTAGACTACCAAATCCAGCAACAATATTCATCCATAGTGAAAAGATAAAGCTATCAAAACTGAAACAAAACTGTGATCAGTAGAAGTTCAAATAACAAAATCTTCACTTTCAAAAATAAAGAAAATAATGTGTACTCTTCATGATAAAATTTACACTTAATATAATATCTGGCATCCAATCTGGCATCCTCATAAATGCTATTTACTTCTCTTGTTACCATGAGCACATTTCCATCCCGTTAGTTTTTTTATCATCACAAATAATTTAGGAGGTGACAAGAGGCAGAGGTAATATAGCTTATGAGTGTCATATGAGACCACTTTTATTGAAAACAGTGCTTGAGTAGGATGCACCATGAGGAGTATGGTGGTGGCATTTCTATTTTGAAGCTGAAGATCAAACCTACTGAAGAAAACAGAAGATGACCTAAATGCTAACCATCTGTGCCATGGGATCTATAATGTCCCCATTTTTTTTCTGGCCACTTTGCTGCCTCTCCCTCAGTTTTTTCAGTCTATCAACTGGATGCAAAATTATGAAAATCATTATGTTTCTTCAATCATCCAATATTTTGGCATACAAGGAGGTAAGAACTCAAGTCTTGATTTCTGACACACTCCATGGTTACATTTATTTCATTCAAAAAGGAAACAGCCTGTCCAGAGAGTGGGTTGTTATTGTTAAGGTTCCTTTTCGTTGGTTCTACATGCTAACAACCCTGTGAAAAGTACAAGGGGATACTGCCTACCGCAGTACCATCCCCACGTGAGTTGCTGTGTTTGGAAGGATTGCTGCAGTTACTGTGTCAATCTCGCCAAGGCTTTGCTTCTTTGTACTGACCCTCTAACTCACTCGTTGAGCTACCTTTTTCCAAAGATGGTCCCACCTGCTGCAGTTCTCCATGAGAGGCAGTGTCTCTCCTTGATTCTCCAGAGCATTCTGGCTCTCTTACTTCCAAGAAAGACTTGTTTGTTCTTCTCATGATTCATAAGAATATTATTTGCCAACACCGTAATCCAAAGGCATCTCTCCTTCTCTGGGGGTGGTATTCTAGTGTGTAGGAGTCAGAGCACCAGGACGAGAGACACAGTGATGCACAAATACAAAAAATAACAAACAGTGGATAGGTAGCAGATTTCCGCATGTGCTTCTTAAGATTCACATTGAAAATTTAGACCAATACTAATAGAAAAGAGAAGATTGTATCCATAGGAAATTACTTACTCTGTAGAACATGAAGACTCATTTCAGAAATAGCATCAGATAGGACAAAAATGGACTCGCATGATTGTTTTCAACAAACATGGAATATACTACACTAAGTGCCTATCCAATGTCCACATGAAAGTATACACAGAAGTATCTCCCTGCCTGAGTTGATTAGTATGATATGTCATGACCAAACTGGACGAGTCACAGTGGATCAGCAGACCTTAGACTGGTTGTTCTTTTTGACTGCAGGCTTCATGATGTGAATGTTGCTTTCCTTTAATAATGCATTTCTAAAGCTTGAATATATAATATCACCTTCTGTGATAGAAACAGACGATCATGTGAAAAAGGTATTTCTTCTGAGCATGGTCGGCCTCCTATATAAAACAGAGTTTCTGGTTGAAGTTGTCTCTGTCTTCTTTCTCCTTTTTAGGACCTGTATGCTGTATGCTCTCTGTCATCTGACCTCCAGTTCCTAAGGCAGAAGACTTAAGACTCGGCCTGAGCACGGTAGTGACATTCCTATTTTGGAGCTGACTGAAATCACCTAATGCCTCTGGCTTGCCACCTGGCCTGCAGAATTTGGATTCATAAACTCTCATAAACCTAAGAGCCAGCAGACATCTCCAATCTGACACCTGATTTCCAGAAATGGGATTGGTCAACCCCCACAATTCTATAAGATACATTCTTGATGTGATCTCTGTCTCTGTGTGTGTCTGCCTTTTATAAAGAGAGCAATTAGTGATAGATTAACTGGTTTTCCTCTAGAGAACCCAGACTAAAGTACTCAACTGAGAGTGTGTTTAGGGAAATGCGTTTTCTGTTGTGGATGTTAATGCAATCAGCTTCCTTATACATGCCAATGGAGGCCAAAGGAAAGATGCTACTAATGACTTTCAACTGGCTCATTGTTCAATCACACCTTTATATTTCAAAGTATCTCCATAAATATGCACTCATTGCAGTACATGCCCTTTGGCTCTGTTAGCGTCTTTTAAATTCACTAAACTTTCGTAAAATTTTCTCGGTAGTGCCAAACAAATGTGCTTTGTTTTCCACCAAGGTGGTTGACTCCAGTGCCTCACACAGAAGGAAAAAAAAAAGAAAGAAAACAATTAAATTAAAATCTAATTTTCAAGTATGTCTTGTAGTTTATTTAAAAGTGGAAAATAATTGCCATTATGAGCTTTTTGACTCCAGGCTCCAGGATGTGAATGTTGTTTTCCTATAATAATGCATTTCTAAAGCTTGAATTTTATTTGTATTTTGTAGAAAGGTTCCAGGATAGGAGGATGGAGCTATAACGAATATGACTAGGCTTATCTTCTCTTTCAATTATACAACAAGACAGACCCAAAACATGGCCCTTGGGAGGCCTGTTCTCCCTTGACACTCTCCTGTCCATAGCTTTCACCCTGATTGGGGAGCTCCAGATTTTAAGCCCTGCCACTTTAAATCAGCTTTGAATCCTGCATCCAACTCTTCTCCTGGGCTTTCGTGCCATATTGCAATGTTAAAGTGTAAAACTCTGCATCTGCCGAGGCATTTGGCTGGAAAAGCAAGTATGTCACTGGCCGTCCCTCGCTGCTATCACACATATGGAATTTCTGTGTTCAGCTCTGCCATCTGGCCGTTAGGCCTAGATTCACTCTTCATTGAATAAGGACCATCTACCATATCAACGCCTCTTACAATATGCTGTCCTTTTCATGGTGTTACTTTGCAGTTCTTCTCTGATGACATTTTGTCTTTTTTCCACCACTTGTGTGTGTGACTGTGTGTGTGTGACTGTGTGTGTGTGCGTGCACCCCCGCGCCTTCACAAGTAGGCTATGAAAAGCAACCTTTAACACCATTTGGGTGGGGGGGGGATACCCATATGCAATGAATGTAATCAGAACAAGAGCAATGATAATTCTGTAGTTCCATGCACCAAGACAGAAATTTCATAATTGCAAATGCTGTGGATTACATTCTGACAGCGTATAGGATTACCTATAGACATGCAGTAACTGAAAAAGAAGGACCACTTAATATAACGAAGAGAATCTGGGTTTATTGCCCCTGCTACTCCACTTCGCTTATTTTTAGCTGACATTTTCATGAGACTAGATGATATTTGCTCTTCTCATTCTAATTTCTACCACGAACACCTGACCACAAAATGGTACACAACCCCTTCTACAAAGTAGACATTCTATCATTGAGCTACCTCCCCCTTTGTGTATTCCTTCATTTCCACACACAACTCATCTTCTTCTCGGAAAGATCAAAGCTTCAATCAGAATATAAACTTGAAGTTAATTGAAAAGTGTGTAAGCGAACCCTTCGCCAGTAAGTTAACATCATTCATTAGCTAATCAGAGAAAGAGCTGACCTGCAACTTTATTAGTATAATAGTAATAAGTAAGTAAATAAAAGCAGTGGCTAGATTCTTTGAGGAATTTGAAGAATATGGTAGTTTAGGATTGACCAAAAAAAATTCTGTGTAATTCAAGCTTAAATTTTATATTCTGAGATTCTGCTAAGCTTTGCGCCCTGATTTTCAACTTTAACTGGCAGCCATTCCATGTCAAAATATGGTTCTTTCTCTCAGAAGTCCAAGTGTGAGTGCATAGGCTCAAACTCTATTGTGCATGAAAACACCTAGAGAGTTTGTTGGAGTGGTATGCAGAGTTTGAGCATTTCTAACAGTCTCTTGGGTAATAGACACATCCCTGGTCTGAAAGTGATGCTTCCATGAATGACCTCCCCATGGTAATGGAGAGCATCTTGTGGTTCAGGTGGGCATGAGGAGTTGAGGGCCCCTAGCAGCAGCAACAACAACAAAAATACCATCTGTCAAGACACTGTTTCCAAGTGGAATCATAGTCACAGGTAGTCCCGGAAAATAAAAACAACTTCACTACTAGGGGCTGGTAGTGTTAAACCCACAGGCTTGCAGTTAAAATTCCAATGTGTCATGTGTAACCACTATGCCTATCAAGTCTACCTACACCTAGGGATCAAGATTTAATTTATCTTTTTTTGGGGGGTGGAGGGGTGGAGAGGGGAACCAATTCAATGTAGAGCAGTCACATATTTTGATAAAATTCCATCTGATTGATTGAAATAAATGTACACACATGAGGTAAACTTCTTTCATAAGAAGTGAGAAAAAATGGCATGCAATTACTAAAAGTTAATCTGGTAACATAGAGGATAAATTCAAATGAATGTTTTTCCCACTTCCTGGTTCTATGACTCAAGTCATGATCTATTTTGTTCTGAGACACACTTTCAATCCCCTTGAGTTATTCTGATAATGATACTTAAAGATAAGACCCTTAGTACCATGCTAGTGCACATTATGCCTTCAATGAGAGGTAGCTTTTATAATCATTAAAAAGAAGTTCAATAAGGGAGGTCAGCACATGTTTACTAACTGGTCAGGAATGGTTTCACCGTGTGATGTGGCAAAATCATGCAGAGCATTTTGTTACAGATTGATAAGCAAGCACAAGAAAGCCCGTGCTTACCATTGCTTTCTCTGTCAGGGAATTCATAAGAGAAACAGCTTTGAAGGTGCCAAGCTGTGGGGAGGGAGAGAGATACCGGCTATACTTTGCAGGTTTCAGAGTCTTGGATGTGGTGAAAAACTGAAAAATGTTCACTCCAGATAATTAAGCAAGCATAAATGACCCCAGGTTTACCTTGTCTATTAGGTAATTTGATACTATACGGAATATAAGCTATACAGTTAGACTTTATGATTTAATTAGCAAACCAGCAATAAAAAAATTTAAAGCCACCTCTGAGTAATGCTAATATTCAAGAATCATGTTCAAACCACATTCTAGATCAATCAAGTAAGAATCTCTGTGCATGAGATTACCCCATCACTGCACATCTTTCTGGGTGACTAGGATGATCCTGGGGCAGGAGCAAGGATGTGTGCTTGGGTTCTGACCCGTGGTATGGTGTAAGAAAGGCCTGGCCATTTGCTCCTGTAAAGACCACCACACCAAAGATTTATCTGAAAATACAAATTAAAAGAAAATAAAAGCCTATACTACTCTGTTCTAATCTGTACCACGTAGAGTTGCCATGAGGAAGAGTCAACTCAACAGGAACTTGTTTGTGTCTGGCTTATAATGTGAAACCAAGTTGGAGAACCATTGCCTCACATAATATCTATAGTCATCATTTTAAACCCCAGATGCACATTAGTCTAATTTTAGCTAAAACATGCCTGGGCGCTTTGCCCCAGATTATTGTTTGCACAATCTTTGGAGACTAGGAGCCCTGGTGGCATAGCGGTTATGCTGTTGGGCTGTGAGCCACAAAAACAGTAGTGAGAAGCTACTAGCCTCACCTTGGAGAAAAAGTGTGCTTTCTCCTCCCTGAAGCAGTTACGGTCTCAGCTCTCCACAGGGTAGTTCTATCCTGGCCTGGAGGGTCTCTATGAGTCAGAATCAACTAGATGATCCTGAGAACCTCTGGAGATGAGATGTCCTCATCTGTAGTTTTTCAAAGCTCACATGGGTGATTTCTTATTCACAGTCAGAGTCAAGATTCCTTACCTCAATGATTCTCCAACTCCAGTGCCTGTCAGAACCATGTAGAGAGCTTGTTATAACACAGCCCAACCCTGCAATGCTGGTAACTTTATGTCGAACAAGAACGTGTTGCCCAGCCCTGTTCCAGTCTCATGATCATTCAAATAGTCCCTTATTCAGACTTTTGTGCAATGGCTTGCTTCCACCTCCGGGCTTTATCTTTTAGCACTACATGGGATCATTTTCTTTTGTGATCCTACCAGTTTTCCTAAGCTATAAATGCTTATGAGAACAAAGAGTCTCTACTTACTCGTGTCTAGTTGCTGTTGGTTTTGAACCACTGACCCTGCAGTTGGCAGTCCAAAATTTTCTAACAGGTCCACCAGAATTTTTCCTAGCTAACCCCACCCACTGTCATTGAGGGGATTCTGACAAAGAGCAAACTGATCAGGCAGAGCAGAATCCCCCTCTGGGTTTCTAAAGTTGAAGATATTTACAGGAGCAGAAAACCTCACCTTTTTTCTGGAGGGTGACGAATGGGCTCAAAATTTCAACCTTGCACTTAGCCGTTTGAGTCTTAACTCCCTATGAAAGGAGAGTTCCAAGTTAGTGTGATCAAAGTCACTGCCATCAAGTTGATTCCAACTCTTAGGGACCCTCTAGGACATAGGAGAACCCCAATGGGTTTCTGAGACTATACAATGATTTGCTGGAGCAGAGACCCTCATCTTTCTCTCACAGAGCAGCAGAGTTTCAAACCGCTGACCTTGGGGTTAGCAACCCCACAGGAAACCGCAACACCACCCGTGCTATTAGCATAATTGCACTCTATCAAAATTCCTGGTTGATACATGTATGGCTTCAAATCTATTTAAACCTCCACCTCAGATATTTTGAATGAGGGGGAAAAAAGCATTTTAATAAAGATCCTAGGTTATATTTGCATATAGATAAGATTCTGATTCAGAACATCTGGAATGGAAAAGAAAACTCTCAGTGAGGGTTAACCCAGGGTGAGCTGGTTCAAAGTCTTACTAGATGATAGCAGAGAGGACAACTCAGAGAAGCATTGGGGGCCCTTGGAGTTAGGGCGTTGGAAGTGGTTTGAGTGAAAATAGTCAAGGATAGATGAAAGTAGAAGAAGAAAGATAAAATAAGGCTAATTCAAAAGAGAAGCTTATTTGTTTGAGAGGGTCTTTGAAAAAGAGGATGACTGTAAAGAAGATGAATGGACACAGTGGCTACACCAATCATCCCAATCATAGTAATTGTGAAGATAGTATTGGACCAGGGAATGTTTCCTTCTGTTTGCTGAATATAGGGTCATTTGAAATCAGAGCTAACTTGATGGTAGCTAATTAAGTACAAATTTAAATTGAGCATTGATATACCCAATTTAATATATTGAATGACTATGATAAAAGTGAATTGGAAACAAAGAAAGAGATCCAGCACATACCCTGTATGACTCTACAAAGAGACGGAAGTGTCATATCAAAGCCTATCTGAAGCCGTAATACAAGAAAGTCAAAAAAGGGAGCTCATTGGAAATGTTCAGGAGATCAGCAGGAGGCCTGTTTTCTCTTGATATTCCTCTTTGTCTCTGATAACATCTTATACTGCTTTTTTATTGCTTTCAGCTGATCTGTGACTTCAAAGTTGAATCTTGAAAGCTCTGAAGACTTGTGGAGAATGTGATTGAGAAGGATAAAAAGAAATGCCGGGCAGAAGACTCAAGTATGAAGGCTCTGAGAACAAACAGCCTCACTGTCTGAACTACAGATAGTTTCAGAGTGTTGAAGAAAAGCAGATTGATGCAAGAATTTAAGAAAAACATTACATTTCATGAGATACTAGAACTCCAAATGAATGTTATGATTCGGGCTTCAACTGATAAGTCCTATTTCAGTTACCTGAGATTTTGATAATAAAAGCATGTCATAAATCATTAGGAAGAGTCAATCTATGGAAAGTGCAAGTTTTGAATATTACACTCTATATTTGAGTGTTAGCCCATTTATGAGATGTTCAGGTGAACTTTTTCATCTGGTGATCAGATGTGTTTGAGGCTGGCGGGGGGGGGGGGGCAGGCAGGGGTCATCTGTCTGGAAGATTTAGATATCATTATGCTCCTAGTATTTTTTATAATCATGACATGAGATGAATTATCAAAAGATGAAGCATGAAGAAAGAGAAAGGTGGAAACCAATCCAACAAATGGCTAGGCGTCTAGAACAAGGCATCAGGAAGCATGTGTAAAGGGTAGGTTAAGAGAGTCCACCAAAAAGCTGCAGATGTTATTCGAGATCTGAGAAAGGTGCTCAGGAAACTGACATGTTGTTCTTCCCGTTTATCAGTACTTCCCACAGCAGCCAGAATGATCTATAAAAACCAGACACCAGAAGCAGATCAGATCCCTCCTTTGTTCAATGCTTTTCAAGGTTTTCCATGGCCTTTAGAATGAAACTGATGTGTTTCCCAACATACACATACAACTACTGGCCACCTACTTAGTTACCTGGAACATTCTTGGGTTCTATATCCTTCATACTTTTATCTCACTACACTAAGGTGGCCAGATGTCCCACTTTTAACAATTTAACAATGTCCCATGGCATTTTAAAATTAAAATAAATATATTACAGTACTATTTTTGCATTCTATGAAAAATTTTTGTTGCTCCATATAGACCAAATTTTTATCAAGAACCTCCCCACCCCACCCCCAGCCCTTGGTCAATGGTGTCCTGCTTAAAATCTGGTCACTTTACACTACACCAATTCAGGGAAAAGAAGCTCATGATTGGTAAAGCAGAAGAGCAGCTTTGTCCAAATGGATTGACACAGTCATTGTAACAAAGGGCTCGAGCAATGATGAGGTCCATGCTGGAAGTGCTGGAGCTTCTTTCCGTCACCCATGGGGTTGCCACGAGTTGGACCCAACTTAGTGGCATGTGACACCAACAATATTAATACCCACTGAAGAATGTGCTCCTCTCCACCTCACTTGATGTCAGCCCCTCCTGAGAGATCTCCTTCATCATACCATGGTGGCCTCAGAAAGAATTTACAAATCTGCTGCACTGAAACCAGTTTGCCCCTGTCACTCTCCCTTCCAACCTCTGTGTGTTTCGTAGGCTTTCTTTCAAATTTAACTTAATTACCAGTCTATTTTGGAGATCATTGCTACCCACCAGAATGTGAACTCCTTATTGATCTTTTCCATCTTGAGTATTTCTACAACATAACCCAATGCTTAGGACTTGGTTGTTTTCCAACATATCTGAGTTGAAAGCATAAAGTGGATGTCTCAGCTCCTCAGTGTTTTTATGTCACTGCAAAACAAGCAATGTAAAATTTCTAGCATAAAGAAACAGGTATTATTTCATTCATTTATTCCTTTATTAACTGACATACACATACATACACACAAGCACAGTACTAGATTAGATTAGAAAGACTATCTAATGGGAGAAAGGGGCATATTATCTATAAAGGATAATTCTAAAAAGAGATTGGTGTGTATGCTGGAATGTATTTTGGGCAGATTTGTACTGAAAGTCTACCACAATGAAGGAACTGGACTAGAGCTAGCTTGGAGCACAAGTGTATGCAACTTGCCCCCTCTCCTTAAGAAGTTCAACCTCAGTCAAAGAAGAAACGTGGCACAGGAACATAAATATCTGGAAAAATGCAGGCCATTAAACAAGCGCCATCATTGGGAAGGCTGGAAGTTTAACACTAGAAAGTCAGAAGCATTTTCTAGCTGTGTTTCAGGGCTTGTTAGTTGTGTATTCTTAGAATATATTTTTCTGATCATTTCTATTTGAAAAAAACAAGAAGGGTTCAGGATAGATTAGAAGAAAAAACAAAATGCCAATGTTTTTTGGATTTTGAAAAAATTTAATATTTTTTTCTAGATTAGAAAATTTAATCCACTTCTTAAGTGTTGTAAAACAATGGGACAAAAAATTCTAATATGTAGATGAGACACTACTCGGCCCTGAGGCAGCAACCTCACGTTCTCCACATTTTCTGTTCAAAGGATGTTCCTTGACATACTCTTCCTGTAGAGTTCTTGGGAAAATACACCTCATACCTTAGATATGAAAGTAGTTTTAAGAAACTACTTAAAACATGTAAGGCTTTAAGAGAATATTATTGAAAATGTGGATGATCACGGGATAAGATGCGCAAACACTTGAAGACAACATAGATAAAATTCTGTGTATGGACTTTCATCTAGTGAATATTTAATAAGTCTTGCCTGGTCAGATAAGCACAGGACTGCTTATTTCAGGGTTGGCATTTCAAACCCATAAGCAGCTCCAGTGTCTAAAGATGAGGCAATCTGCTACAGTAAAACGATTTGAGACTTAGAAACCCTTTCAGAGTCACTCTGTAACTTACCACTTGATGACAGTGGTTGGGTGGAGGAAAAAGAGAAAAGAAGCTCATAGCATAATTATGCCTATGGTGTTACAGAAAGGCTGTTGAAACCTGTCCAGGCTTACTTTGTCATAGAATGTGGCTGTAAGTGGAAATCTGCTCAACAAAACAAAACCAGAGTCACAGTGAGGTGTGAAGGTTGCATCAACATGAGGAAAGCAACAACTATGAGTCTTGGGATTTTTTGAAGAGAATTCACTTGTAATGGGGAATGTATGCATCACTGCCCCACTTTACTGATAATTTGGGGCACATCTCTTATTTAATACCTATTACAATAATAATTACATATTTCAAAAATTTTTTCTCATTTTCCTGGATTTCTTCTTTAATCTTTTCAAAAACTCTATAAATTAAAGTGATTTTTGCAGGCACACCAGGGAGAAAAAAATGATTCCTTAAAAATAAGTGAAATTGTATTCTTTACCTAAAACAATGCCATGTGAACTCTAGAAGTTTATGGTTTCACAAGTACATAATGACGCTCTTTGATTTCTGTTTTTGCATTCTTTCCAATCAACTACATTTACCTTTTCTTCATGTTATTATTAAATTGATTTAAGTGAGCTTAAAATCCCAACAATTTAAGAATTATTTCTCTTTATGACTGGTCTCATTTATTAGAAGACCTATTTGTCGGCAATATACCTTTGTGAAATCAAATAAGCATTTGCTACTTTTACTCTCTTTTGCTAAGGTTAGCATACACTGTTCTTATCAATTTTTCACAATGTTGATTTTGTGACATATGCCATTATTACATTAATTTGCATTTTCAAAGTGTAGTCTCTATACTAATCACTTTTCTTGTTTTTGTTCTTAGTTAAAAAATCCTTTGCACAAAATCATATGCGTGAATCTATCACACAGAACAAGTGAAATGGAGTTGCTTTGGTTAGAATGGATGCCATAGGCTCTTATTCTGTTCCATTGAGTATCTGAGAGACTTCTCCAGAAATGTGTTCCAATTTGCTTGACCACAACTTGACATCAACTACTAGAGATGTTGGTTTCTATCCATCATTTGCCCTATCTATTGTTGAACAAGTGGTTTTAACTTTTGTTATGGAATATAACCTATACATTTTCACTTTCCCTAGCTAGAACATATAGAAAATTGAGAAATGCATCCCCTTACATACACACAAATACATACAAATATGTTTGTAGTGATGTTCTTTAGAACTAAAATTAAGATATAAACATTTAGTAAACATTTTATCACTGGTATATTGGTTAGAGGAATCCTGGTGGCACAGCTGTGAACTGAAAGGTGGGCAGTTGGAGCCAACCACCCGCTCCAGGGGAACAAATGGAGGCCACCCGCTTCCCTCAAGATATCTCTCTTAGAAGGCCCGTCAGAGCCATTCAGGGCCAATGTCAGAGCCATTCTACTCTGCCCTGGGGATTACTGTGAGTTCAATTATATTTATAGGCAAAGAATACGATAGTCAAATAATGGGAAAAGTTTGGAATTATGGAGATTCTTACATTTCTTTCACATTTTAACTATGAACAACTACATTTAGAATAATTTGTAAATTTTAATTGCAAGCACACAGTCTTTTCTTGGGGCATGATTTTCCTAATAAAGTTCCACATCATCCTTTTTCATAAACCACAAGCACAACTTATTTGTGTACAATTACAAGGGATACTTCCAATAAAAATTGAGGAAATATCGTGACCTGATAAAGTGATACTCTCCTATTCACAAGTGAGCGGGGCATGTTCTTAAGGTTTGTATGTATGAAGTACAATTTATATGATTAGGACTTTGTGCAAACTCGATGGAAACAGAAATTTTAAGTATTATTATCACCCAAAATAAAGGAATTGTTTGGGCACCTTCTGATCTTGAACAATACTGACAAAATTAGGATGCGGACTTCAGTGTAAATAATTTTCTGAGGTAATGAACATGAGTGATTATTCCAGATGAGTTGCAACATTTCAATGCTACCTATGGGAATATAGTGTCTTGAAATCAACAATAAGATTTTTTTTCGATAAACATGTTTTCTGTCCTACTGGATTGCTATGCGTTAAATCAACCTGATGGCAGTGAGTCAGTTGGATGAGTGGTTATTTCCACAGAGTGCTGGTGACACTGTGGGCCCAGAGCTGGGTTGCTATCTGAAAGGCTTTCAAGCGGTTCAAATCCACTGGCTGCTTCACTGGAGCTCGATGGGATGGTTTGCGTTACTAAAACTCAGTGATCTCAGAAACCCAGTGGTACTCTACATGGTCATGGTGAGTGGGAAAGGACTTGACAGCAGCGGGCAGTGGGGAGACTATTAATATTGTTCCTCTCTATTTCCACTGGTGTCCTTCATCTCCCTCTGCTCTGGAATCTCATGTGCAAATGACCCTCATTCAGGGAGAGTGGTAACTGTCATTATGCCATAGCTACCACGGGGCCTCACTCTTCCTTCTTAAATTACCATCAATAGATCATTTGTCTTTTAATATCTACTGATTTCTGGAGCTAATGTAAAAAATTCTTAGACACAATACTAAGAAGACTGTGCATATTTTCTTTCTTCAGCTTTCAAATCTATTTTAGACATCGATATATATTTTAACAATAATGTTAAGCTAATGACTCTGTAAATTATTAAAATACTCCAGCTCTGTGTGGGCCTAAGGAAGTTGAGACACAGTGAATCTCACAAATATAATTCTATCATTGATTCATGTAACTGATAATAATTAAGTAATTGCTACTTTCTTGTCTCTGAGCTAAGCATTAAGATATACTGGTGAATAATAGATATGTCTTCAATTCTATTTAGGAATTTGTGTGGGTAAAATCGAAATGAGAAAAAAAGTAACATTTATTTTAATTAGGGAAGTATGTTCCATTATATTCTATATGTTATTGTAATTTTCTTATTTCTGCTTATATTATTGAAGTGTTTGATGGAATTATTTGCAAAACCACATGATTAAAATTGTTTGCTTATCACTTTCTTTAAAAAGAAAAACAGTTTGCTGGTCTCCTTTCAGATGCTTTATTATTTTGTGTGCTTCAGAATTATGATTGCAGATCTCTAATGACATTATCAAGTTCCTGTTTTTCTTCCTTTTTTTAAAAAGAAGTAGTGATTATGATTTCTCTTTTCCAAATTTGATTTGATGAGACAGAGTATTTATCTTTATAATTCAGAATCTTGAAGGCAGCATAGATGACTCTTTTTTGTAAACTGGCTTTTCAAGTCATTTAGACAGAGAGAGAGAGAGAGAGAGAGAGAGAGACATTATTCCTACCCGCAATGTGTGGTGACCTCTTGATTTTTCCCCATATGGTAACTCAGAATACTACGTGTCCTGAGGTAAAAATAAAGCTGCTAAACAACTTTCTTTTCACATTCCCTGTCATAGATTTCAAAGGCATGTGGCATAATCGGTGCTAACAATATCCATTCCCTGTACCTCCGACAACTCCTCATGGAGCATCTCACTAATTCATCACCATCCAATCAATAATCACCCCTGCTGCGAGGGGCTAAAAGGAGGATGCCTTTTCCTTTCACATAAATATTTGAAATTGGCCTAATTAAATTGTCCTGTGCTTGGACGCAGTGACAATAGCCTTCCATTTAGACAAGCAGAGAGATACACAGGTGGAGAAGTACCTAGTTAGGCAGATTAAATAGAAATGTTCCACTGAAGTGTGTAACTGCAGACACCATCATCAGCCTATATTCCAATTGCATAAAAATGAGTCCTATTAAGAAAGGGTGATATCAGATGGAAATCAACAACATGGAATTGCGCAACTCTTCTGTTATTACATAGGTAGTCATCTTCATTTAACATTTCTACACCTTTCTCTTCCTTTGGACATCTCAAATACTCTGTTCATAAAAATTTGCTTGCTGGCCTTTAGCCATTCCATCCTTTCTCTATTTCCTCTTCCTTCTTCTTCTCTCTACCTCTCCTATTGGAATTAAGATGAACAATAACCAGAACTGTGCTTTGGAATAGTGTTGAAGTACTAAGAAACATGAACTTCCAGGGAATTACTCTGCATGCATTGAAAATGGTTAGGGGGGAAAAGCAACTTTTTTTTTCAAGCAAGAGGTAACACATATCTAAAAGTGACTATAAGATAAGGGTAAAGAGAGTGAAGATGTGAGATATGGTGTAAAGACAGAATCGGCATTTTTCCATTTATAGGAGGGGAACTGGAACACACCTTCACAGCACATAGGAAAGCATTCACACTTTATAACCGTGAATTTTCTAACTGCTAATTCGGTCACTGCAATGTGAACTTCAGCAATCTGCCCTTTATATGCATAACAATGTCATAAATAAATCAGGGGAAAGCTAATGAGAAAATATATATCAAAGAGCCAAGTAAGCCCCATGCAGAAAATCAACAACAGTTTGTAATTCAGTTCAATCATGTGCTGAGTAATTGCATATTATACAATCCAAAAGCATGCACACATTCTATTGTAAAACAGGTTGAATTCTGAATGTAGTCTATCTGTGAACAGAAACGTCTGTATAAGGATCGCGGTGGGTTTTCATGTTTAGATGTGTCAAAAGAGACACTTGGAAACACACACTTGTGCATGAGCACACACACACAGATACTTCTCTCCTGTGACCTCTTTGGAAAAATAATACCATTGGGCATCAGGCCTTGCAAACCCACATGGCAGAGTTAATGAAAAGCCAGGAGTTTGTAGGGAATATTGAATTTGAAAGTCACTGAGAGTGTTCCCCAAATGGGTTGTTAAGTCCCTGTGACAGAGAACATTAGTGCTAGATGATGACAGTCATTCGATTCTAAACACAAACCATATTGTCTGTGATTAAAGGCAGATGCCGGCGGAGGGCATCCAGGGCATTGTGGCCAGAGTAGCATTAGAACGATGCCTTGGCGATTGCAAGGCTGTGACCAAACACTAATAATCATTATAATAAAATAAAGCAAAAACTGCCTCTTCCCCACATTGAAGAGGTGGCTATGACTTTTCAGAGAACCTAAGTTCTGTCTTCTGGGATACAAACATCAAAAAATGAAGGACGTCCAAGTCCCAGCGACAACTTATCCATCGCAATCATGTGGAGGGAATAAGAGTGAGTGTCTGTGAGTCTGTGTTATGTCCATGTTCTGCATGTAGGGAAAGGGCAGATGATTAGCCTCGTGTTGTCTCTGTAAGGCAATAATTGAGAAAAATGGTTAGAAATACTTTGTGTATTGATGGATTTTTTTCCATGTGTGCCTGTAGTAAAATTGGTGAAATTCTATTATTTTTCCTCAAACTATCATTACAAGGTTATTGTACCACTTACAAAACATACCACTTTAGAGTTATTAGATTTAGACATATCTTGTAACTCTCATGCTAGATGATAATTCTCTGGGGAAGGTGGATGCTCTACGTCTCCAACATTACTAATTTATATATCAGCGTGTTATATAGGAGACTACATAAAAATAAAATATTACAGAAAAACCATAGAAACTTTAATTAATTAAAATATTAAAATGTGAAGCTATTGTTTCTCAACACGTCCTCAACAAGTGTAACTGTGTACACTTCTGAGGGAAGAGTTTCCAACTTTCTAATCCAACTCTCAAGAATTCTGCACTCTCGGATCTATATCGCCTCAAATCCTCAGTTGGGGAATCCTGACCAAGCTCTAAGTGCATTCCTTTTCAATATTCTTAAATTTAGGGAATCTTGAATGGTCAAGATTGGGACATTAGAAATTCTCATAACCAAGAAAACAAAGAAAAAAAACCAGAGAACCAGATGTATTATAACGATAGATTAAAATGCCATGACACACTTTTTTCTGATATTTCCCTTAGTGCACTTTTAAATTTCTTTCTCGCGAGCCCTTGTGATTAACCTCTGCCCTTCAAGAAAATAAAAGGGGGTGGTTGTCCCCCAAACCAGCAGTCATCATCCACTGAGCTGGACAGTGTGGATCCATGGAGTCGCAGTATCATCCCGTGTCCTAACACAATGTGCTCCACAGCATGTCCAGGAACTGATTTCTCAGCAGTTGGCCAGACCTTTCTTCCGTCCTACCCCAGAATCACAGGGGAACACACTTTGGCAGCACACATGGAGGCCTGTGTGTGGAGAGCAGGACGGCACAACTGTTTAAGTCCTGTACAACCCAAACCCATACAGCGCCCCTCGAAATCGGCCCTGGGGATCTGCTTCTGAACTACAGAGCCTTGAAAGCCAGGTGGAGTGTAGCTGCCTTCTGCATCCATGGGATCACGAGGCATGGGAATCAACTCTAAAGCAGGTAACAACAACGCACACTGCTTCGATGCAGAACCTGCGTGTGTGATATTTTTTATGTAAAATCCTGCAAGAATCAAAGCAGAATAAATGCTAGCAGCTTGCTTCTAGAGAGTGTTTAGAATGGAGGCAGTACAGACAGGAAGGATAAGGAAAAGAAATCTGTTCTTCCTGTCTCTGTTGTGCTGTGTAGACTAATTAAACCAACCACAGTAACCCAATTTAAAATATAGTACTTGTATATAACTTTTCTTCTTTTGATAATACAATTTGAAAAATATCACACTAGCCCAATTCTCCTTTCATAACTCGTGAAAGTATGGCTTCCTGATGCTCTAAGTGGTTGTGCTCGAGACAGAGACATAGAGATCCATTCCCCAGCTTCACCCCTTGTCAACAGGGATTTCCATTGCACAATTAAAATATGAACATGATATGGAACAGAGAGTGAAAACATAGCAATTTTATTTTCCAACTCAGGTGTTAAAAAATTAGATTATGATTCAAATAGAAAAATGATATCGTGAAACATAAATTCCACAATTTGAGACTTATTTACATTTACGTACTATAATAAATTGAACTCATTTTAAGGTATTTGCTCAAAGTGTTGAATCTGCACATTCTTTAACTTGATTTTTTTCCAAATGACATACTGTATTTATTTAAAGCAGTTTTTAAAGGAAGATGATATTTTAAAGCATCATATTCTAAAGCAAGGAAGGGTTGTTTAAAGCAATATATTTTCTAATAACCATTTTGATTATTGTGCTTTTGTCTCTAATAAATCTTTCCCTATGTAGGCAATAATTGTGTACATAATTTCTATGTTTTTTCCTAGAACTTATATAACTTAGATTTTTTTTATATGTATTGCAGTTTATCCTGCTGAAAGCTTTGTTAGTGACATTTTGAATGCCAGAAAGTTCAACTCAAGAGAACAATTTTCCTGTTGTCAAGTTGTCAAGGATTTCCTCTTTCATAGATCCACAATCAAAGCTAATGGAGCAACAATCAAGAGACGAAAGGACACTTTGCATTAGGTAAATCTGCTGCCCTGCACCTCTTTACAGTGTTGAACAGCAAGGGGGTTCTTTGGAGCCTGCCCCAAGCTGTGGCATTTTCAAGTGCCTCCTTTGCATGTGAAACTTAGACAGTGAATAGGGCAGACTGAAGATCTGACATATTAGAACCATCTTGTTAGCCAAGTAGGTTGAAAACACCCTAGACTGTCCAAAGAACAAACAATTCTGTGTTCAAAGAAGTAAAGCCAGAATATTCTTTAGAGGCAAGGATCACAAGAATTTGTCTCATGTAATCTGGACATGGTACAAAGAGAGGAATGTGTTCTGTATTGGAGAGGACCAGCCAAAAAGAGGAAGGCCCTTGATAAGGTGGGTTGACTTATGGCTGCAAACATGGACTCAGACATAAGAACAATTGGGGTCCCTATGAATCTGACTTAAGTCCATGCCACCTACCAACAACATGATAGATTTCCAGTGCCCACTTTATTTTGGAGCAAGATGGAAGGAAATGATCTAGTTGTTGTTCTTCCTTAAGAAAACCAAGTATTCTTATGAAAACAAAAGCAAAACTCTGTGCCACTGAGCTGATGCTGATTCATAGCGACCCTATTGGACAGAGTAGAATTGCGCCTGTGAATTTCTGAGTCTGTGGCTCTTTACAGGAGACATCCCTGTGCTTCTCCCTCGGAGCTTCTAGAGGTTTCAAACTGCCCATCTTCTGGATCACAGCCCAATGGGAAACCACTACATCACCAGGGCTCCAGAACTGTTCTTATAATTGATTTTAAAATTATCCTTTTCATATTTAACGGCTTCATTCTACTGTCAAATATTAATAGGACATAAATTTGTAGGCTTATTTCTAAATGCACTTTTCTGCTACATTGATATTTATATGATTTTTTTTTGAGAGTGCCATCCTGTCTTGTGTATAGTAACTATAAAGTAAACCTTGAAATAGTTGCTAAGTCCTCTGACTAATTTCTTTTCAAACGTTTTCTGATTGTCTTAGATCCTTTGCAGTGGGAACAGGTCCAGCACTCAGGGAAATGAGGACCCCAGAGCTACTAACAGACTCTGGAGACCAGGCTCAATGATGCAGATCAAATTTTATTACAGTTTTTGCAAGGCTTATATAGGTTTCACTGACCAATCAGATCATACTTTCTGGTTTCCAAACATATTCTTATATGGTCATGTGTTTGCAGCATGAAAAAAGATTGGCCTAAACTGTAGGCTATGAAAGTGAGTTGTTACCAGCTGAGTTATGTAAATGAGTTATAGCTGGGTGAGCCAGCTGTCTAATTGTCTTTTTAAAAAAAATTTGGGGGGCATCACTGCCCCCTGGTGGTGAGAGTAGGAGGCCCAGCCTTGCTCCTGGAGAGCTGCTGCTAGATTTGAACCTCTAACCCAGTGGGCCGCAGCCCCATGCACAACCACTACTGCAACCGGGGTTCAGCCCCGCTGTTCAATACTATTTCGTGCAATCAGTTACAGGACTAACCATCCGATTGTCTTATAGGATGTTATTGTCTATTAGTATTACAGGAGCTTACCCGTTACTATGAGGAAGCTAGAAGAATTCTGAGAGTCTATGTCTCAGAGGTTTAAAGTGGAAGGATATCAGGTGAATTGCATTGGGGTCTCATTGCCTCAAGGCTGGAGTTCTTTGTGGGAAGTCGTGGAAACAGCGGATACCCAATAGCTTCTGCTTGACTCAAGACCAGAATTTTCTAGGGTACTTGGAAGCACAGATTCCAGTTCCCTAGCAGTGATGATACCTATCAGCTTCAAGACCACTCCAGAAATGCAGCAGCATCCTGCACTTTCTATGCCTGCCTTTTCCCCAGATCCACAGGTCTTGTAAGGAATGCCCCCACAGTTTGCATTTCCAAAAAAGCAGTATTGTACAAAGAAAATCTAACTATATTTTAATTGTCATCATGTTGGAATTCTAGCACATTTTAGGAAATATGGCTTGAAAGAACATTACATCCACATTTTGTCATTAAAATACATGATTTCTCTTCTTTCAGCTTTCATAAGCTCAGAAACATTTTCTAATTTCCCCTACATAAGTCTTAAATATTCTTTTTCACCTTTTACAAGTATTTTTGATGATGATGTTATTATAACTAGATGTTGCTTTCCAATAGTCTGATGGTCATATATAAGAATACAACTGAGGTCTTTCATTATATATTTTTAATGTTACAGTATCTGTACAGCTTTGCTAGGCTCCAACAAGTTCGGGTAGTGGCTTTGCAGTATTTAGAAATGGTTTCATATGTGATTAAATCTTCTGCAAAATGAAACCGTTTCCTTCTTGCTTTTCCGAACCAAAAACTTAGCAACCTCAGGAATGTCGGAGAAAAACTGTGTGTCATAGGGTTTTTCAGTGTCTGACTTTTCAAAACTAGATCACTAGCTCTTTCTTCCCAAGTGGACTCACACCCTCAAGCTCTTTGCTCCCAGACACTCCCTTTACACATTTGCAAAATCCAGGGGTTCCTGTAAATATCTCAAACAAACTCTTATCTAGATTTACAAAAAAAAAATTGACTGTCTACCTCTTTCCTTGGCAGTAGTCTATCCCATAAATTCAAGACCACTCTAAGCTCCTGAACTCTGATTTTTATATGCCCAATTCATTGGGACTTCCATTATTCTTCATGCAGTTATTGCGTATGCACTCGAATCTAAAATGTGTCTCCAAGTAGGAAATCAGGTTAATCATATAGAACACATTTTTTTTCATTCCCCTCAAAAAGGAAAGTGCTGCACTTGCTGATTGTGTCTAGTATCTGGAAGCTGTTATTTCATAGAGTGTGTCTAAATGTCTGCATAGGGTAGAAAGACAAATGTACTTCTTTCATCTTTCATGTCCATGAGCAGAATTGCTTTGTGATGTTTGAGATCCATGATTTATTTAATACAGTGACTGAATTACTTTATATAGCTCTTGATGTTATAGTCTTTGTACCAAAATACTACTATTATGACTATTATTACTACTACATCTTAGTCTTAGAGTCATTTATGACACAAAGTGTCCAACAGCCCCCTTGGGCTTCTGAGACTTTAAAACTTGACAGGAACATACACAGAGGGAGTAGTGTCTTTGAAACTCTGGCCTTGCTATTAACAGCTCAGTGAGTAGTCCTTCAACCCCGTGGAGCACAATTCTATTCTGGCACCCAGGGGACCTCTAGGACTTAAGAGTTGACTTGACAGGAACTAGTACTGATGTTTGTCTATCAGAACTAGAGGATTTTAAGAAAAATGGAAAAAAATTAATATTTTCTTTATATATTGTTAATTACTTAACATAGATGCATACAAGATAAAGATGATTCACATATTGGAAACACCATCAGAGTAAGTCCTAGCAATAGTATAGTAGAAGTTTCAGATCATGTATCCTTGTTCAATGATGTGTATCAAACACCCTGTATATGCCCTCATAAATTATTGTTTTGGTAAGAGATGTTGGATTTTTTATGAATATTTTTTCATCAGTACTGCTCAGAGAAGTAATAGCATTACCTCATTCCTTGTCCACTATTTTGGTCCCTTCTTTGGAATAGCACAAATCATATTTACTTATAAAATACTAGGAATGAATTTCTAAATTTGATTATCTATAAAATCTATAGAGCACTTTTGATGAGTTCATTCCATCTTTTAAACTAGGGACCAAACTATTTATAGTGTACTTTTGTAAAAAAGTGGACAACTGGTGTTAAATTGTAATGATCTAAGAATGATTGTCTAATTTAATATGTTTTCCTCTTCATTTTTCCTTACTAGAACATGGACTATAAAACATCAAATATTTAGTTAGATATATGGAAGAACGTTTGAATTGAAAAAAATATATATTGATTTATTACTTCTGAAAACGAACAACACCAGCTCATGTTGAATTTTATAGGCTAAAATGAGTCTAGGTTCAGTCATTATAGTTGGACCTGAAATATGGATCAAACACCATACCACACTAGCTGCTTAATATTCAGATCACTGGCATAGTCTATCCTTGTATAACCAAAAATGAAACTTCCTTCTGATGCACGGGAAAGGAAGGTAGTGGCTCACATTTGCTGGTATTCTACTGAGTGGTCTTCTGAAGGTAGAGTCCTCAACTCAATACTCTCAACAGCAAGCAATTTCAACTAATTGCCCAAAGACTTTTCTGAGTGAGATATGAGAGATAGTGGATATGAAAACTTTGGCCTAACTATGTGAACTCTAATGTAAGGTCACACCTTCATTCTCCCTCTCATCCTTCTCTTCGGAGCTATCTCTCATTGCAATGTTCTAAGTTTTGCTACATCCTGTGCACTCATCCTCCTTTGCAGAAATGCATTCTTCCATCTGACAAAATAACCAAGATAGAGGTAGTTCGTATGACATAAGAAGGGGCCCATTTTTTCATCTTTTTCTGTATCCTGTAAATTTGATACCCATAGGTAACAACTTTTTTTGCTGTTGTTTAGTTTTTTTTAGCTTCAACTAAGAGTCCTGTTATCTTTCGTCCTAGTGTTTCTCTTAGGATTGATGAATGCTGGGGGAAGTTTTAGTCCCTATGATGTTTTATTCAGATCTCGAAATAAGAGTATGTTTCATGTGAATAAGATATCAATATAGCCCCCCAAATGGGTTGATCAAAGTGGCTGATAGCTTTCCATGAAATACATGGAGATATTTCCTTTTAACTTTTCATTCATACTCAGATAACATCTGGTGGACCGAGCTCTGCACATCAAAACAATCTTTCAATTATCCACCTCTAACTGACCTTACCTAATCACTACCTTAGTGGTGCATTGGGCAAAACAATGGTACAAAAATTTTTAAAGTCATTGATTTGAGACAAGAGATTTTTCTACAATCATTTAAAACTTTCAAAGAATGAATTCCTTTGTCATTTATTCTAGGCAGCAGTTATCAGTTGCTTTTTCTACATCAGTTCCTACCAACCATCTCAGAAAGTCTTTTAGTTTGTGTAACCTTTCTATCCTGGAGCTTGTCAACACTGCTTCTCAGCTTCTGTAGGGTTTTCCATACCGTACCCTTGGCCATACTAGCCCTGCCCCATAATAAATTTAATTCTCCTTTCCAGTTAATTTTTCTTTTAAATGGGGGTGCAAAAATGTTGTTGTTCCATTTGGGGGGGGTGCCTTTTCATTCATTACCAATTACATGATAAAATAAAATAGTAATACATGTGGGATTCAAAGTACTTAAGGAGAAATTTCATTATTTTTATATTCTAATTTTTCCATAGACTTTTTGAAACCCTGTCTTGTATACTAACTGAATTCAGAGAACCAAGGGGAATTTCAATGTGAATTTTAAGGAAAAGGGGTATATGAATACATTTTTGAAAATTTAAGAGAGACAAACTGAGAATCAGTTACTTCCAGGTGAAACTCAAAGAAGTACAAAGGTGATATCATTTTATGAATATGACATCACATGGAAGTTTTGTTTTAAAAAATTTTGAAGACTTAGAAAGAGACCAGGTAAGAGATACCATTTACATCAGCCATGTATGGGTCTTGATGTCAAAAAAATTGCTAATCAATCTTATAAGCAATGGATGGACTGGTCATTTAACCTAAAAATAAACATAAAAATAGGTTTAAAGATAAGTAGCTTTCCCCTATTTCTTCTTTGAATCTGCAAGCTTTTTTCCCTGTTTGTCTTGTTTTCATTAGTTATGGATTCCTTTTGTAATTAGTGTTAGAGCTATCCCAAATATTCATTTTATACTGTGTTGATACCTATGAAATTATACAGTATAGGGAATTCAGGACACATGGACACCTCAGGGCCAATGGTGAGAGTGGTGACACTGAGAGAGTAGAGAGAGGTGGGATAGAAAGGGAAAACAGATCACAGGGATCTGTATATAATCCCCTCACTGGAGGATGGAGAACAGAAAAGTGGGTAAAGGGAGATGTCAGACAGTGTAAGACAGGGCAAAATAATAAAAACTTATTAATTATCAAGGGTGGTTGAGGGAGGAAGGGCAAGGAGGGAGGGGGGAAATGAGAATCTGATAAAGAAGGCTCAAATACAAAGCAAATATTTTGAAAATGATGATGGAATCAAATGTACAAATGTGTTTGACACAATAGATGGATGGATGCCTGAATTGTGATAAGTATTGTAAGAGCCCCCAATAAAATTATTTAAAAAAAAAAAGAAAAGAAAAAATAAATATACAGTGTCAATAGGTGGGGATTCCTTGGTAAAATTATCATTTATGCATGCTTCCCAGCAGTCTTAAGAAGTGCTCCCAAGAAAAAGTTCAGCTTTCCCCTCAATAGCAGCCATCAGGTAACGTCTGAAAGATATGCTGCGCTGGTATCTGGAAGGGCTGCTTTTCAGAGTCTGCCTTACTAACAAAACAGAAACTTCTGTGCCAATTCTGAAATGAATTAATTAGTTGAAGACCAATCTTGGGTGAACTTTTCTTTCCTTCCTTCTCTATCATTTTTTTCTCACAATAGTGCATGTGGTGAGACCCTCGGGGAGCAATAAGACATTTGGATAAGCCAGTTGTAGATTAAATATAGACTCCCTGTGGCAACTCTTATCTCCTGCCTTCCCTCCTGCTTGCAAAGATGCAGAGACGGGATTATTGCCACAGCTGCGCTTCCTAGAAGACTAATCAATGCAGCTATAAGAAGGTCTGAAATGCAGCAGGATTTTCAATTCTAAGGATAAAATTTTTTTTTTAAGTGAAGGAAAGAAAACTGTTCTGAAAAGTTGTAATGCTGTTAAATCAAAACACCCATTAAAGACAGCAAATAAGTCCATAAAAATTGGCCCATTGTCCTATTTTGGGTACATATCAAGCTGGGATTGATAAAACCTATCAACAGGAAGCCAAATAATGAAACTAAGTCCCCAGAAAGCATCAATTCTTTACCAGAATGCAGGTTATTCTAACAAAATCGGCATTGGTGCACAGTGACATCAAATGCCATAGATACACCTCCACGGACATCAAATTTCCTTTTGCTTTTTGTACACACATTCTTGTTTGTCTCCTGCTGTCCTGGAGGCATGTAAAACAAACCCTGGGTCAATTTGAGATTCAAAATCATAAAGAAAAGTAGAGAAAGAAACATGCTCGATTGGACTAGTCTGGGTTTGAAGAACCAAATGGGGCAGGAGTCTCTGGAGTGGAATCAGAAGACACTAGCCAGGAAACAGTCTGACCTTCTTTACACAGGCTTTGATTAGAGGTTTGGGGGCAGGGATGCACCATTTAGTAATATCCACACAAGAGACCAGTGAGTAAAGGAAGGTGCTCCTCTTTTACCACCGGTGCTTTTCTAGAGACCAGAGACATGGTCTCTCAATGTCAGCCAACTGCTGTCCTACCAGATGATCTATGGAATGAGTTCACAAGTTAGTAGCCAGCGAGCTTGTGCTGTGCATGCTCAACAATCCCCCCTGCCCTGTGAAGCTGTCGACTTTGTCGCCCCGTGTTACCTCTTTTTGCATACCCTGAGTCATCGAACATCCATTCGCCAAGAGGGTCATTGGAGATTGATGCTTGTGTCTTGACACTTCACTTCCTCATTTGCTGGAAGCACATTTTCCCACAGGTCACATGCCATTAACCTACCATTAACCCCTATGGTATGTGGTACACACACGCACGCACACACAGAGACATACACACATACCACCTCTCCACTCCCCTGGCACTGGCAGCATACGTTTTCATGAACCATTGTTTATACTCCCTCATCAACCTGGCAATTAGCAGGTCGTACTTGCACCTGTGACCACCCCACTCCTCCAATAACAATGGGCAAGAGCTCTCATGGATCACAAGCTGTGTGCCTGCCACCTCCGTACTGGTAGGGGCACACGCACCTGCAGCCACTCCTTTCCTCTGGTGAATAGCACACTGTCATTGCCTCTGAATTGCCCTCCCCACTCATTGATCCAGTGAACAGTGAGGCTGCTGTTGCCCTGATCCTTGGAGTTGCATGTTCCTATAAGTTGCATGTCATATGACTTCTGTTACAAAACCCTTCTATAACTAAATGATTAAATATATGCCCATCTACCAACCACTCCCTCCCTCTACAACTGGAATTGACAGGCTATGCAGTTACATATGCATCTGTCTACTATGCATATTTCCCAGACCACACAAGCAGCAATGGCTGAACACTTGTACAGATGTCCACCCAATTTCTACTCTCCTGCTACCTTCTACTGGCCCCAAACAGATTAGTGGCATCAACAGATGGCCTTATTTTCCTACCACCCCACCACATCACTCACTCTAAAAGTGGCACGACCTACTAGACCTTTAACAATCAGCAAAGACAAATGTCAGCCCTCACTTGCCAGGCCCAGCTGAATCTGATGAGCAGGAAAGAAGCCACACTTTAAGGCATTACTTCACCCACCTGAAGATAGGCAGTGAACACACTGGTGCTACCAAACTAGTCAGATTGGTATACCTGACTTGTTAGCATGAATATACTTAAACAAGCAAAACTTAAAATCATTTATAAAAAAAAACTGATAAATAAATATAAAACAACACATTAACAACTCAAAAAAAATAAGACCATTAAAAAAAAAACAAGAAAACTTGATGTCAAGTTAATCGTAATTTACAGCAATTTTACAAAATAGAGTGGAATGTCTTCATGGAATGACTCCATGAAGTTTTCAAGATACTAATCTTTATGAGAGTAAATGATCAAATCACAGAAGTTGGGTTAGAATCACTTAAATTCCACGTAATAATTTAGTATTTGACCACTGAACCACCAAAAAGCAACATGAAATTGCAAAAGGAACCAGGAAAAGATAGCTCAAAGCCAACGACTAAATTAAAGAGCCAGAAAGGCTATCTGAGGGAAAAAAAATGATGATGGAACTACCTAAAGAAGATGTTAAACCTTACTCTTAGGACCCTTCCAAAACTCAAGTAAAATACTGACAAAATCCTTAAATGTTTCAGTGAAACAGCACAAGAGCAAACTGAATAGAAATTAGAAATCATGCAAAAAAAGTGAAATAAAAAAGATTAGCAATAAATTTTCAGAAATAGATAACAGAATAAAACCAAAAAGGAAAGTGACTGAATCAATGGAAGACAGATTAGTGAAATAGAGACCATCTCCCTTGATATTAATTTGCTTGAGGAACAATTGGAGCCAAGAAAAAAAAAAAGAAGAAAAAAGCAAACGGCATCTGAAGGTCATGTGGGATACTATCAAAAGAAGTAAACTATGTTTAATAGGAATCACAGAGCAGAAGAAAATAAAAAAGAAATGGAAAAGGGGTTTTAAAGATCTGTTTGCAAAAAATGACTCTAGTATCATAAAAGAAAAGAAAATCACCCTTTAAGAAGAACAACAGATCACATAAAGAATAGCACCCAAGCAAAATTCACAAATGCATATCATAATCAAACTTTAAAGGACAGAGAAAACTTTGAAAGCAGCTCAGGGAAAAAATGAACAAAGGGAAACTAGTGATGATTATAAGTTCTATTTGACTAAAACATTAATGGCAAAAAGGTAATGGGATGTCATACATAAATGCTGAAAGAAGAAAAATATCACACAGGAATTATATTTATAGAGAAAATGATTTTCAGATATGATGATGAAACTAGAGGAGTCTCAGATGAACAAAACCAAGGGAATTACTAAAAACTAGACTAAACTTGCAAATATCACTGGAAATTATTTGAACAAAGAATAATTGCATCAGATAACAATTTGAGACTAAGTTACATGACAGCATCACCAAGGTACAATTACATTAATTATCTACTACTGCTGCTATATAGCAGAAATACTAGAAGAGGATAATTTAACTAGCATTCTCTCACACTTTAGGAGGCCAGAAGCTTGAATTCACTTCATCAACTCTAAGAGAGGCTCTTTTCTCTCTCTTGACTGAGAGAAGGTCCTTGTCTTTTTTCAAACCACTGTGGGGCTTGTGTTCTTGGAGATCTTCATGTGTCTCTACATCAATATTCTTTTTCATCTAAGAGGTACACAAGACAGAGATTCTAAGTGCAAAGGACACTAAGTCCCTCTTTCTAGGCTCATTTGTTTAATGTCGTCTATAATTTCCAAGATTGATTCAAGATATAACTCAATCCTATAGATCTTGTCTTGCACCATTATAGCTCCCTCTAATCTTGCCTCACTATGATTGGGGTACACTGATAAAAATGAATGACATGCATATAGGAAAGTTTGTCACTGAATCTAGTGTTCCAGCAGTTTAATATAAATACTTTCAGTATTCTTGACTTGATGAACAACATTAATGAGATATAAAATGTTTTAAACATTTACTAAAAGGCATCCTTGGGGAGGAAGGGATTCATGGTGACATTGCTCTTTGGTGGAAGATGCCATGTGAAGATTGTTCTCTGGGTTACTAAACAAGATGCACACTTGCTTTAGTGGCTGTATTCGATTAGCACAGGGACAGAACACTGAACAAAGTAAGCATTTTAGGAAATCAATGATTGGTCTAAATCCTCACTGGGTGTTCAGGAAATGTCTTTTTTCTCATCGATAGTGTAGAACTTAGGGAATAAAACATATAGGATAATTAAATCTGATGAAAATGCAGAATAATGTCATACTACTGACACGCATGATCTAGCTAAGCTGACATCTATTGGTGGGGAACATCATGTAATCAACTACATCAAGCATGATATGGAATCTTCAAAACAATGCCACAAGACTAAAAGCAGGAAACTAGAGAGGTCAATATGCAAATTACAAAAATAATATCTGAAAAAGGAGAATGAATGGTGTTGTTATACAACTCTAGTGTGTGGAGGAAGTCAAGGAATAGGATGTGTCTACAGTTAAAGAGATACCTTTGTTATGCATTAAAGATACATCTGGGCTAACCCATGGTGCTTTCAGTCCCCTCATATGCACTGTAAAACTCTACAATGAATAAGGAGATGTAAGAGGAATACAGAGAAGGACAGGGAAATGGGACAAATAAAATGTGGGAACCAGAAAGGAAGTAGGAAGAGTATCAACACATTTGTGGTTATTGTTATCAATCCTTGAGGCCGATTTGTGAATGAAATATGAATTTTACAAGCTAACTTCATTTGTCAATTTTCACCAAAATACAATAAAATATTTTCAAAATACATTGAGAGAGGCAATCTAGTTCACTTACCTTTGTGATGGAATGAGTTCTGGAAAGAGTTCTCTTCCAGCACTGTTTTTGTACTAGATCTTTGCTTAATCGATAAGGAGGGAGAGATTTGTGTTCCTTGAATCTTATTTCCCAAACAGTTTTTGCTTTTCACACTGTTTTTCTTTTTCTCTTCACTCACTTTTTCTAATACAACTACTTCTGTCGAACTATGAGATGGGTGCACTCATAAAAATGTAGGATATTTAAATTGTATGTAACAAAAGTTTGTCACTGAATTTAGTGTCCCATTGGCTTTAATATAAATAGATACATCCAGTATTTTAGCTTAATGAACAACATTAATGAGATACAAAATGTTTTAGGCATTTAGATAGAAGGCATTCATTAATGGAGAGGAAGAGATTCATGGTGACATTGCTCTTTGGTGGAGGCTGTCACGTGAAGGTTGTTCCCTGGGTTACTAAACAAGGTGCACACTTGTTTTAATGGCTGTATTAGACTAACCCAGGGGCAGAATACTGAACAGAGTAAGCATCCTAGAATATCAAATATTGGTCTGAAGTTCTCACTGGGTGTTTAGAAAATGCCTTTCTTTTTGTCTTCTAATGTCTTCAGTTTAGCAAACTCGCTACTCTCCTTGTGAAAAAACATGGGTCGAGTTATGTTCTTTCTGAAGTCCTAAGTGGATTCTGAACAATCTAAATGAAAATGTGTTCCAATGAGATATTTAAAACCAAGTGGGAGAGCCTGAATTAGAGTTTTAGATTGGCATTCTGTGTCCTGGTTCTGTTTAATTCCTTAACAATGAATGACTTTTGTTTGTTACTAGGGTTGCTAAGTTGGATCCAAGTTCTAACAACACAAGTACCACCAGGCCCTTGCTCTATCTGATATCACTGACGTGGCCATTATGTTAATTCACCTCTTTAAGAGTCTTCCTCTGTTTTGTGTACTCTTTAATCTAGCATGGTGTGGATGGTCTCTCCTCATAATATCCTGAATGTGGGTGAGATAAGATCTTAGCGCTCTCACTTCTAAGAAGCATAATGTCTACAACTCCAACTATATTTGTTTATTCTTCTAGCAGTTTGTCACACATTCAATATTCTTCTTCAGTACAATACAACTGAACTATCTTGTTTATTTGTCTAGCTTTCACATGCACAAAGCTGATTGACAATAGCATAGCTTGTAAGGTCAGGAATTCATATCTCATAGTGATATCCTTGCTTTTTAACAGTGTAAAGAGGGTTTTTTGGTAGCAGATTTGCTCAATGAAATATGTCCTTTGATTTATTGACTACTGCTTCCAAGGGCACTGATTTTGTAGGCAAGTAAAAAGAAATATTTTACAATTTAAACATTTTCTCCATTTAACATGCTGTTGACTATGGGTCCAGTTGAAAATATTTTGGTTTCCTTGATGTTGAGGTATAATCCACATTATAACTGTTTGATCTTAATCATTAAGAGCTTCATATAATAGAGTAGGGCTACACATCATTTGTACTGTCTACTTTAGGCCGAGATCCATCTGATACGAACAACAATATTCCTCCTTGTTTATCCTTTTCTGAATTCAGCTTGAATTAATAGATAAATTAATAGGGGCTGCTGAAACATTTTAAAAGTATCTTCTGCCAAATAATACTTTTAAATGACATTAGTAATATGATTTGAAAATGCATTCATTCAATTAGACCACTTTTCCTGGAAATGGGCATATGTATGCATTGAAATATTTCAATGACTATTCCACCAAGTCTTGAAGCCTTCATTTTTGCTAATATCATCTGTACATCTTTGACTTTTTCCTTCAATATCATTCATTATTAATTGTATGCTATTTCCTGAAATGATAGAATGTTGATCAATTCTTTTGGGGACAGTGACTCCATGTATGATTACTTCCATATTCTGATGCTCCTGTTTCAGTCAATTTTTTGCTTTTCACTCACCACACAATGCCATAAAGTCTATTCCAATTCAAACATTCCTTAAATACTTCAACTCTCCAAGCCAAACTAATTGCCATTGAATGAATTCCAAACTCATTACAGCCATTAGGGGGTAGAACTTCACATTTGCTTTTCTGAGACTGTAACTTTGTGTGGGAATAGAAATCCTTGTCCATCTCCAGAGAAGCAACTGCTGGTTTTGAACAGCTGACCTTGCAGTTAGCAGTACAATCCATAAATCACTCTGCCATCAGCCCTTCTAGTTTAACTTTAGCCTCAACATTTTTCTTCAGTTCTTTCAGCATGAGACATAGGGAGCCTTATTTTCCCTTTTTATTTTCAAACTCCAAGTTTAAGGACATTTCATGATATTACTTTTCTTGGTCCTTTCAAATCTCCCTTTGAAATTGTCTCTTCTGTTCTTACACATCATCATTTCTTCCCTTTACTTTAGGTATTCTCTGAACAAGAACAAGTCTTAGAGTCTCTTCTGACAGTTCTTTTGATCTTTTCCTTATATTCTGTCTTTTCAATGACCCTTTGCTTCTTATCCATGTTATGACTTCCTTAATATTCTAAAAATCAATTGGTCTTTGATCCTTAGTATACAAAAAATAAACTCTTTTTATAAACGTCTCTGTTCTTCCAAGATGCTATCACATGTTCAACAGCATGTTTTCTATCACCAAGGCCCTACTTTTCCACTAAGTCTTTCTTCTTTGTTTCCAATTTGGCATCCAAAGCACTAATAATTATCAATCAACCTTGGCACGGTCAACTTCATACTGTAGAAATTGATAGAAATCTCTCAATTCTGCATCTCTGCTATTAGTAGGTTTAGTGCAACAATGAATCATGATCGTATTAATTGGTTGGTTTTAGTCACGTAATCTGTTGTCATGTTGAGACTAAAGAGTGAAAGGGTGGAGTTGCACCCTGATAACCTCATTTGGAATCTCTAAGGAGATAAACAGCTCACCGGAGGTGGAACACATGTTCAAACCCTGTGAAAATGGTTGCTGACATGACAAATGGAGCTATGCTAAGACCCTGGAGCTGAAAGTCTTATGGAAACCTCTGTCAGAGCTGAGATACCTCTACTGCCACTGGATCCACAAAGCTTTCCACCCTCAAGGCTGATTGTCTTGAATTTGGCATCACTGTATATGTTTTGTGAGTAAAAAGAGGAATTTATAGATTGTTATCAAACATAGGGTAATGTCACACTTATGAACTTGTTCTGGACTGGGCTGGAATGTTTTCTTAATTCTATTGCTCTTGTATGTAAAGTTGTTTCTTATACACATATAAATGTCTATGAATTTGTTTCTCTAGACTACCCAAACTAACAAGCTGGTTGGTCTTCTTCTTAAGTAAATAAATATGATTGTAATATGACAGTATTGAGTTTGAGAATAGACCATGAATGTTTTATTTGTCATTCTTGACATAGAGGAGCAAATTATTATCTGATTTAAAGTGATAGCTACCAGTCAATTTCAAGTCACTAATTCCTAGCATATTATCTTTGTTCAGGCTATTTCATTTTTGATGACTTCCAATTATCCTAAACTCATATTTCACATTTTACACATTCTGATTATGAAGGGACATTTGCAATTATTTATCTTGTCACATCAACAAATAAATATCATTAAAGCTTTACTTCATACATCTCATTAATATTGACATATTCGAAGCTCTTCCTTGGTCATATTTTGAGTGTTTATCAAATTAATGGATTCATTTTTCCAGAAAGCTATTTCACAATGTTTGATCATTATTTATAAGGGTTTTGCTGTCCATTCTCACATAAACACACACACACACACACACAATCAGATCACCAAATACTTCTACCTAGTCTCCTCACCTGGAAGCTCTGCTTAACCGGTTCACCATGGGTAATCCAGGATCACAATCATATGAAAGTTACCACAAGTACAACATACTACTGAGCTAGAGTTGTCTTATGATTTCTAGCTTACAAATTAATTAAATAGTACTAAAATGTACAAAACAGAATGAATTGATTTTTGAAGTATACATAAACTATTTTTCTTTTCAGAGCTGTATTTTTAACACATTAGTTTCAAATTTGCATTAATAATATAATTTTAAATAGAGAGTATTATGAAAACATGGACATTGAAAACACAGATAAATTCTGGCTACCAGTCATGACATCCTTGTCAAAGAAAAATCCCAAACTTCCTAGAACATCATTCATAATCAGGTACTCTGGGTATATCTGTCATTTCTATTGCAAGAAACAGAACTATTCCCAAGAGCCAGGGCACTAGGGGAAGCAGGCTTCTACAAGACTTACTGAGATTTAGCATGGAGATATTTTATTTCCTTATTTTACATATTGTGTAAAATAAATCCCTGAAAAATTTTAATAGTGGTTATCATTGAGATTGTCAAATGGATAGCCCCTTGTTTTTATTTAATAGATATATTGAAAAAAGAATCAATGTAGCATAAAATTTTCCCATTCTTAAGTTCATGAATGAGTGATTTTTAATAATTTCCCAGAGTTGAGAAGTGATAACTACTACTTACTCTAGAATATTTTATCTCCAAAGTAAAACTACCCATTTATTGATACTTATCATCTCCTTTACTCCCAGATTCTGAGAAGCAATCTTTCTCTGCCGATTTGCTTTCCTTGTGCATTATGTAAATGTTAAAATAAAATATATTTTATTTCTTTGTGTCTAACTTCTTTCATTTAACTTGTTTTCAATTTTCATCATGTTTTAGTATGAGTTTGTACTTTATTATTTTTATGGCTGAGTAATATTCCATTTTATAGATATATCTCATTTTCATTCATTTCCACTATATGTCCATTTATTTTCAATCAACTTATGACCTTTTAGGCTGTTTTCCCTTTTGAGTTATAGCAAATCATGTGACTTTGGATATTTTTATGTATGTTACTTTCATTTCTCATGTATATACCTAGAAGTATGCCTAAATCACACAGTGACTCTTAGGTTTAATGTGAATTTTTCCCCTAAAGTGACTATACTATATTACATTCATACCAACTAAGAGTTCTAGTGTATCAATGATTTATTTACTCTATCCATGTTATCAAGGCCAACTTTACTACAAAGAGGCAGGCCTTCCCAAATTATATTTGAGTACTTTTTAACCTGAGGTGGTATGACTTAGGTCTTGGATGGTGACCATACCTTTGATGATTCAAACTCATTAGCCACCCCTTAAAGAAGATGATGCTGTCTGTTCCCAGGAAATATATCATCTCAGAAATCGCACATTGGCTCATTACATATCAGAATTGACTAGAAGACATTTGGATTCTGAAATTCTCCAAGAGTCTTAGTGAATTTTAGCATCTGGTCAGTGGCCATAATCTTATGATCTACATTAAGCCTAAGTCTACTGGAGCCCCCTTGACAATCATGTGTGACACACAGAGAGGTTTCACAAAAGTTTAATATTAAATTGAAGGGGATAATGATAGTTCAGCAATAGAAGGCACACTTCCGTAAGATAGAAATGAATGGTCCCCAGCTTGCTGGTTGCTCTGATGCGGAGCAGGTTCCATCAGAGCACTGACACCAAGGATGAAAGACATCAGGCTCTACTTCCAAATTTTAGTCAGTAATATTCTTGTAGATAGCAACAACCCACCCCCATTGTGCCATGAGACTGGCATGAGTCGGAGATCAACTTTCATAAAGTTCACTAAAGCAACAATATCGAGTTGACAGCATTGTGTGGCTGAATCAATAATCTAAATTACCCTGAAGAGGTCAAATGCTGAAAATATATCATCAATGTAAATTTCATATCCTAAAGAGTGGAATTATTTGTATTTAATGGTAGCACTTGGACCAAAAACAAAAATAATGTGTACTTACCCAATAATTTGTGGATGGCAGTGATCCATAGATAATGTGGATCAACTAATGACCATACTTGAATAAATAAATTGCTGATCACAGTCAGGAGTCTGTGGAGACTTTATAACTATACCTCATCATTTCTTTCATCTTTTTCTTCTTTTTAACTGGTGTGTTCTCTATTTTTCTTTGCTGGATGACAACTGCTATTTACTGAGATCTCTTGTGTAAACTCAAATCCCAACCATGGTTTAAATGATGAGAAAATATTATGCTCAATGGATTCTTCAGAAGTACTATACAATTCTATATTTTGCAGCATATTTTCCTCTAAGGGTTTTGTGTCTCTGGCTAAAGGAAGGTTTTAAATTAGTCTGACTTTACATGAGAAATGCTCTTTATTGCTTGGGATTCCCCAGATTAGTTTACAAGAGGGCCTAAAGAGTCAATGTCTCCTGTAGGCATGAGTTGCCTAACTCGTTTCATTAATCATTTATTAAAGAAAACAAACAAACAAAAAAACCTTATTGAAGACAAGTTATGTTTCAAAGGCTGTTCTGGGTGTTAGTGATAGGGCACTAAATGGACATGATAAAGTTCTTCTCCTCATGAACTGAACATTATATTTCAGATAGGCAATAAACAGGCAAAACATTATTTCACATTGTGATAAAAAATATCAAGGAAACAAGGAAACATCTAAAACAGACAGGAGAATCATCATGGAACACATTCAGACCTGATGCTTCAAGTAGGCCACTTAAAGGGTGATGAGAAATCTGAAGCCTAAGAGATTATGCTAATCACATACTAAGGTGACTATATTTTAGGTGGTGAACAAAGTCCATAAGACACAAAGGGAAGCCCATGTAAAAGCATAAGAGTTAGGAAAGAAGTGGACTTAATTCACAGAAACACAAGAAGACCAGTGGCGGAAAACAGTATAGACAAGCAGGAACTAAATGAGAGGATAGGTAGACAGCAGATTGTGTAGTTTAATTTCATCCTAAGGCTATCAAAATGTATTTTTAAGTATTTGGCACATCTTCAAGATATGGTTAGCATTTAGAGCCAAGAATGACTAGACTTCTCACCTATTTTGCATAGATTATCAGGAGAGACCAGTCCCAGGAGAAAGACATAATGTTTGGTAAAGGGGCAGTGAAAACAAGAAAGTCCCTCAATTAAATGGATTGACACAATAGCTGAAACCAAAGAACACAGGTGAGAATGATGCAGGAATTGGTGGTATTTCACTGTGCTGTAACTAGGGTCCATACCACTTGAAACTGGCCCAATGCCATGTAACATGCACAGCATCTCTGCGATGTCCATGAAAAAGTATGAGGCGAATGGTATGGATGACTGAGAAAGCTGTTGTAATAGTGTAGGTAATGGGAGTTATGATCTAGTGGAAAAAGCTGAATATGAATGTTTAATTTCCCAATGGACATATGGAGTGAACCACTCCTATAGATAGGTAATTGATAGAGCACATGAAAGAAAGAAAATAATTTAAAAATGTGCCCCAGTGGTTTAGTAACTGACTTATAGTGGTGTGTTTTTATACTGGAAAAAGAGATTGGCAGTTTGCTTGGGTAAAATCTTGGAGAAAGAATTGAGATTTGAACATGTTACGTTCAGGAAGTTGTAAAAGTAGGTGTACAGTGAGATACCAAAATGCAGGAAGACAGATCTAGACTGTGTATCAATATTGCTGATATTATTACCATCAAATGACTTTTGACTTAGAGTCTACATGTCTATCTTTTGTGTTACTGAAATGTGTCTGAAAATTTCTATCAAGAGACCTAAAGTTTCATCATCAAGACTATGACTTCCAACCAGATTGTTCCTTATTTGTTGTTTCCAGCTTTTGCTTTCCAAGTGTCAATGATCATGAACCCGTTGTCATACATGCGTGAGGCAATGCATCTTATGACTGAAGGAAACTGGTGGCAGAATCCTTCAATTCCCACAGAATTCACCAACTTTAGTGTTTGAGGAATCATCTTGAAGAATGGGTGTGTTGACTGGATTTTCTTGCTCATAGATAGACATTATCTAATCACAGACAGTATTGGGATTCAAGAAACATCTTATAATGCCCTTTTTGACCATGATTGCAATGCCATTCCTCTTGCGATTATGTGATTCTGGGCATAGTAAATTATATGATTTTCTGATTCAAAATGGCATGTTTCCAATCAATTTCAACTCACTGATGCCTGAAACATTGATCTTTATACATACTATCTCACTTTTAATCACAGTTTTCTTAGATTCATATTTTGTACAGTCCAAGTTCCATTTTTCACTGATGTTTGCATCTGTTTCTTCTCATTGGCAAACTAAGGTCACAAAAGTTTACTTCTGGCAGACTTCACTCAACCCATGTCATTATGGCCAACTCTACTTTGAGAGGGCAGCTCTTCCTCAGTCAGATTTTGAGTGCTTTCTGACCTGAAGGGCTCATTTTCTAGCACGGTCTCTAACAATATTCTGCTTCTATTCCTTAGCTTTCAGTAACTGATGATGTTCCAATGGTATCCCTAGGGTTTTCAGTGGCTATTTCCTCTGAAGTGGGCAGCCTGTTGGGTTAACTGAGGCATGTCAAGCTAAAAATAAGGTTATATCTTTAGCTTTCTATTGTACAATTATGGCGAGAATCCTACAGAGGATTTTCTGGAAAACATATTTTGAAGCAAATATTTGCTTCACAATATGGTATATTGTAACCTGCTATTGAGATCAGGAAATAGGGAAGTAGACTTGGCTGATGGAGGAGCTGACTGATGATGCAGTGTGACAGAGTCGTCAATAGGGAGCTTGAGTGCTGGAATTGCTTTTTGAAGGTCTGGAAAATTTCAGCTGGATAATCAGAATTTCATACGCACTATCAATGCATTCCAAATCCACTGCCATCATGTGGATTCTGACTCAAAGCAGTCCAATATAGAGTCTCCGAGACTGTAGATCTTTATAGAAGCAGACAGTCTTATCTTTCTTCTGTAGTGCAGCTGGGAGGTCTGAACTGCCAACCTTATGGTGAGCAGCTCCCATGCCTACACTACAAGTAGTTATTGACTACAACTTGTTTTCTGGGAAGATGATATCACCTTGGATAAAGCAGCTTCCTTAAGAAAGGACAATTTTTAATGGAGGGACTCAGCTGGATGCCATCAGTTGGCAGTATGCCTAACAGCAGGAACCTCAGAGGTGATCAATGATGTGAAAAAAATACATCAACTGAAATAAGACAAATTAAACACATAGCATTAGGGAATATATAAAAAGTATTAAGTTCCTATAAAACTTTCATATAAAATTTTCAACATTATTAATGTAAAACATGAGTGTATTTCTAAGGATATAACTTTTTCTACTTAGATCATACACTAGAATTTTACAAGTGCTATTTTAATGATGATTTTCTCAAACTAGTCTGTCATATTCGATGAGATACTTTGTGTAGTTGTTCATGTATTTATTTTTTGAAATCATGATCTTTAGAACCTAGAGAATAGTTTGTGTATTGGTATTTTATTTAAACAAAAGTAAACAACTATTTTTCACATTTATAAATGTAGAGTTGAGTTTTGTAAGCATTTGAATGGATTTTCCTATTCATTCAAATACCATTGAATTTTTATAATAATAAAAGAGTACTGAAAATTAGTGAACTTCAATTTGAAGAAACATTACCTGTCTTTAGTGGTGACCTGTTTGACCCACTCACTTGAAAGCTGAGGACTGGTACCTTATGACATTATTTTAAAAAATTGTTAATAACTGTAAACTTCATTTAAGTTTCCTGTGTTAAGCTATAATGGGACAAAGCATATTTTCGTGGGTTGAGTGATATTGGAATCCAGCATATAAAAAGACACAGAAACAAGCTTAAACATCTTTGTTTTTGGAAAATAAGTCTATAAACAAACTAGCAGAGCTTCCCAGGGTTCATTTCAAGACCCTCACCATTTTGAGTCCAATGACCCAAAGCAACCATGTCATGCTTTCTGTTTAATACTAACCAGTTCCCTTTGCCATCCATCTTCAAAATAATTCATTCAGAGATCTAAAAGTGCGTCTCCATAAATTTTCTTATTTTGTGATCCTACTCAACTTCTAGAGCAGGGGTCCTCAAACGAGAGCCCACGGGCCACATGTGGCCCACTGAGGAGGACATATATCCAGCACCCCAGGTGTTTTTGCTGCCACTCCCTTCCTGGTTAGCATCCTGTGCAGACAGTGAATTTGTTCAGTTTTTTTTTTTTTGGGGGGGGCATCACTGCCCTCAGGTGGTGGGAGTAGGCAGTCTAGCCTTTGCTCTGTGGAGCTGGAATTGAACCTCCAACCTAGTGGGCCGCAGTCCCGCGCACAAACACTACGCCACCGGGGCTCAGCCCCAGTTTTTTTTTTTTTTAACTATAATCCAGTACTTGAACGGTCTGAGGGACAGTGAGCTGGTTCCCTGCTTAAGAAGTTTGAGGACCCCTGTAAAGGGTAGCATTTTTCCATACAGTCATAACATTGCTGGAGAAAGACTGGACTTTCTACTTCCATAAATGGTTAAAGTCTCAGAATGCCCCAGGGGATTGGTGTGTGGCAGCATTGACTCAATGACGGTGAGTTTGGTTTGGGCAATAATTTTAACTGAACGTAGTTTTCTGATTGTATCTGAATTTTTTTTCTGTGTATTTGTTTCTAATTATAGTGCCTCTCTGGACAGCATGACTCCAGGCACTGCTGTGTGCAATAACTACATGATTGAGTCAAGGAAAGAATCTTACCAAAGAAAATTGGCAAGCAACAGGCAGTAAGTTAGGAGGCAAACCAGGAGAAAGCCCTTTTCCAAAGTATCAGTAAGATCAAATACTTCAATAAGATACAGGGACAGTGGAGAGTTCAGAAAGTTACTGCTTGATGGTCACAGTGCAAAGGATTTAGTGGTGGAGGGTAAAAACTTTGAAATTTGTTGAAAAGAAAAGTGAGGAAGCGTAAAAAGATACATAAAATAGGTGGCTACTTAAAGAAAGAGGAAAGGAATCAGAGAGAAAGCCTACCTTACCCTTGATCTTCATGAGCTAATCTCTCAGCTAGTCAGAAAAATGCAAACGGTAAATGGATATCGATTCAAAGATATGTGCAGATTGTCATGAGTATGGAAAACCTAGAAGCAAATGGGGGTTCCTTGAGGAAGAAAAGAAGGGACAATTGACACTAATATTCATAGTCAGAAGATCAGTATTTGCAGTTTTGTCCATTTCAGCAGTCAACTTTATTAAAAATACCAGTGTAAATTTAGACTGGAGAAGTGTCCATTCCACTTCCACTTCATTATAAAGTTTTCTAAAATCTTAGAATAATTCTTCTCAAATTTACAGTAAAAAAATATTCACTGATAGTATTATGTCCCCCCTGCCCCCATCAGCAAACATCTTTTACCCTCTTGTATGCAGAGCTGTACTAGCATTCTTTCTTTTAATTTTATCAAAGGTCACCAAAAATTTGCATTGTGTTCAAGAACAAAGGTGATCTCAAAGATTCTTTGTGCGTGTGTGTCTGTTAAGATATTCTTAAAAGAATTTCTATTGAAAATGCTATACTAGAATTATATCGATAAGACACTATCACATTAGACCATCAGTATTCTTATACCTTCTGGAAAATATGAGCTATATAGCCAAATGTCTTTTACTGCCTTTGTTACTAGGAATCAGTCAAGTTAAATGCTTGGTCTGACAAAAGTATTTTCCATGAGTATGCTGGGTGTCTACATTTAAACAATTGGTTTGTTTATTTGTTTGTTTTCTTACAGTAGGGTCAGGTGAACTCCTGTCCAGAGTGTTCATGAATTCCATCTTGGGAGGGGACTTTCATTTATCTTGTTGCAACCCCTGACCCAAGAGTGGGCCCAGGGTGAGAATGTTAAGTGAGCCGGTCAGTGGGAGGTCAGTCAAAGGTGGAGGAACAGGCAGTGGAAGAACCTGTAGATGAACGAAGCTAAGAGGGAATGCCACTGGCTGGTGGATGCAGAGAGGGCCGCCAGTCACAGTTCACCAATCTCTACATTTGTCTGTATTTCTACTTTTCTCTTCTTTCTAGTTCATTGGATCCTTTGTGTTTCATGCATACTCGAAGAAACCCAGGGTCAGCCACATGTTCAACAGTTCACCAGAATGGCTCCGGATGGGGAGAACAGTGTAGGAGTGGATCTGGTTTATTGTGGCAGTAGGACACACAGCAGGCACATGTTGGAAATGGATATGTCAGGCAGAGTGGAGGAACCCAGACACAGAATTCAAAGTTCTCGTTCACATTGTTGGCAGGGTAGGAGATAAAGAAAGAACATGCTCTTTCTCCCAGTTCTGACATGTGCCACCCATGGAGGATTCCTCTTAGTGTTTTTCAGAATGTAACATGTTCGTTAGGAACCCTGGGTAGACAAAATGATTAAATGCTCAACTACTGCCAGAGCATAAGTGGCTGTAGAGGCCTGGTGGCAGGGTTGGTGATTTGCTTCTTCAAAGCCCTATAGCAGGCAGTTGACCTCTGCACACACATAGTCTCCATATGTCACAGTCACCTTGACAGTAACGGACAGCAAGAAAAGTGCTTGTATTAAGAGCTAGTCACATAGTGATACTCTGCTCACATAACTAGGCATGATTACCAAATTTCAGACTCCCAGAAGGAAAACAGGTGCTCACTATAAACAACATTGTTTGCACAGCCAAAGCAAGCTGGTATAGTAGGGTTCGTGCCCCAAGCACACAAAGAGACTTATCAGTAACACAGAGTATACCAAAAGCCAAATGCCCAGATGCCAGCCAAGGGCCAGTCTCATAAGCAAGTCCTTATAAAGAGCAACATTAGGTATGCTGTGTTAAGCATTTCCTGGACAGGATCTATCTGTATCTTTTATTATAAACCATGGAAAATTGTTTTTATAGAGAGGGAGACCATTCTAAAAGTCTCACCAAGTAGGCAGCATTTTCAACTGGCCACAGGACCAGGAAGCCATCCTTTTGAAGAGGCCTGTCCTGAAAAGCTCTGGGATCTGAGCAATCCTTAAACTTGGATATCATTGGATCTGTTTCAATGTAGGACCTTTTCTTGCAGTGTCCTCTGATAATTTTTTATGTTTTTCCTTGTTTATTCTCTCTCATTCCTCTAAGCCCAATGAAGACAAATATAGATCTCCTTAGTACTTTGGCACAGACAGTACTTGGGATGTAATACACCAAACTCAAGGCTATTGGATCAGTTTTGACTCAAGCTAATCTTATAGGACAGGGTAGAACTGGCCCTGGGGGCTTTTAAGACTATACATTGTTGCAGGATAAGAAAGCCAAGTCTTTCTCCCAAGGAGGGGAACATGACCTTGAGGTTAGTAGCTCTCAGCACACTGTGGACATTCGTTGGATATTTGTCAGCCAATGAATAATTGTGAGGATTTATTGTGTGTCTTTGAAAAGACTAGATTGCTTCATAAAACATATTTTTAAAGTATGAATGTTGAAAATGTTCATGTAAAAGTGCTTATTTTGATTTCCCCCCTCTACTCATTGGTTCAGTTGTATGTTTGTATTATTTTGTTATAACTAGGTATTTTGGCTTACTGGCAGGAATGAAGTCAGTCTAGAACAAGGCAATGACCCTTCGAGGAAAGCAGCATGTTCTCAAGATGACTTCCAGGTTTAGAACTCAGGATGCATTTGCAAAGTAATAATATTGTAATACTAATCATTATCAGTAGTGGTTCAGTTACACCAACCTACAGCATGCAATCTAGCCTCAGCTATGAAGTCATATTAGCATTATCAGCCCTAACAATCACATACAGCAAGATGTTTATGGAGGCATGCCTATAATTCTGTTTAAAAAGGGATAATCTGCAGTATCATAACACTTGACTTGCAGACAAAGTAGTGCCCTCTCTCATGCTCCTCAACATGAGAAAATAAAATGCAAAAAATGTCTACATTAAATCTCAATCTATGTGAATTCTCAACCCATCTCACACATTGACAATGAGTCATTTTGAACTCACCATGGCACTGTAAGATAGGTTAGATCTTCCCCTGTGATTTTCCAAGTCTATAAGTCTCTTTTATATTAATTTTATTTGGAGCTCATACAGATATTATAATAATCCATATTTCATTTAGATTAATCATAATTGTACAAATACTACAACCATCAGCTTCAATACATTTTCTTTCTTCTTGAATTGTATCAGCTCCCTTTGTCCCTGTGCTCCCCCACTCTACCTCTCAGAAACCATAATTACTATATGATACATTATCAGTTGCCAAAACTTACACCATCTAAAGTATTCAGTTACCTGCAATTCTGTTATTAATTCCCCGTAAGTGGGATTATACAGTCACCTTTTCTGGAAGTCCCCCCCCTTCACTCCTTCACACCCATCTCTCCTCCATTACCTTCAGGGAATCACTGTTCCTGCTACTGTTTCTGAAGGATTAACTATATTGACTTTGATGCATCAAGTACTCTTAATTGTACAGATGAACAGACACAGCTCTCACAAGATTAATGAGGTAAACCAAAGATCATAAAAGTAAGTGGAGGAAATATTAAAGAACTAGAGGACAGTTAAATATTTCATCAGTGCCACACCATTATCTAGATTTGTCATTGCTACTGTGTGGCCCTTCTGCAAGGGACTGTCCAATTATCTTACAGGTGGATTTTGAGTCCCCACTTTGTCCATACACTTTCCCATCAATTTGATTGCTTGTTTTTGAACTTCAGAGATTTATTCCTGTCAAGATCTCATGATTACACAGGCTGGTGTACTTCTTCCATGTGGTTTTGGTTGGTTACCTGCTAGATGACCCTTTGTTTAACTACAAGCCTATAAGACTGCAGACACTACGTGTTTTAATAGCCAGGCACCACCAAACAAGTTGTAAGTCTTGAACAGAAACCACCATCTTTCTCCTGAAAAGTGTCTCATGGTTCTCACTGCTGACCTGGCTATTAGTAGCCCCCAAAGTAACCTACTATGCTGTAAGGATGCCTTTCCCAATACATAGGGCCACATAGCTACACAACAAGGCAGACCTAAGAGCAAGCACAGAAACATGGGAGTTATAATTCTATAATTATCATCAGGAATTATTCATAGCAAGAGAGAAGGGGAGAAGGCCCATTCCCAATCAAAGAATGTTACGTGCATATAAGAAATGCTCTAATAGGGCTGAGCCCCAGTGGTGTGGTGGTTGTGTGCGGGACTGCAGCTCACTGGAATGGAGGGAGGTTCAATTCCAGCAGTGGGGCTGGGCCTCCTACTCCCGCCGCCGGAGAGCAGTGATGCCCCCCCCCGCAAAAAAAAAAAGAAATGCTCTAATAAAGGCTAAATTATCATCTGTAGGGAGGTCATAACAACTTTTTCTGCACTGCATAAGATGAGACACCTCTTATAGCATCTTTTAGGTCATTTGGCTTTCATTTGAATTTAAACCAGAGCAAATATGTACCACTTGTTTTGGACTATGGACAATCGCGTACTAGAAAAAGACATTGTCTCCCTTATTTCTCTCACTTTCTGCCTTGCTTTAAAGATAGAGACAATTACAAATACCTGTGGTGGAAAATTGAAATAAGATCTGCGCTGAGCAGCAGAGACTTCAATATGCTTAATTACTGTGAGACAGGGAATCGGCGTGAAATGATTTGAATGTCAAAGTGAAGACATCGGCACTCACATTTCTCATATGATATAAACTGTGACCTGATCACGCATTAATTCAATTAAGCCAATGAGTAAAATTATTTTCCCTCACATGTCTAATCAACAAAACTTTTTGATGTATGCAAAAATTATGTCTCTCCCCAGTACAAATACCAAGGGTCAAACAAAAGGCAATGATCTAAAAATCCTGCAAATTGTTAGAAGGCTATGGGAAATTGTTAGAAGGCTATGGACCAAAATCAGATAGTAAAAGCCCAAAATGTATTTGAGGCACTATACAAGACAAATAACTTACTGTGGGAGTTATATAATCTTATGTCAATTTCAGTGAAAGGGTGTACTCTAGCCTGTCAATAAGGGCATAACTTGATGGCCTCATTTGGAAGCAGTAAGGAGATAAATAGTTCACAAGAAGCAGCACACAAACTCACTCTCTGGGAGTTACTGCAGCTGATCAGTCACTGGGAGACCCATCCACTTGGAGACCCCGCCAGCACTGAGATGCTTCTACTGCCACTGGATCCATGAGACTTCCCACCCACTTGCCTGTGATCTTCCTGCATTCAACATCATTGCATGTGTTGGCATGAGTCTAAAGAGGACTTTATAGATTGTTATCGGATATGTGGGCTTATATCGGACTTATGGACTTGATGTGCACTGGGCTGAGATGTTTTCTTAATGTACAATTACTCTTCATGTAGAATTTCTTATACACATATGAGTGTCTATGAATTTGTTTCTCTAGTCTGCTGAGATTAACACACTTACATTCTTGAAACTGAGGTTATTTGAGCCTTGAAATAGAGAAGTAAGATTAAATATCACTACACTTTCTTTCCCTTGTGCAATGTATGATTTTTATTGATAGGTTCTATATCCTTATTATGTTCTTTGCAATTGTTAATGCATTGTTTTATGAATTATTTCATAAATTCGTCCTCTGGAGAAAAATGGCTGAGCCTGTTACAACTTTATTCCCTTGGCAATGTGAAGACTCTGAAAGCTGTCAGAAGCAGTTGGGGAGAGCTAGTCATTACCAATGAAGACCATGGACATGTTTCAGAATTAGCCTAATGATTCTTAAGTTTCACAAACTTCCCTCAAGCTCAGTAAAATCTCAAGAGAATTTCTGTATTTTCATATCCTTTGCTGCACGTTACAAATGAGAAGATTCAGGTAATAAGAAGGCAATAATTTTGCACATTGCTGTTATTCAAAAGGCTATTCAAAGATTTGTAAGAAGGGAAATAACTTTTAAGATACAAAAGCAAGCAAACAGACTGAACTGCCACCGAGATCTTTCCTGTTGTAGTGATGATATGGAATGGGGTAGAACTGCCCTTTGGTTTTCGCGTCTCTAGCTCTTCAGGAAGCCAACTGACACATTCGTTTCAGCAGAAGAGCTGGTGAATTAGTATCACTGAACCTTTAATAACTGCCAGGAGGCTTCCTTTAAGATTTAAATCATGTAAAAATCACCTAGCTACTCTGATATTTTTTAACAGCTTAAGAAAAATGCTAAGACTTCTAGTTAGTAATAATAAATATAATTTATTTCAGAGTAAACATATTTGGACAATTTGAGAATCATGTAGACATGCACTTCTTCAAATTCCTACTATTCGAGAGAGCAATAAGGGAGTACTAAATAGTTATAAGTCTTAGAGAAGGAGAATGTGAACCAATCATATATTCCCTGTCAAAAGTCTGAACTCACAACCAGCATACAGTTCTACATAACTTCTAATATCCATGGCTTCTTACCACTTGAACAGAAAAGATCGATCCCTTTAATCAAGGTCAAGCATTTAATTTGGGGCCAATTAGCAAGTTTCTCCACTCCACATGGAAGTCTGCCTTTTGCCTCCCACCCCTTTTTTAAAAAATGGATGCTAAAGTTTTCAATACATACTTTATTCACAACTGTGCCTAGCATGTGAGTGCTGAGTGCCAGTTTATACAAACAAATTGAGAAGGCTAAGAAAAAAATGCCACTGATATATAAGAATGTCCTGCTTATGGTACCAATGAACACTTAACTATGTACCGGGTAGGTCCACTACCAGGTGTGAGTTGCACATATTTGGCAACAATTCTGACGGGCCACTTCTATGTGCTTTGACTGCACTACACAGTGAAATGCAGCAACTCCCCATTAGTAGACCTTGATGTCATCCCATCTCGATCTTCCCTTTCAGGAACAGATATTGAAAAGGAAGCTTGACCCTCCGAGACCATCCACAGCACCTGTTTAGATGAATGTGCAAGCAGACCGTCTCTCTTTCCATCTCGCATCCATGCCCTGCATCCTGAGATAGGCCAAACTCCAGGAGTGTTCGAGATTTTAGCTTTATTTTGTTGTTGCTTTGTGTTTTTCTCCCTTTCCACTTATTCTGTGCAGTCATTTTCCTCACAATTCCCCATTAGACAATCACAGGGAAGCTAGAGAGATTCCATCTGTGCTTTTCAGGGAGCAAAATCAAACAGCCTAGGGACAGGTGGAGCAGGCAGCAGGAAGGTGACCCCAGGCGTGCAGCAGGTGGAATGAGCAGTGCCGGAAATCAGCAGGCAGCAGGCAGTACAGTGGGTGGAAGTTAGAGAGTGGAGGGGCCCCCACTGCCTACGTCCAGGCAGCAAATTAAGCAGAGGTTAGCAGGCAAGGCGGGTGACGGGAGGGCAAAGTCAGGCATGTGACCAGTGGGGAGGAAGAAACAGAAGGCAATTAGCCAGGGGGAGAGGGCAGATGGAGGGCATTTGCCAACAATTATCAGGGGAAAGGGTAGCAGGAGGATAATAATAGAAGGCACTTCTGAGGGGAGAGAGGACATCAGGTAGGTGACATGAAACAACAGCCAGAATGCAGGGCTGGCTGTAAAAGAGCCTGGAAAAAAGAACCTCATCGTGGCTGGAGCAGCATAAACAAGCCACTGGGAGCAGAATCAGCCATGAGCAGTGGCCAACACACTACAAGCCCCTCTCCTTCAGGAAGCCTGGGGGCAGAAACTAGCCACACTACATAGAAAACTTGTTCCTGTTGGACCTCAGAAAAGTGCCTTCTGGGTCTCTATGAAAGCAAGAAATGGTGCCATCTGCAGCGCCAACCACTACCTACCACAGATGTGTTTTGGGGGAAAAAGATAACTGCAGAGATATTACATTTCTGACATATCCTTCATTAACCAGAGGCTATCAGGCTCTTTTCAAATGAGTTTTTATCCAATCATGATGGTAATAAGTGTAGGCTCTGGTGTGGAGTTCCTGAGTGACTATTACCTGAGCGACTGGCAGTTAAGATCCACCTGAAGACATCTAAGAAATATCTGGCGATCTGCAGTCATTTGAACAGAACAAGTGGATCGTGTATGGCTTAAAATCAGTAGAGGTTTTGTGCCTCCACAGTAGCTGAGAAAACCATCTAAGAAAGTGGACTGGGTGGAGAGAAACCCTGCGGCAGGAGAGAAGGAACAAACTGCAATATGAATGAAACACAGCTTCACTTACTGAAAATGACGAGGATGTGAAGCATTTGTTGGTGAAGAACAAGGACAGCGAAGAACAGTCGTCAGTGTAGATTGCACTTCAACCTAAAGAAAACAAGTCCTCCAGAGGGGAGTGATGTCAAAAACAAAAGAATCAAGTCTTCATCAATTGAGCAGTAACTTCATGATAAATCCAGAAAGATTCACATTTTGAAGAATCTGATTCTGGTTGAATCCATCATCAACGTCCATGAAAGCAGCTGTCAGAAAATTGAATGACATATTGCATTGGGCACATCTGTTTCAAAATATGTCTTTAAAGTTCTGAAAAAGGAAGTGTTACTTCAGTAACTAAGGTATGCCTAACTTAATCCATTGGGCAAAACTTTCTTTTTCCTCACATGCACGTGAAAATTGGAAAATGAACCAGGACATTTCCAAGTCATAATTGATACATTTGAGCAACCGCACTGGAAAAGAATGCTGAATATACTCCAGAAGCTTCAGAAAAATGAAGAGATAAATCTTGAGAGAACCGCAGACATTATATACTCCTTTGAATTGGGGCTGGGGAAACTTGGCCTTAGATCCTTGCCATGTATCATCAGGAAGGACCAATCTCTGGAGAAGGGCATCGTGCTTTGTTAAAGCAGAGGGTTACCGAAAGAGAAGAAACCTCTTCACAAGATGGAATGACACTGTAGCTGCAGCAATAGGTTCAAAAAGAGAAATGATTGCGATGATGGGACCAGATCTAGCAGTGCTTCGTTCTGTTGTTGATAGGGTCATGATGAGTCTGAGAAAAAAAAAATTTGATGGTATCTAATGGCAACAAGAGACGAGTGTCATTATCAAACCAGTCACCTGCAAGAAGAATGAGATTATCATGACAGATGGTCCAATCAGGATCCAACCTTCCCCTGAGTTATTTCCTGAAAAAGGTAGCTACCTGAACATAATGAGGATTCTTTCAGAAATGAGAGAAAAGATGAATGTTGGATAGAAAATGAAGACCGTTAGCTCCCGTTTGCCATTAACCATTGTTGGAAAAACAGATGCCTGAATGAGAATGATCTTTGAACAGCTTGGCTTGAGAAAGGGAATAAAAGCATTGAATACTGAATTGTTTTGTATCATTACTCATCCCCCAGTAGCAATGTGACCTTGAACAAATCACTACATTTATTGAGCCTTGGTTTCCTCGTTTGTAAAGCAGAGAACATAATACCTGCCCCATTTAACTCACAGGACTGTTAGGAGAATTAAATATATATGTGTTCATGTTTTGTAGATGACAAAGGACTATGTAAATATGAGACATTATTATTATTAATATTCAGAATTTAATCAACCTGGTTATTCTGTCAGTGAGAAAATATTTATTATTTCCTATGGTCTTACAACAATTTACGTGTGAGCTGTGGAGACCTTGGTAAAAAGTCACACTAAAGAAATATACATACTCATTGAAAAATCAAAATTATTGTATGTCAAAGTTACATGGTATGTAATTAAATCAACAAAAGTAACAACTTAAGTTATATCTATAAAAGTGAGTGTACATCCAAAGAAAATAAAGCTAGGTCCCTGAGCAATATTGAAAATAAATCCCAGTGCAAGAAAGAGCTAAACATAGACATCTACAAAGGTATAAAAGGAAATATTAGCAAACTTTTTTAAATCTTGAAAGGGGAAAACACAACTCACCCAAAGCTTTAAAACTTGAGTTTACTATAGTTTATTTCATACAGTTTTTAAACACATTATAGTAAAATAGCTCCAAAAGCAAAAATAAAGGACAGCTGACAATCTAGGAGAAAATATTTGCAGCACTTACACCACCAAAATACTAATATCCATAAAACGCTTTAAAATAAAATTTAAAACAGCCACATACTTAAAAATGAACAATTTCCAGTAAAAGAGTACCAATAACCAATGCAAATATAAAAAACAAGATTAACATAAGACAAAAGAAAATATCATTTTTGTCTACTAGATTGCCAAACTATCATCATGCACAGTCCACATAAGGACATGAGGAAATGAACTGATTTGGTTGTATAAAAGAGTTGAATGATTTTTAAAGACAGTGTGCTGATATGTTGTAAAGAGTCCTTGTGTTGCAATGGATGAGAAATGGGTCTACTACCAGCAAGATCAACCATTGAAACCCACCAGTCACAAGGCCGCAGGTGACTGTGCTTTCCTAAAGACTAGCAGCCTCAGCTCCTCTACAGAGGGTTCAGATTAACTAGAGGGGACTCCATGGCAGTGTGTCTGCTCGACGTAATGTTTCATCACGGCTACATCTTTGTCATAGGGTTTGAATCAACAGCTCACATAGTAAGAATCTATTTTTGAAGTATCTCCAAACTCTACAAGAATGTTTATGGTCATAATGCATGTAGGTATACAAATCACAAAATAAATAATCAATTGTAGGGGATTGGCTAAATAAATGAAGATATGGAATTCTATCTACTATACTATTTCATGCTGACATTCAAATAACGTGGTAAAAAATACCATTTTCACGTGTACTGCACATAATACACATAGGAAAATAATGTGTGATGGGGTGGTGATATTTGCAGAAAAATTCAAAGTACACATTATTGTGCAATAATCCGGCATGTAACAATATGGAAAACTCTTCTAAATTTCTGGTTAAATGGCAAAGTAAATTAGACAACCATATGCTCCTATTTTTTCTTTAGAGAATCTTATGATCCTATTTTTTCCTCTGTGAGAATATGTTAGGTAGGCTGAGCTCCAGTGGCGTAGTGGTTGTGTGCAGGACTGCAGCCCACAGTGTTGGTGGTTCAAATCCAGTAGCAGCTCTCCAGGAGCAAGGCTGGGCTTCCTTTCTTACTCCCACCAGGGCAGTGATGCAAAAAAAAAAAAAAGAATATCTCAGGTAGATGGCAGGAGAGGTGAGGGGAAATAGGGAACTTATAACCATGGGTACAAGAAGGAAGAATATGTCCTAGAAAGGTTTGTGGTGATGATTGCACAACTCTTCACTGTGATTTAACTATTAAATTGTTTGATGTGTGAATTCTATGTCAATCAAACTGTTAAAAGAAAGAATACTATGAGAAAGCATTTACCTAGACACACATACCTATGTATCTAGAAGGTCTATTGTCAAATTATCCTGGTGCTCATAGTGATAAGTGGGATGCTGCATTTTGAAAGAATTTCTTTACTTCTCTAAAGGGAAGACATATATATTTTACATGTTAATTTTGTTACCAGCTATCTACCAGGTCTTACCTTCTCTGAATACGTGGCTGATACCATATCTTCTTCTGGTACATAATCTAACTATGTGTCCTAAGTAATTTATCATGTTCACATTTTTAGTATTCTATTTTCAGGGCCAGGTTTCATATACTCTTCTTTTAGACCAGTGGTTCTCAACATGTGGATCGTGACCTCTTTGGGGGGTTGAACAACCCTTTCATAGGAGTTATCTAAGGCCATCTGAAAAAACAGTGGTCTTGGGAATTGAGACACCTTTCCTCTATCTTTTCCCAAGTGGGTCTTCCCACATGCAGATATGTCCCATATGGGTATCTGGCATAAAACTGTTACCCATGTTACATACACCATGCTTCAAGAAAAAGTTTCATTTACTTGTAATTAGAATTCAATGCTTCACAATATATACTTACATGTTGTTTTGTGATTAATCACTATACTTTATGTTCAACTTGTAAAAATGAAAATACATCCCACATATCATATATTTACATGATGATTCACAACAGTAACAAAATTACAGCTATGAAATAGCACTGACAATAATTTTATAGTTGAGGGTCACCACAACATGAGGAAATTTATTAAAGGGGCCATGGCATTAGAAAGATTGAGAACCACTCTGGCATTTCAGGATGGGAAGGCAGGTTGCAGGCCAATGCAATCCCATTCTGTAGTGTTTAGTCAAATGTGACAAGTAAAAATGGTGATATCTGGTTAGTGTAAAATAATGTCAATTTTAAAAACAGTATAAAGAAAATAATTTTGTATAATGCACTACAATTTTGTATCAAGTAAATGTTGAAAGATTTTATGTCAACATATTAAAACTAATTTTACCTGTTTCTTCTGATATTTTTTTAGAAATGTGACTATTAGAAAATTTAAAATATCAAATGATGTCTTTGTGAGTCATATATTTCTATCACAGTGTATTCTAGACCCTGAGATGACCACTTTTTCTTTCATTCTTCGCATGAACACCCATGTGGAGTCAGCTCTTCCAATCAGCTAAGTGTCTCTGTTGTTGCCAAGGGCCATTAAGTCAGTTCCGACCCACAACGACCCTGTGCAAAAACGAAGGAAACACCAGAGGACTCTGGGTTACTCCCACCATCGTTCCTATGCCTGACCCCCCTGATGCAGCCACTGTATCAATTCTGCTTGTTGGGAGCCTTCTGCTTTTCTTCACCACCCCTGCACTTTACCCACCATGATGTCCTTCTCCAGGGACTAGGCTCTCCTGAAAATACGTCCAAAGGATGAAAGACAAAGTCTTGGCAGTCTTGCCTCCCAGGGGCACTCTGGCCATCCTTCTTCCAACACAGATTGATCTGTCATTTTATCCGTCCCTGCTCCTTTCCATATTCTTCTCCAGTACCGCTATTCACATGCATCCATCCTCAACAGCCTTTCTTACAACATCCAGCTTTGACAAGCATAGACTGCAGCAGGAAAGGCCAGGGCTGGGCTCAGTTGCACCTGAGTCTTAGCGCAGAAACCTTGCTCTTCAACACTCAAAAGAGGGTTGTGCAGTATATTTACTCAATAAAATAGGTCTTTTATATTTACTCAATAAAATAGGTCTTTTGATCTCTTGACTGCTGCTTACATGAGCATTGATAAATGGCTATGTTAATAATGCATATCATAAACTAGAAGGCAAAAATATTATAGAGGAAAATCGTTTATTTCATATTGATTAATGTGTCGATTCATAAGAATGGTATTATCACAATTAACAGCACCTAACCACAGAACCCTAAAAGCATGAAGCAAAAAAAAAAAAAGCAAGCCTGAAAGGGAAGATAGGTACTCAATAATACAGGGTAAAATGAAAGTGTACGTGGAATAATTTGCTGTATTAGCCATATTCTATGCTTCAAAGTGAATTTCAATAAATTTAAATGGACTAAAATCAAACAAAATATATTTTCCAAAAATGACCATCAAAGTAGACAGAAGAAAATACAGAATATTAGTAATTATGTAAAATTAAACCGTACTTTCCTAAATAACCAATGGATCAAAGAAGAAATTTCAAAGGCAATTAAAGTTGCTACAAAAACAGTGTATCTAATTAAATGAGTTTCAGTTAAAGCAGTGCTAAAACAAAATATATAACTTTACATGCATATCTCTGAAAGTAGAAAAGTTGCAGATGAATAAATTACAGTTGTACCTTGAGATACTACCAACTTGAAGGCAAAACAAGAAGAAAAAGGAAATGGTAATTATCAGAATATAAAATAATGAAATAAAAACAAAATATTGGGAAAAAATAACACTAAAAGTTGAGAGTTAGAAAAACAGCCACGAAACTGATAGACACAGAAACATTTAGGAAAATAAGGCAGGAAAGACCAACATTGTGTATGACAATCTTTGGAAATTAGAAAAATAAAAGGGAATGTTATGAACAAATGTAAGGCAATAGCTTGAGACCAGGTAAGTTAAATGCAAATTTATTTTGCAACATATTATAGCCTCCACTACTGAAATAATTTAAAAGAATAGATTTTAAAAATCAAGAGGTTAACCAAAACATAACATGAAGTAATATTTTGACATGAAAGAAGGCTGTAACAATAGACTAAAAATATATTTTTATATTAGAAATGAGAAAGCAAATAATAAAAGTTCTAAAACATGCTTAATTAGAATTCACAATTTTGAGTAGAATTATAACAAAAAGGAAATGCAAACAATAATTTTAAATCGTTACACTGTAAAAAGTGCAGACTCCTTTAGATTTATTGCTAAATTCTAGGAAAATGCTCCCAGAAAAAGCAACATGAAATACTACCAACCTGAAACCTAAATTAGAGAAAACAAACACAAAACAGACACAATTTCTTGTGATCATAAATGAGAATCCTCAAATAAATATTAAGAAAGCAAACCCTGCAACATGTGAAAATAATAATAAAATATAACTAGTGAGGTTTATCCCGGGAAAGACAGGCGGATATCCAACATTTTATTAATAAAATTAATAAACTAATCAGTTAATAAAAAAACAAAAAATAAACCTGCCATCAAGTTGATTCTAAATCATACAGACCCAAGAGCGCAAAGGAAATAGCACCCAGGGGTTAGTGTCATCTTGCTGGGAAGCACTGGTGCTTCCCAACTACTGGCCTTGTGCTGAGACGCCCAAAAGGCCACTAGGGATCTTAGTGATATATTCATAAAGAACTGTTTTTAAAAGATCACAGTTAAGGAAAATATATGAAACCCTCAGGAATGATAAAATAGAAAGGAAAATGGAAGTTCCTCACTCTGATATGATAGGCCATTAAAAAAACTAGCTAACTTTTCTATTCCTTAATGAAAAAATAAATTATTTTCTCAGGAGAACAGGAAGAAGACCAGATATTTATTTATTTGTGTAGTACTTAAATTTTAAAATGTCCTGTAGTTTCCAAAAAGCATCATCATTGCAGAAAGTAGGATATATAAAATATTTGTATTGACTTGTCTATGCCGAAAGTTCTATGGACTGGGAAAGAAAATCCTACTCTTACTGTCAGGTATTTGGGCAAGGGTTTAGGGTTAAATAGTAGTAGAAATTAATTTTTTTCTGTGGAGGAGGAAAGAATGCATGGAAAGTATTTTTTCACTATATTTCATGCTTTATTAATGGAGAAAAATAACAAAATTTTAACATGAATTAATTACTCCTGTCCCTTATGAATATCTCATTTTTCATTTGCAAATACAACTAACGCTGCACAGTCTGTTTTTTTCACTGTCTTTGAGTCATTACTGACTCAGCTACTTGTATGAGTTTCTGAGACTACAATTGTTCACAGGAGCAGGAAGCCCAGTCTTTCTCCCCTGAGGCTGCTGGTGCTTTTGAACAACTGACCGTGCGGATTCCAACCCAACACATAACTACTACACCACCAGGGCTTCTTGTAAGAGTTATATTGTACACCATTTTTTTTTAAAACAAAAGTTGTTGTTTTTCATTGTTGTTGCTTTGGGACATCACTGCCCTTTGGTGGGAGTGGCAGGCCCAGCCTTGCTCCTGGAGAGCTGCTGCTGGATTTGAACCACCAAGCCAGTGGGCAGCAGCCCTGCACACAACCATTATGTCACCAGGGCTCGGCCCCCAAACAAATGATTTTTAAATGAGAGTGCATTAAAGATTTAAAAAATCAAGATGGAACATGGAGCTGGCTTCTTCCATTCCAAGTATAAATAGACATAGACCCTTACAAAGCGGATGCTGATTCTGGAGAGACTTCTTTTCATGTCTCTGTGGCCTGAATCTGCTCTTGATGGTAGTCTACATCTTCTTGTAGTCCTTCTCCTTGAATGACATCACTAGCACACATATGTCAGTGTTTGTCTTTGGACTGTTCTAAAGACAGCAATTAAGACATGTTTACAGATGTAATTGTGTTCTGAGATCCATTTTGTTTGCAAAGAAAAGCTTGCTTTTTGGCTGGTTTATAAGAGTTTCAGGTTTTTCTTTGGTTACAACCATCCTTTCTTTTATTTTTTAAAAATCCTGTTATTGCTTTTTTATTTTCCATTACAAATGTGATCTGGTTGCCATTAATTTCAAGCTAAAACGTATGCTTAAAAAACTAAATATATAAATATCTATAAATATATTAATTTATAATGAAAGGGATAGAGACCAAGGTATATATACTTATATGATAAGTATTAAGATGGCAGACTGGACTTTGGACCTCTACTCAAGACCTCCCTTAACACAGGAACACTTTGGTCTGATAACCTGGCACTGTTTGATACTCACTTTCTTGACACAATCACTGAAGGCCAAATGAGTGCATAAGCAAATGTGGTAAAGAGAGGAGATGGTGTCTGGCTATCGAAACATATAGCATCTGGTGGTTTAAAGACTTGAAGTCAAACAAGCAGCCATGTAGCAGGGAAGCAAACAAGTCTTCCTGCAAGAAGGACATCAGCCTGTGTGATCATGAGGTGTCAACAAGATAAGGCATAAGGTATCAAAACATCCAAAACAAATAACTATATTGATGTGAAAGACAGCGGTTGGAGTGGAGACTCAAAGTCCATCTGTAGATATTTGTATATCCCCCCCCACACACAGAAGTGGTGTAAGTAGTTGGATTTCCCCCCACAGAAGTGATGTAAGTAATTGGATATCCCCCCACAGAAGTGGTATAAGCAAGGAATGATTCAACTATTTTGTAGTAGTGTAGCACTGACGAATCACACATCATTCCCCTAGTTCCTGAATATTTCATCCTCCCCCCGCCCCAACTATCTTCACCCAGTTCTAACTTACAAATATGGCTAGATTGGAGAGCACACATTGATATAGATAAGAGCTCTTGACACATGGAATTCAGGAAAGATAAATCCCTGAGGTACAGTTATGGGCGTAGCAGTACGATGAGGGTAGGGGTGGTCATGGAAGGGGAAGGGTGGGATAGGGGGAACCATCACAAGATTGGCTATTTATTCCCCTACAAATAACAGAAATGTGGGTGAAGGGAGACAATTGACAGTATGTGGCAGTCGTGTCCTTTAGTGTCAATTTCATGATATGGAGTATAGGGGTAGAGTCTAGCCTGTCTATCTGGAGATAGCCAATGAGACCTCTGTGTGAGCATTGCTTTCTCTGAGAAGTCTGGGAAATCTCACAATATCCCTCTCCCCATCACTACCTCCCATGGAGGTAAGAGACTAAAAATTTAGTCTCGGGGAGACATTGCAGCTGACAAGACACAGGCGAGCTCCCCGTGAGATTGCAGAGGAGAAGCCCCATGGGCTTACCCTGATGAAACCGGTCCTCTGAAGCCAGAGTAGCTACATGGAGACTCCAGGCAGTGCTGAGATGCTTAAGTAACCTGAGAGAGGCCCCTGCCAGCACAGAGATGCTTCTAACACCACTGTATACACAAGTCTCTACATCCAGAGCTTGTGATTTTCTTGGTGTCATTGCATGTGCTGTGAGTCTGAAGAGAACATGTGGATTGATATCAGACATATGGAATAATATTGAACTTATGAACTAGGACTGGACTAGGTTGGATGTTTTCTCAATATTCTATTTCTTTTGCATATAAACCTCTCCCTTAGATACATATGTGTGTTTATGAACTTGCTTCTCTAGTCTATCTGGACTAACACAGTGTGAGATATAAAATAGTAATGACACTTTACAATTGATCAAGGATACATGAGGGTGTGAGCATGGTAGAGGGAGTGAAAATGAATCTTATACCAAAGGTTTAAGAAGAAAATGGGTTGGAAATTATGGTGGCAACATATGTACAAATATGCTTGGTAAAATTGATATATGGAATGTTATAAGAGCTCTAAGAGTCCCCAATAAAATGACTTTTAAAATAGCCTAAATATGCTGTCAAAGACACAATTTTAAGAAATGTCCTTCATACACCATATGAAAAAAGATTATGATGCACAAAATGAATCTAAAGAAAATTTCTCAAATGGTGTGTGCAATTCTTTCAACCCTCAGACAAATATAACATATATTCATAACTCTTCTTGTGCTAGTCTGGGTTGATGAGAGAAAAAATTCATAGATACACATATGTATAGAAGAAAGAAGTTTTTATATAGGAGCAATTGAATATTGAGAAAACACCCCAGGCCAGTCCAGATCAAGTCCAAAAGTTGGATAGTAGCCCATATGTCCAAGACCAATCTATAAAGTCCTCTTCTCATGAAACATGTGACGATGATGCCAAATGCAGGAAAATCACACCTGTGAGTGGGAAGACTTGTAGGTCCAGTGGCATTGTAAGCATCACAGAGCTGACAGAGATCTCCATGTAGCTTCTCCAGCTCCAACTTCTCAGCCTCTCTCCATGTGTCTTCTCCACAGGGATGTCTCATAGGGAGTAAGCTGGAAGAGCGAGTGCCTCCCTCCTCCAAAGAGGAAATTTAAGAATCCCCAGGAAAAGGTCATGCCCACATAGAGGCCTCATTGGCTATCTCCTGATTGACTAGGTAGACTGTACCCATTCATTCTTAATACTCAAACTGATACCAGATTATGTAACTACTATACTATGTATAGAACTGTCTATAAATCTATAATTGAAAATGAAAGTTTCTAAGGGAAAAGTCAATAAGTGATAACTACTATGTCACTCCTGATGGTTTCCAGAACACTTTCCATCAGGCACAGCAAGGGCACCCCTCTGACACACAGACTCTTCAGAAAACTAAAGCCATTCTTAATCCATTATTACTATCTGTCACAAAAATAATGGCATGTCCTCTTCTATCATTGTGTCCTCAGAAATTTCAATATGTTCCCTGACCTGATAGAGCAAACACTATAAAAGATAAACTGGATGATTTGAGTCTTTCTGTAGTGAGCCTGCTTGTTGGAACAATACCTGCCATTGAGACTTCCATTTTCAGATTCTTTCACCAGTTGCCTCCAATTAACTCCCATATTTGAAAGTATAAGTTTGTTAAAAACTGTTGTTTTGCACTGTTGTCGAATCTCAGGCACAAAAAACAAACTCCTTCTTCAGGTCCATCAAGCATGACAGTGTGTTCATTTATCCCACAATGTGGTTCAAATATTTATAAAACAGCCATTTCTTTCTGAGTGACCAGAATCTGGTCTAGAAACCCTTCCTTCCTATATCCCCATAGGAAAGGGACTCTGACTGGTCAGAGTCAAATGCTTTTTAAAAGTTCAGTGAACTGGAAAATAAATTTTAAATGCCATTTATATTAGTATCATAAATATGTAAACCTATTGGAAGATCTCAGCAAAGCTGTATCATTTTCATGGATTGAAAAATGCAGTTTTGTTAAGAAGCTAATTCTCCCCAAATGGATCTATAGATTCAATGTAATAACAATGAAATTCCTAGAGGGACTTATTTTAGAAATCTATAGGTTGGTTTTAAAGTTTATATGTAAATACAAAGAATCTAAAAATGTGGAAAAAAAAGAGAACAGACTAAAAGCTTACACTCTGCAACTTTGAGGATTATTATAAAGCTACAGGAATTAAGACAGTGAAGTAGTGGAATCAGAATAGAAAAAAAATCAATGGACTAAAATAGAATCCAAAAATATACCCACACATACAACTAGAATTAATTTTATGCAAAATATGCAAAGGTATTCATTAGAAAAATAAGTCTTTCAAAAATATACTGAGTCAATTGGCTATGTAGCAAAATAAGCTTTTACCTATACCTTGTTTTGTACAAAAAAAATAATTCAAAAGAGATAAGATTTTGAACTTAAGCTATGGAACTCAAAAACACATAGGATAGAAATGTTGTGACCTGGATTTATGCAAAACTTTACACACAGGACACCAAGAACATGACTCCTTAAAAAAAAGTTGAATAGTATTGAAAAGGTAGCTAGATTAGGGGTAAAGTGGATTGTCTCCCCAATTGCCTATGCTAGCAGAAATTGACAAGTGAAAGGCAATGAGCATGTGGGAGTGCGTGCACGTGCGCGCATGCCAGCACACACGTGTGCGCGCGCACATACACACTCACAGCATATGACATCACACAGGGGCACCTAAAATCAATCAATGAGATTGGCCAAAGCCCTCATCCATGCCCACCACCACACCCTGCCTGTGGGGAAAGAAGGGGATAAATACCACAGTGCTGCTTTTAGATATAAATAATATATAGCAATCCTTTATTGCTGAGCATATATATATATATATATATATATATATATATATATCAATAATTTCTTTCTGAGCTAGATGGATATAACTAATTCAATGGCTGTTTACCCCAAAAGTGACCCTGTGAAGGTAGCTCAAGCACAAAAAAAAATGGCAGATCATCTTGGGTTCCTTTTTCATAAAATTCTTACCAGTGGAAACTAATCTCTAAGGATAGGAAGAAGATCACGTGTTCTGGGAGGTAGAGAATGGAAGCCAAGAGGGACAGGATTGAGGATCATAAAATAGGGAGTGATCGCTGTGTCTATTGTTTCGACTATACTGATGGTCTCACAGGTAGGTACCTGCGCCAGAACCCTGCCAATAGCACACTGAAATGACGACCATTTTTTGTATGGGGAGGAGAGAGAGAGAAATTTGAGCATTTCTGTGGCATTATTATCATGGAAAAATCGATATTCCAAAGATAGGAAAAGCACGAGGATCAAAGAATCAAAGCTGCATATAAAAATAGAAAATAGAAAAGGATATACACACATATTTGTACTGCATCAACCACTGGGAGTGGGATATATATATATATATATATATATATATATAATCTTTGCTGTGATACAAATAATGAAGTGCTTGTGTCCTCTCTTTGATATTCCTCACTTCAGGAAGAAGGATTCCCCCTAACTGGAAATTCTTTACTTCAGTGAGGCTCATCAAGTCACTAGCGGAAGAGAGCCAAGCCAGGAGAAGCAACGACACTGGGCCTAAGTGCATCTGCCTCTGTTGCACATATGGCTTCGACACTGGATGTACGTCAATACTGATGTCTAATGTGTTAGAACATTTGGATGGGAAATGTACAATTTAATAAATATAATTAAGTAACTGCCTCCAATTTACCTTAATGTAAATTTTATACTTCCTGCAAAGGAGAGACACCTGCTATCAGACATTGGTCACTTGTCCTTGGAATGTTAATGATCTTTAGAAGGGTTCTAGCACACCTTTGGGCCTTGGTTTCTCCATTTGCGAAGTCAGACCACAGAGACATATTTCTGTGCTGCCAGGATGCTGTAGGATAATGAATTGCTTGGTAACTCATTGTGATCTTTGGCAAACGCACAAAGAATTATTATTGTTATTAAATATTATTAGCTAGGGTATGATGCTGGACTGATAATTACTTCAAGGAACACTTCATAAAACGCTAACTGTAAAGTGTACATAAATTTATATATCCATTAATTTCAAACCTGCTATGAACAAATATTTTGGAAGACTGCCAACATCACTCCTTTCACAGTGTTAGTAAATTTCAATTTATATTCAAGCCCATCCCCTCAGTTCCTCACATTCAACTCTCTTCAATACCAATTTAAGTTCCTTGGGTTGAATAAAACTAATTCATCTGGCTCTTTTATTAGAAGGATAACAGCTTATGATACAGTATTATGAGGAGAAAACTCCACTCCTGAAGTTTAGCTGTATAAGCTTTCTAGGGTAATATTTAGTAAAAACAAAATAAAACAACCAGAACAACAACAACAACAAAGACTTAAGAAATTTTAAAGGTGAGAATTAGAACTGAGACCTTTTTTTCTTGGAGCTTCAAATATTGCTATGCTAACAAAACTGATCACACACAAGGTGATTTTGTCAGAAACTCTGCAGTCAGGAGTACAGGGCCCGCCGAGAGGCAGGAGGCTTGCTGCTTGCCCTGAAAGAGTGTGCTATCCCGAAGGAAAATGTCTCACTCACGAAGAGTCGAAAGAAAGCTATGGTACCTACTGGACAGAAATAAGAGACCACAGTCATGGCTATGATGCAGACTCCTCGTAACCCATACAGGATGTTTGAGACTGAAAATGTTCGTTTTCCTTTTCTCAATGGAGCAATGGGTGCATTTGAACCAGTGACTTTGTGGTTACCTAAACCATAATCCTACCAGTGCCCCTTGCTTTCCAGAATAAGGCATCTAAATCTCAAGGTTACTTCCTCCTTCCCCTTTCTAATTTAGAAAAATTTCAGTTCTGCAGAAATGTTAAAAACAAAAGCAGTCTGATTACCATTCTCACACAACTGAATCCACTCATTGTTACCATTTGTCACAATTGTACACAATTCTCTTATTCTACTAGCTTCTCGGCCCGTGTTTACATCACAACTAGAAAATGTTACACATCGATATCTAATACTCACTTCACTGTGCTCATTAAGAGGCTATTGTGTAAACAGGACAGGAGAAATACAGGGAACTATGAAATCAGAAAAGGTGGGTGTGTCAGGGTTGTATCCTTTCACCAGCTTTATGCATTCTGGATGCTGAGCAAATTATCAGAGACGCTGGGCCTCATGAACAAGCGGGAAGCATGGGCACTGGCAGAAAGCTCCTGAACAACCTGGGGCATGCAAATGACATAACCGTGCTTGCTGAAAGCCACAAGGGCGTGAAGCACTTGCTGATGAGAATTTCAGCATGGATTGCAACTCAGTATGATGAGGAATCGCAAACTTCACAACTGGACCAGTCGTCTCATAGGGAGAAAGACTGAAGTTTTCAAGGATTAAATTTTGTGTGGGCCTACAATCAGTGCCCATGGTAACGGTTTGAAATTCTTAAAGAGTGCAGATGTCATTTTGATGACCAAAGTGGACCTCTCCCCATCCATAGCTTTTTCAAATGCCTCATAAAATCAAAAGTCCGTGTAAAAGTTCAAGAAGGAATACAGAAGAAGGAGTAAGAATTGATGCATTTGAATCATGGTACCGGGAAAGAATATTGAAAGCTCCATGGACTGCCAGAAGAGTTAACGAATATATCTTGGATGCCATCAGCCTGAGAGCTCCCCGGATACAAGGGGAGTGAAAAATTGTCTCAAATACTTAGGACTTGTTAGCAAGAACGGTCAATCCCTGGAATAGGACCTCATGAAAGGAAGGCCCTCACTGAGGTGGACTGAGCCTCTGGGCTACAATCATGAGCTCCAATAGAGCAGCAATTATGAGGATGGCATGGGACGTGACCGTGCTTCCTTCAGTTCTCGTTAGGGCCACTAGGCATGGGGAAGTGAGGAGATGGCAAATGCCAAACCCCCTCTGTTTAGAACAGGGGGAGTTGATTTTCGTAAGTAACAAATTGAGTTACCCCTCCCCCCACAAAGGCTGAGACCTAGGCTGCTCATGTAAGCAACATCTGAATTGGGCTACGGTCAACATGTTCACCTGCAAATGAATAACTGGAGGGCTGAGCCCATTCCAAGACATGTCCAACAAGAACGTGACCTCTGCCAGCCTTGAGAAGCACAGTTCTCCTCAGCACGAGCCAGAGTAATGCCAGCATCGTTGTATCCCAGCAAGTTTGAAGCAGGTTCTCCCCCTAAGGAGACTGTTGCCGGGACATGCAGATGTATCCATCACATTTGGTAATTCCCAGATAAGAACGGAGCATCAGGGTGATGAGACAACTTATTTCGTACACCAGGACACTTCCGCGTGTAGAAGGAGGGACTGCTAATAATGGCACCAGGATTGCAAGTTTAAATCTAGGTTGATGCAGGTACACCAGGATTTTAAAACGTCTATCTTCAATGAACGGCCATGTGTTTACAATGGCTGAGGAGTGTCAGGCGTTAGCGCTGGTGCTTACCTGATCTCTGACAGAGCCCCATGGAACAACGTAGTCTTTCACCAGCTTTGCATCTGGGATGGATATCTACTCCCGGTCTGGTCTGTGCAATTAGTCTTCCAAATTATGTGAGATTACTTTTTTGATCATTTCTTTCTTTAAAAAACTCAGAAATGTACGTATGTGATGGAAAAGAACTCAAGGAAAATGGAACAGCATATATGTCAGCTATAGTCGGGGCAACGTCCTGGGTCACTTAATCAATGAGTTGGACTCCCTGGACATGCAAACTCCATCACTGCTGCCAAGTGTCCAAGTAATTTATCATGAGGACTTTAGACAGTAACTGGAGAACGGATCAGAGGTCAGATATCTGCTTTCTGGGCAGCACGGGGCGCTTCATCTTTAAACTGGGCATCTCCAAGGAAAGTATTTATGCAAGCCTGGTTTTCTTGTTCCAGTTGAATGCAAGTCGGCAAATAACAGTGGGCCTCCCCCTTCAATCATTGTCTGGTCTTGCTATTCCCTATAAGTCATGCCTCCCACCTGACAAGCAAATGGGAGATTGCACACTGTTATTAAATAAAGCACAACACAACCACATCAGAATGGAAAGTAGCCTGTGATGAAGACTCACCAACACCCGAGCATAGTCAGAAAGGATAGACTGAAAAGGGTGGGGAGAGGTAGCTATTTGAAAATAATTGGCATCCCCACTGGTTCCATTTCAAGTAAATATATGCTTATAAGAACATGTGATATGTATTCTTCCTTTGTTCAGCCATATAAACAAGACTGCTAAATTGCATGTGATCAGAAGAAAGACTACCTCCTAGATTGAAGATCCCCTTCTGGCCCCATGGAGAACCTCCTGTTATATTAAGGACATTCACTGGCAACCCCCAGTCTATTTTATCATGAGCGCAGTGTCACAGAGATCTGTGCCAGGGTAAACAAAAAGGCAAGATTTATGACAAAGTTGAGACTGTGTGGCATCGCTTTAGAAACAGCAACAAAAATGAATGGAAGATGGTTGCTACATACTGAGATTGACTTTAGGATCTCATAAAAGAATCTATGTGGATTTCTAGGATTCCTAGTGGTTAAGTGTTGGGCAGCAGTTCAAAACCACAAGCCTCTCCACAGAATCAAAGCAGAGATTTCTAGTCTGGCACACAGTTGGAGGGTCTCAGAAACCCAGGGGAGCAGTTCTCTTCTGTCCTAGAGCATCACTGTAAGTCGGCTTCGACCCAGTGGCAGTCAGTGGGCACATGAGTTTCTAGACATTCAATATTGACCTAGTCCCCAGAGGACTCTGATATTGAGCAAGTAACCTGAGGTAGACAGAGACATTAATCACATCCTTTTTTTTTTCTTTTTTGCCCAGGTTTTCTTCGACATCTACTTAGTAGTGACCTTAAACCAAAATCTAACTACTGTCTTGCCCAAAGCATGTGAATGAAAGTCTCACCATCCTCACCTCTACATAGTTTTCTGGCTACACTTCTTCTCCGACAGATTATTTTAGTCTTTCAAGATTATTCACCAGATCATAATTCAAACTCACCAGCTCTTCTTTGTGCTTCCATAATTGATGCCCAACTTTTATATGAATATGACACCATTTATTTAAAATGCCATGGCTTAGGCCAAGCACACCGTTGTACTCGATGCAACATCCATGCTTATCCCCACTTAAAAAAGGCTTCCTGCTGGAGATATACCCAGTACAATGCACCCTTTGATCTTTTGACTGCTGGGTCCAAGAGTATCAACTGGAGATCCGAGCATTTCCAAATCCTTCAAAACTTCAGGGTTTTTTTGTTCAGTTTTTCATGACATTACCTGTTTGTTGTTATGAGAATGTTGAGCAATACTGAAGGCTGCAATCCTTGGTCTTTATCAGCAAGTACTTCAAGACCTCCTCCCTTTGGACTAGCAAGAACATATTAATTGCATGTCAATAATCTTGCTATTGCCCAATCCCAAACATACAATCTTCTTCATATGATCCAGCTTCTCTGATTATTTGCTCACCATGGAGACGGAATAGGTAGAGTGAGAGAATACAACCCTGACACCCACCCTTCCCAATTTAAAACCACCTGGTATGGCCCGTTTTGTTCACGCAACTCTCTCTTGATTCATGTACAAGTTTGTAGGCCCACAATGATGTGTTCTGGAATTCCAGGAAGATTGAAACTGTGGCTTCAAATAGGCTCAAATATCATCATGATTGTGAGACTCTTGCTGGACCAGAAACTGTTGAGTTCTGAAATGAGTAGGTGCTGACTTGATGGCCCTTCACAAAAGCAACAGCCTCTGCATAATTATAGAGTCATTTCACCCTCCCAGAGGTTCGGACTCCTGATTCTGGTCATAATACTTTAACTTTTAAATCATTTAGAAGATGGCTAGATGCATTTGGAAGTTCCATATGCTAGTGCTTTTATCCAGGTGAAAAGAAAGGATGTGGACTTATTGCAGGTGTGGTATAAACTCACGGCACTCTAACCCATCTTTCCCTCAGACCTAGAACACAAAAGAATGTTCATCAGTAACAGTTTTTACTTCAAACTAAGATAGCACAGGTTTGGGGAGGTTTAAAGCTCCACATTCCCACCTGATCCAGTCTTCACCTCCATATTCAAGGAGTGAACCATGTATTGTGTGCCTAGGCACCCATCACATTGCCTCACCTAGCAGGAAGGGATCATCAGCATAATCACATTGAATATTGGCTCTTTAGCTTTCTTGCTGAGGTCAGTAGCCCACCAAGTCTATTATAATTTGTCTTCCTTCTTTTAAAGAAATTTAATTATAACATATATGTGTGTGTTCTTTATTTCCTAATTATAGCAAAGGGAAGTTCTGTTCATCTCGTATAACTTGGAGTCCAGCTCTGGCATGTGTGTTCTGGAAATTTGTATTGCAAATAAAGCTTCTAAATTGGTTTGTCTACATACTTATGAAATAGAAAAATATTTTTTAATTCTTAGTCTCAAAAGGACCTTCGGTTTTTGAGCTATCTGGGCATGAAAAGTGATAGAGCAGGAAACCAGTTAAATTGGGTGCAATCATGACACATTGTAATTTTAGATAAGTCATTATTTACTCATTGACAATATTTTGTTTAACACTTTACAAGCATTTCAAATGTGATCTTCACAAAAATGTGTGTGGTCAATATCGATTATTTATCTCAACCTATAAGCTATAAAAAGTGCTGTCATTCTTAGGTCTGATTGCAATGCAGTGAATGTTTAATATACCTCTTCTATCCATAGCCTCTGTTACTCTCACCAAATGACGTTATTTTCCTTATGGGTCTAGGTAAAAAGGTAGATACCAACTGGAGTATGTGATTGGGTTATATGATTCAGTTGCCAGTTAGAGTTAACATGGTCAATTGTGATGCACTTTCTTGGTGGTAGACCGGATTTTGCTATCAAGAAGGAATATACAGAGAAGCCTGAGTTGGCTGAACTCTGATATTCCTGCATACTGAACCTTCCCAATCCAGGAGACAGCATTGACAAGAGAGTTACACAGAAACAACAGCATAACCCCAAGTCAAAGCAGGAGAGAAAACAGTGGATTTTCCAGTGAACAGAACAGGAATAGCTGGGTCCCTTAAGCCAAGAGTTGGGATTCTGAATGAGGTGCCTCTCAGCACTTAATGGGGGAGTGAGTCTAGTGATCCACATAGCAAGAGCTAAAAGCTGGTGTTTATAGAGGAGTGGGGTGCCCTTTGGATATTTATTAGCAGCCCTTAAAAGCTCTGTAACATTGCTGATTCAGGGTAGGGGCCAGGCTAGTGAGGGAGAGCTTCAAAGAAACATGCCTTCAGGCATTGCAGATGAGTAACTATTCTGACCAAACCACTATCATCAGGAGCATTTCCCAAGTGAATGATTGCCTGTTGACTTCTCTGTTAAAATTCATAATCACAAGGATCCTATGAATTCTGTAAGGTCCTTGCAATGAGTTATATAACCCAGAGGAAGAGGTGAGAGCAGTGTGGGGTGCAGGCATGAAAGCAGAGTCATTCTGGGAGGCTGAGCATCCATGTAAAGTGCAACAAAACACTGCTCTCTCTGAACGAGTCTCACATTGGGCTACAGACTTTATTGCTTCAGTTATTGCCTTCTCTGTTTTTCCATGATCCTCTACTTTGTGAACTATGAGGCACTCCCCAGTGATTGGCCCCTTCTGGTTACATCTTCAAAGTCTGTAGAGAGTAGCCTCACCATCCTTACTTCCAAGAAGATTTCTGAAGGTGCATCTTCCAAGAGTGCTTTTTCCATTCTTCTGGCAGCCTGAGACAGGCATAATTTTCTGACAGTACAGTGATTCAACTTCACTGGTTCTTCTATGGTCTATCCTTTGTCATTGTCCAACTTTTATATGCATATGAGTTATTAGAAATATCAGCCTTTGGGCCTTACTCCTCCGGGTGATGTCTTTGATTTTCATTATGTTCCAAAGAGGCCTCTGCAGCAGATTTGCTCAAGGTAATATTTCTTAGTGTTCTTGGCTGCTGCTTCTGTGAGCACAGATTGTGAATCCAGGTAAAAGGAGCCCCATGTCAGCTTCAGTCTCTTCTCAGTTTATTCTGGTGTTTTCTATTCTGATTGAGCTGACTTTTGTTACCTCTGTATCAAGGTGCAATCTATAACCGAAATTATTGATCTGCATCAAGAAGTGCATAAAATGTCTTTTCTATCAGCAAGAAAATGTTAGGTCATCTGCATACTGCAGGTTGTTAATGATTCTTCCTTCAAACCTGATGTCATGTTCTACTTATAATCCAGCTCCTTGGATTATTTGCTAAACATATAGATGAAATAAGCATAATAAAAGAATACAAACCTGATGCACATATCTTTTCTAATTTTGAAAAATATGTATCCTCTTGTTTTGTTCTAACCACTACCTCTTTGGTTTATGTATAGGTTTACCATGATCATAATTAAGTGTCCAAAATTCCCATTTATTTTTACAATTTTATCTACAATAAAAAACAGGTAATATCTTTCTGATATGTTGTGCTTCCAGCCAATATTTAATTAAAACTATACAATTTTTCATCTAATTTAAAACTATATAATCAAGGCTTAGAAATATGAGTAACTTATCAAAGAATCATATCATACATTTAGTTAAGTCTTCAGTTGGGTAGAGTTTTCTAGATAAACAAAATGAGTGGCATATATATATATATACATATATATATATATATATATGAAATTATACCAAAGAAGTGGCCTAGTCCGGACCAATTCAAGTTGATGGGTCAGATGCCAATAGGAGATCACTCCAGAATAGCTCCTGGCTGATGAAGCAGGAAGATAAAAAGGAAATAAGAAGATCACAGGGCAGTGGATGTATAGTCAAGTGGTTCCAATGTTAGCCAGTAACATTCCAAGGCATAATACTTCCCAGAGTTGACAGACAGCATAGGCTACCAACGCACATAGCCAGGCATAGAATTCTGGCAAGCAGAAGAATGAAGAGGGGAAGCCAGGGAAATAAAAGTTCTCCACAATATTTTTTATGAAAAGGTCATGTCTCCAGAGTGGCTTTCTTGATAGATTGTGCCTAATTGATAGGTTGGTGTGGTAGTTACATAATCTGTTGTCAATTTGAGACTAAAGAGTGAAGGGCTAGAATTTAGCCTGCTAATCAGGTTGCAGTTTGATAATCTAATTTGGAGGCGCTAAGGTAATAAATAGCTTATTGGAGACAGTACACATGCGCACTCACTGGGTGGCATTCCAGCTGAAACACACATGGAGCTAAGCTGAACTGGAGGAGTTATATAGAGAACCCTGCCAGCCCTGAGACACTTAGACTGCCACGGGATCCACAAGACTTTCCACTCATGTGCCTGTGATCTTCCTATATTTGGTGATATAGCATGTGCTTCATGAATCTGAAAAGGACTATATAGATTTGTCTTGAACACATGAGCTACTGTCAGACTTATGGACTTGATCTGAACTATTATGGGATGTTTTCTCAATATTCAATTGCTCATATGGAAAACTCTTTCTTATACATATATGGGTGTCTCCCTGGATTTGTTTCTCTAATCTACCTGGACAAACACAGTTGGACCCCAATGCTATCTCTGCACAGGTACAAGTTGTCATAAAATCTAATCATCACAGTCCCTTTTGTCAACTTAGTACCTGTCCTGTACAGATCTCTTTAACCAGACATAATCTGTAAACAAACAAAATAATAAAATCATGCTTACCCTTAATATAGTACAACTAATGTATATACAAATAAAAGTGCATTAGCCCATTTTGTACTTTATAAGCTAATAAAAATGTTTTCTTGTCAGCGATTTCAATTCTATATCAATGACCTATACCTGAATTCTTTGATCCTGGCTAAGAATATTAAAATATTCATATGACCTATTAAAAGAACAAACTACTCCAAGAAATACAGCCAGAATGCTCTTCAAAGGGAAGAATGGTAAGACTGCATATCATTACTGTGGACATGTTGTGGAGAGAAACTAGTCTCTGGAGCAGGACATCATTTTGGTAAAGTATGGGAGCAATGAAAAGAAAGGCACTTGCCATGACGGATTGACACAGTGGATGCAACAACACTCTCAGACATAAGAATGACTGTGAGATTGGCACAGGACTAGAAAGTGTCAGTTCTGTTGTACATGGAAAATTGACTTGAAGGGACCTACCAACCCCATACCAACATCTACCCTGCACCCTCTCTGCCTATAGACCCATTAGAAAAATAAATTGGAGATCTTCTTTTATGCTACTTTTTTAACCTAAAATCACCCATGTTTATAAGCCAGCCACTCCATTCCTTTATCTTCCCTCTTTTTGTATATCTAATTTCTAAATTGCCCATTCCTAACATTCCAGTGCTCTGGGGGAAAAGCACTGTTCTTTGTTGTGAAGAATTTTCATTAGAGTTGGAACTTCCTGTCTGCATCTATCAACAAAATTGAATCTAGAGTAGATTATCTATTCAAACTGCAAACAATGTGCACAAAGTCTTTATTCAGTTGAATTCTGGTCAACCCAGTTCCAGTCATTGCAAGCTAAGTCGTTGGGTACCAGTAGGACGTTTGGGAGTTCACACACACACACACACACACACACACACACACAGTTCGACATCAGATAATTTGGACCCTTCCCATATTCTCATCAGTCTAATCCCTCTTAGGCTCTACCATACCATAGACTTGGGTTTTGCACAACTTACATTCTAGAGAAATAAGTTAAGTGATGCTCATATATGCTTAAGAAGGGTGTTATCTCAAAAAATAAATTTATTTCAAGCAAGTGGCCCAGCCCAGTCCAACTTAAGCCAAAGGAGTAGATACAAGCTAGAGGTCACTTCAGACTCACGGAGTCACTGGCCAATGAAGCAGGAAGACAAAGAGGGTAGCAGGGAGATCAAAGGCCAGTCGGTACAGAGTCAAGTTGATTCCATATGGTCAGGAACACCACAAATCACCACAACTCTCAGGGTTGGCAGACCATCTGGGATCCCAACCTTGAAGATGTTGCAGAATCTAAGCTGACAGGAGGTCAAGAAGGAGAAAACAAGCAAGAGAACAGCTCTTCACAGCACCTTCTAGGCTAAACTGGAAGGAGGGGTCATCAGACTAGGACCTGAGTGGGAGGTTGTATTCCACCCCTACTGTCACACGAGTGCAACAAGTGGACATAGCAATCTATCACATGTATAAAGTAACATCTGAAACCAGTTTTGAGGGGATTTAGAGTCAAAGAATTTTATCACTACCCGATATTATTTTCAGAGGTTCCCTAGACAGGGCAAGCACAAACATTTAACTGAATGTTGGAGATCGTACCGCAGCTAGGGGTACTGCAGAAGGTGAGTCTTACAATCTGTTTCTGAAACATCATGTTCTTGGAAATCCGATTCAGTAGCTTTGCTGTACATGTACAGAGTCACTCTGGATTAGAATCTGCTTGACTGCAATCAAGAAAAATAAATATTTTTCATTGCCGTAGAGTCATTTCTCCTGTCTCAGAAAGCATAATCCCTTCTTCTCTATTTTCTATGAAGAACGCATTGCTTACATTTCTCTTTGAACCAGCTCAGTGTCCAAAAGGTTCAGTCTTCTCATAATTTTTGAAACTTCAATCATTCAATATTATTTTTCCAGTGAAATATTGTATAGATGACATTTTAATTCTATATTTAAAATAGTTTTTCTTTGTTATGTTATGAAATTACTTCAAAATTTGGTATTTTTGTCTATTTACCAATTCATTATTTTAATAGTCATCCACTATTATTAGTGTTCCAGTTGATAAAGTGTTTTGTTTTCACTGTTATAATTTTCAGCCAAAACTTAAGAACAAAGCAGAAAGCTTGAGTACCATTTTATTTTATTTGGGAGCAAAGACCATCCAAAGGTTTTTAAGGCAATGTGCACATCCTATTGAATTGTTTATTATTGATCGAAAGTTCCAGATTTAGTAAAATTACTTATTAACTTGTATAATTTTATCCAATAGAAATGCAATAATTTCCCTTTTGTGGAACAAATGATTTATGGCTTGTTGAACAATAAGCAGATTATATCTATTCAGCAATATTATTCTACCATTTGTTTGCTAAATTGCCTTTAAATACTTGAGATTTTCAGCTGCTCTTATCGCTGGTCTGAATGTCTTCCTCGTTTCCACATTAATTAATGATTTACACAAAATCTTTGACATGTTTTTAATTTATAATTGCCCAAGGGACACAATTTTGCTTCTACAAAAACACCTTAAAGTCCTTCACTATCTACCAAAAAGTTACTGGAAATTTTTTGATAGCTTGCTTTGTAGTAGTTGGTTGACATAAATCCAGCCTAATTTTCTCAGACCTTCTTAACTGTTTATAGCTAGCCTACTTATTCTGGGGGTTCATCAGCCCCCCACTTCTATTGCCTAATCCTCTGATTATGTGATAGTGTATCAATTCCTGTTGCTGCTGTAACAAATTACCACAAAATTAAGATTGAGAAATGAAAATTACTTCTCTACAGGTTTATTATTTACAAGTTATATGTGGGTTTAACCGGGGTAAAATCAAGTTGTACAGAGTCACCTTTCTGTCCAAGGGCTCTACAGAATAATCTGTATTTTCCAGCTGTTTGTTTGGCATTTTTTCATTTTATAAAAACCAATCCCCATTCTTTATTAGTGACAAATTTTGTAAAACTTCATAGTCCTAAAGTTTGCATCTCCCCAACTATTATTCCATAGTCACATTTCTTTGTTATATTCTCTTCTGCCTCCCTTTTCCACTTTTAAAGTTTTTGTGATTATTCTGGGTTTAGTAAATAACAAACTCACTAGCATCCATAATTCAATCTGTGACATTGATTTCCCTTTGCCATTCAAGGTGACGTATTTAGATGTTTCAGGTATTGGAACATGTATATTTCAGAAAGAGCTTAAAAAGCCCCAAAATTATTAGTAGGGAAGTCCTGCAAAATGATGGTGTGGGAAGTTACAGTGATTGGTCTCTACATCAGACTACTATTGAATGTAAAAGAAAAATGGAAATCAACTGTCTTAGAACACTGGGTTCTCGTTCAACAACTAAGAACCAGGAAAATCAAGAAAGAGTGGAGCTGACAGATTTTTATAATCGGGTGTTATGCAAAAGCCAGGTAAAATCTCCTATTTCAACTGTTTCTGTGACCATGGCTTTTGTGTCTTCTGTTCCTGGAGCCTCTAGCTAGTGCTAACGCAGAAGAAGGGACCTTTTCAGGGAAACAACAGAATGAGAAGGAAGGAAGTGGTTGTGAAACTTGCATGAGGGCAGAAGCCTGCCTCCATATTCTCCTTACGGTGGATGGAGGGACTCTTTTATATGGCATCGTGCTTTGCAGGTATCCTTACATGAATATTGCCTTGCATACAATCTTCTTAAACTTTTTCCACTCTTGATTATCTCCCACTAGACAAATTGTAACAAATTGTAAGGAAAGTATTGCCGAAACACCATCAATTCAGTACCCATTAGAGTTTTCACGGGTTTTTGATCATTTTGCTTTTGGAAACTTTTACAGTAAACAAATTTGTTTGCAACCTCCACACCCAGGTGCATAACACCACATGATGTTGTTCTGGGAGTTTAAGAAGCTTTAGACTCTAGTAGACTTTCAAGATGGTCTAAAACTATAAAAGTCTGATAACTTTATTGGCTTAGACTAATCTTATAATTCTATAAATTATGTAAAACTGATAATGATACAAATGATGGGCTGAAATACACAAAACTTTGCCACTGACGATCCAACTGATTTTTTGCTTCCTAGAGACTCAGTAACTTCTCTGATGGTGTGGCACTTACACACGAGGCTGCTAATTTCAAGTGTAGCAATTTGAAGCTGTCAGCAGCCTCCTGGGAGACAGACAGGCTTTCTACTCCTGTAAAGAGTTCAGAGTCTTAGAGATTCACAGGGGGCAGGTCTATCCAATCCACGGGGTTGCTCTGACTTGGAAATGACTGGATGACAATGAGAGCATTTGTTGGATTTGTTTGTTTGTCACTTTGTAGCTTAAGCACACCAATCAATCCTAGACAGAAAGATTCCTGCTCCCATAAATATTGAAAGCCTTGGAAGCACTGCATGAGGTCACTATATGTTGGAAATGACTCAATGGCAGTAAGTTTGTTTTTTATTTTTGCTTTTATCGAATGCATGATACCAAACTCACTGTCATCAAGTTGATTCTGGATCCTGGAGACCCAGTGGAACAGGGGAGAACTGTCCATAGGGGGCTCTGAGATGGCAGATCTGGGAGGATATCAGACCTCGGAGCACTCAGACAAAGTGACAAACAAACAAACCCAACAAATACTCTCATTGTCATCCAGTCATTTCCAAGTCAGAGCAACCCCGTGGATTGGATAGACCTGCCCCCTGTGAATTTCTAAGACTCTGAACTCTTTATAGGAGTAGAAAGCCTGTCTGTCTCCCAGGAAGCTGCTGACAGCTTCAAATTGCTACACTCAGAAATTTTCAGAAAGCTCAAGTTTATAATAGGAGTTCTAAATCAAGTTTGAATCTGCACATTGATTACCTTCCACTGAGCCTGTTTTGACCATGGCTGGCATATGTGAAAAGTTTTGGTCCCAGGCAGAGTGTTTCATAGAACACTATCACTCCTCTAGTCAGCCCAGGGAATGACAGTGCTGAAACACTTGCCTGGGACTGTCTTTGATAGAAATTGGTGTGCTATGGTTGAATTAGAGTAAGTCATGAAGAGTCACTTGGTCTTGGTCAAGAAGATCTCTAAAGTAACTTGGTAACCTTTTCTGATCTACAATAGTGTCTGTATCCCTATCATGTGCTCTTTTGCCATTTCCCATAGTTGTAGCTGTAGCAGTAGAAAATTGATCTACTGATAAGTAGAAAGACTAGGGATAAAGAGGATTGTCTCTACCAAATGCCTGCACTAAATAAAAATTACCTGGCCATGTCACAATAAGGGGATTTCAAAGAGATCAGGTACACATTAGACACCTGTGGGGACCATCCAAAGCTGATCATGCTCAGACCTAGGTCACCTAGGACCAAGTGGAGATCAACCTGGGCATATCCACAATAGGCATCCTCAACATTACATCACACAGGTGCACCTAAACTCAGCCACTCATATATAGGAATACCCTTAACCATGCCCCACCTTCTCCAGCCAGTGGGGATTGGAGACAATAAATAGCAGACTGAGGAGAGCGCATCCCTCTCTCTCACACCCCTTTCTCTAACAGGTTGGAGGGTAAAACTGTTAAATCTCTTGGGGGAGAGATTTACCTCAGTCTTTGGCTCTGCACCAGAAAGAAAGAATTCACACTGAAGTCTGGAAGCTGCTTGGGAAAGTCGCCATTTGTGGGCTCCAGGACAGCAGCTGGCTGTGCTACATTGAATTGCAGCCCTGGAAAAGAGCTCCTGAGGAAAACCTTTGGCCTTTTCCATTCCCCTGCAGTGAAGTGTGGTTGATGACCCTGGTAGACCTCATTGGCTGAATAAAAATCACCTTTGACGGGCTAATAGAGGTGTAATGCCCACCTAGGTTTACCACCCCTCCCCGGCCTCTAGAAGCTCAAACCTCTGAGTAGTTGTAATGAACACCCCTGTGCAAAACTGCCGAACAGAGTATGCATTCTCTCTCTCTCTCTCTCTCTCTCTCTCTCTCTCTCTCTCTCTCTGCCTTTTTCCGTTTTGTTCTTCGTACTCCACTTTCTGGTCATTTTCTATGTGGTTTTCCATACTCCCTTGAAACGGCCATTTTCAGTTGCAAACGCTCCCACAGACACATTTCCAGGGGTATTGTGTACTTTCTGGCACTATGTAGGGAGCTACTGACAGAAACCGTGCATTGTCCTTCCACAAGCCAAGGCCTCCCTCTCTCCCTACACCCTTAATGCAAGCTGGAAGCCAAGAAAGGCTAACGGGCATTGGCAAAGTTAGGCGCTTGAGCCAGGAAGCCAGGATACAGGGATGGGCCATGGGTTTCATTCAGCCAAGCGGTCAACCCGTATGGTCAGCCAATCCTTCTTAAACTGAGAACTCGGAACTCTATCGCTTCCAGCTGCTCCTCGAACACGCTGCGGTGTCTGTGGCCTCAGGTGGACACGTGTAGCTGTGAAGTGTTCTAAGGTGTCCAAGTAAAACCTGAAACTACTTCTGTCATATATATATATATATATATATATATATATATAATTTGAATTCTTTCTCGTGCAAAACCAAGGACGGAGGCATTTCCCACAGATGAAATCTAACAACGGTCAAACACGAAGCTTCCCTTTCCCACATAAAAGTGATTTGGATTTACAAAAGTTTTTCTGCCACATGAATTCTTTCAGCGTTCACAGGCAAGAACTGAGGTCAACCCTCCCAGCAATCGAATGCTGCCAATCAGGATGTTGTGACAATTTCATTTGTTTCCTAAGTCATTTTTACGTGGCCATGTGACTGTGGTTTTGGGCTCCATGATGGCCTCAACTGCATGATTTGTTTTTGTCCTGTTTAGGACTGTGACTGCCACCTAATTTGGTGTCAATTTGAGGATGAAGAGTATAGGAGGTCAAATATATCTGGTCAATTTGGAAATAGACAATAAGACCTCTGTGTGGGCATGGCCTTCTCCTGAAAATTCTGGGAAATGTGTTCATTCCTTCTTAGAGGTGGAGACACTACCACTCTCAGTTCACTTCCTTGAAGACCCTCTATTGACAAGGCTTACTTCCTGAGAGAAATCCATGAGGAGAAGTCACATGGAGCTACCCTACTGCGCTAAGTAGGGCAAGCCATGGATGCAACCAGACCTCTGAAGAAAGAGGAGCCACTTGGAGACCCCTGTCAGTTTACATTGCCACTGGATCCCAAGGTGTTCTACCTATCTGGCTTGTGATCATCTTGCATGCAGCATCATTGCGTGCATTTCCTGGGTCTGAAGAAAACTTTATAGACTGGTATCAGACATATGGGCTAATCAGACTTGTGGGTTTGGGTTGGGAGGTTTCTTAATGTACAATTAATTACCTTTTCTATAAATCTTTCCCTCGGGCTGAGCCTCGGTGGCATAGTGGTTGAGTGTGGGACTGCGGCCCACAGGGCTGGCAGTTCAAATCCAGCAGCAGCTCTAGGAGCAAGGCTGGGCCTCCCACTGCCACCAGAGGGCAGTGATGTCCCCCAAAAAAAACTCCCCCTCACATGTATATGCATGTTTATGAATTTGTTTCTCTAGTCTACCCAGAATAACACAGTAACTTAACAAATGAGCCTGTAAAATTATATTTGAATTTGGAGTCTCTTTTTCACCTTTGACCCTATATAATAAGAGGCTTGATTCAAAACTGATGCTTTAGCAATTGGCTCTTCTAGGCCCACTTTGTAATCACATATTCTGAACCAAAACTCAGTCACCTCCATAGTTTTTATTTCTTATCAATGTATGAGCTTCCTAAGAGCCCAAACTTAAATTCCCCAATCCACTCTTGTTATCCCAGCTATGCTGTGTGACTTGGCTGTGACAATTCACAGTGGGTGGTGTTAGGGGAAGTACTTTAGAATTAAACAATCCCTTGTTCTCATCCAGTGTTCCTTTCTCATCCATGCACTCCTTTCCCCATGTCATTCTGGTTTCCTCCACTTGCATTCTGGAGCCAGATCTGACACATATAGCCTCCTGTGTTCACTGCAGGTTCATCATATGCACTCCTGGAGCCCTAGTTCTTCCACTGCCTATGGTGAGAAAAGTCCGTCTTTATCAACTGCACTCAGCCAGAGGGGTGGCACTCAATTCAGTCTTTATGAACGTTTTTTAATAACTTGCTGCTTTGTTCAAAAGCAGGCAGGTGGCATGTGGATGTAACCTAAAAAGGTTGACAAAGCTGAGAGTCTTATCTCATGTAACTGACAGTGATGAAAAGCAAGACCCTGCTATTTAGCTAGTCAACAAAGACTCTCTGAGACTGGCCTAAGAGTCAAAGAATGTTGTTGTTCTGTTTGCTTGCTTATGGTCAAGTGTTGTTTCCCACGGTTACCCGAAACCTGGTGTAATGGAAAGTATCAATATGTGACTTCCCAAAGCCTAAATTCCCAAGAGAAGAGGTGCGTGCTCTCTATGGAATCTGATTTGAAACAAGACACCACAGTCAGTTTGGCACTACTGTGGTTTCCTTTGGCATGAAAACTCCTCTTTCTTCCTCTGATTCAGAGTGATTATCTTGGTGACAACACTCAGGAGAAAATACTTGTATCCACTTCAGGTGACACTTCAGAAAAAAAAAAATCAATCTTGTAGAAATTTTATTTTGAATGCATTTCATCTAGCCATTGAGATTCTTGCATGATTTGGAGGGAGTTTTTATATTTCTATTATTGCAGATAGGTAAACTCTTAGAGGGTCATGCTTATCCTTGGAGAAATAAATCATAAATTTCAAGCAAGCTGTTCATTAAGGTAACTATCTAGAACAAAAGGTTATCTCTAGAAAGAGAAAGACTGTTGAAAACAAGAAAAGGCTAGACAGACATAATCACATATAATGAAATTTGGATTGTTTATACACAGGGTGTACAAGTCCAAATGTTTCAACCCAGTCATTGGAGGAAAGAAAGGAGAAAGGGACAGTGGGCAGGAAGGAGAGGCAGACTGAGAGAATAAAGGATAGAGGAGAACAAACAGGAGTCGAGTAGGTGTGAATGCATGTGAGAAGTTTTCCTCTTAAGGTATATATTAGAATTTTGCTTTGTTAAATGCTTGTGCACCAGCTCTCTCTCTCTCTCTCTCTCTCTTTCAGCTTGGATAACAATAACATCAATATTTTCATTAGGATGTTCCTCCCCAAGCAATTGGAAGTCACCGAGGGTAAGGACCCCAAGGTTGCCTGAAAGCAACTTAACCAAGTGGAGCCAAAGCTACTCTTTCCATTCAATTATGCTTGTTCTTTTTTGTTTTTCTTTTCAAGCCTGTTTTGGATTGTAGAACCTTGAATTGGAAAATCAACATTAGCAATTCAAATTCTAAACTGAGCTTTTTCATGCTAAATACTTGTGGATATCATTTGAGAAGATTGTCAAGTTAAACAATGTCGATTTTTCATACACACAGCAAAGTGACTTTGCAGATATTACTCAGTGAAGGCCCAAGTGATGGTGTTCATCTGGTGCTCATGCATAAAATCCAGAACTCACAAGGTATTTTTGTAAATTCAGCATTTAGTTATCTCTTACACATTAAGAAGAAGAAAAGCAAACATACACCCCCAACTCTTTTATTCATGCCTGAAGCTAAGCAAGGAGAATGGAAAAGGATTTTAGAATTACAAATAGAATCTTTAAATTGTAGAAACTTGCTAATTTCATTTATGAAAGCCTTGCCTAAATTCTACTTTCTCTCTCAGTTGTTATTCAAATCTCTGTCCCTAGCTAAAGAGAAAGAGAAAGGATAATCCTACCAGGAATTTAGTGAGTTTTCTTTTAGAGATCAGACATAAATGCTGCATGTTTGAATATGTAAATTTAATAGAACAGATTGCCAAGAAATGAAAAATGGTTGTATGTTTAGCCCTAGGAAGTTAGTCCAGCTTAATAGAGCTGACAGCGAGTTAAGGAGTGCCCACTTGCAAAACTTAAACAGAGAGGAAAGTGCCTATAATTTGCTTACCTAACAGGAAGCAACTTTGAAAACTAAACTAGATTTTAGAACCTAGATGGTACCCACATTCGCCATAGGCACCTCAACTCCAATAGGAACAGCAGTCAAGAAATCAATTGATTTATTGTGTTGGGTAAATCTGTTGTAAAAGACCTTTTTAAATGTTAAAAAGCAAAGTTGTCACTTTGATGATTAAGGAATACTAGACTCAGCTGTGGTATTTTCAATTTCCTCATAAGCCTTTGAAAGCTAAACAATGAATAAAGAAGATCACAGAAGAATTGATGTCTTTGAATTATAGTGTTCGTGAAGAATGTCGAATGCACTATGGAGAATAAACAAATCTGCCTTGGAAGAAGGACTGTCAGAAGGTTCTTAGAAAGGCAGAGAGTATTCTGTTCTATGGACTTTGGACATGTCATCAGGAGGCACCAGGACATCATGCTTGGCAAAACAGAGGGTCAGCACTAAAGAAGAAGTCCCTTACTGAGATGGGCTGACTGAAAAATTAAAAACATGTGTGTGTGTTGGAGGGGGTAGGGGGTGGAATTGCTGAGTAGTGACCTGATTAACAGGTGAGTTTCCATCACTTGATTCTTATTTATCATAACTGTGAAGCGTAACAGTTATGAGGATGAAGCAAGTCTAAACAGTGTTTTACTGTATGGCACAGTAGTTACCCATGGAGTCACTAACCACAAGGTCGGCTGTTGAGAACTGTCAACTGCTTCATAGGAGAAATATACGGCTTTCTAATCACATAAAGAATTATACAGTCTTGCAAAGTTGATTCTACCCTGTCCTACAGGATTGTTGTGAGTTACTGGGAGTGAATTTGGGTGTTTGATAGAGAGTCGTTTTGATTCAGGCCCAAATTAATGCACTGGAGCCCTGGTGTGACAGTGGGTTACATTGGGCTTATCCTAGGGAAAAATCACCACAAAGCTATGATCGTGAGGAAAAACAAAAGTTCATTTGGCACCTGATGTAACAAGCTGTCAAAGCTATGTCTGATCGAGTCAAAAGAGCAACCAGGATTTGCAGTGCATGTACACTGTTGGTGATGGCTTGAATCCTCCAATGGATAAGCTAAACATAAACTGTAACTTCTGCAAAAATCTTTGTTAAGAGCATTGTATAAAGTCAGAGGTGAGAGTATCTTTTGTTGATACACAATTAGGGAAGATAAAGGATCAAAGCCTCTTCTAATTGCATGTCTGAGTCTTAAAGAGGACACCTTCACTCTTTGGATATGCTTTTGCTCATCTCTCTGTCCTCCTTGATTTAAGGGAGACTGTTCTGAGCTACTGCTCCGGCCTGTTTCCTTGTAACTTCAGTTTAGAGGTTGGATGGTCAGAAAGTGAAATTGGGTGACTTAAGATGGCAAGAGGCTGTGGGGTCACTATGGGTCAGAATTACAGGATAGCTTAGACAGTTTGTCCATATTTTGGCCACAAGTTAGGTCTTTTAAAGGAAGGTGTGTCAATTTCTAATTTCTAAAGGGAAACAGCAGATATTTATCTAGTTATCATGAATTATAACAGAATTGAAAGGCTAAAATAAAGGAGAACAATGAACATGAAGTACCAATGGGACTCTGGGGTCCAGGTAGACATCCTAGTGGTTAGACCACATTGACTAGAGAAAAAAAATTCAGCGGTACTCATCTGTGTGTGTGTGTGTGTGTGTGATAGTTACATAATCTTGTGTGAGTTGAAGGATTAAGAGTGTACAGGTGGAGTCTAGCCAGTCAAGCAGGTGGTAGCCAAGGAGGCCTCTGTATGGACATGGCCTTCTGAAGATTCTGAAAACTCCTGCACTGCTTGGAGTGCACACACACTCTCTTTGCTCACTTTCTGGTACACTCTCCTGACAAGACACATGGATCTATGCTTATGGCAGCAAAAGCTCTGGACCTGGAGGAGCCTCGTGGAAACCCACAACAGCACTGAGATGCTTCTACTATCACTGGATCCATTACTGTCCACCCACTGGCTTGTGATCTTCCTGTATTCAGCGTTACTGCACAGGTTTTGTGAGTCTGAAAAGAACCTTATAGATTGATATCAGACATATGGGTTAATATCAGACTTATGGACTTGATCTGCGCTGGACTGGGATATTTTCTTAATGTTCAACTGTTTTGTATATAAAGCTATTTCTTACACACATTAGAGTATCTATGAATTTGTTTCTCTAGTCTATCTAGGCTAACACAACGTATATGAGAAAGCTCAATTGTATATTTAGAAAAAATTCTAGCCCAGTCCAGATCAGGTTTCTAAGTTTGATATTATCCCCTAAGCCTGATATTAGGCTGTAAATCCCTCTTTAGATTCACGCAGCACATGCAAAGTTGACAAATGCAGGAAGATCATAGACCATTGGGAGATCCAATGGTGGTAGAAGTAGCTCAGACCTGGTGGAGGTCTCCATGTAGCTCTTCCAGACACAGAGTTCTAGCTGCCATCAATGGGGGTCCGTGTGGTTTGTCAACAGCAATGTGAAGCAGTGACAGAGTGTGTCCAGTATTCAGGGACAAAGAAGAGAATTCTCAGAGTCCTCAGGAAGGGACATAACCACAAAGAAAGATCACCAGGCAGTGAGCTGAATGACAGGCTAGAAGCTACCACTTCCTTCTTACTTATCCAGTGACATGAAATTGTGTAACTACCACATAAACCAGTGACAGGAAATTGTGTAACTACCACACCTAATAAAAGCAAATTTTTCCAAAAGATTTCAGCAACCTCTTGTGTAAAATACAGAGAATCCTTTAGTTGATCTCTGAGATAATTTCCACTTGAATATTTGAAAAAAAAATTATAGAGAGTAAATTCATGTCTGTGGTAAGGGTATCTCATTCCATCACTAAGCATATATGGGTTATACTGTTGTGCTGTTCCAGTGAAAATATATAAATCATTTATCCTTGGTCGCTGTGGTCTGCAGTCATATATTCTATTCCAATTAGGTGGGGTTTTTTCTTTTTAGGACTTAGTTGACTTTAATATAATAAGGCAAGCTCTCATCAAAGTAATGTATATTATTTTTGGCCCTGAGGGCTCTCTGTTTGGCTGCTAAAGAATCAAGGCCGTTCCTCTTTTTTTAGTTTGTTTTTTTTTCCTATGTGTGATAAGGTTCAGCTGCCTAGTATTTGGAGGTTTGAAAAATTGAAAGTTAGTTGCTCTTTTGTATTTACAGTAATCATTTGGGCAGGTTGTCAATATCAATTTCCAACCTACATGACTCTTCCATACTACTTTGAGTCAAAACTGTCCTGGGTTAGAAAATTGGGCAAATAAACCAAACGCAGGGGCAGGGGGGAGACAAAATCCTCAAATAGCTGGTGGAATAGTTGAGAAGGAAAGAAGTGGATTTCTCAGGGCTCTGTTTCAAGAGTGAGAAAATCCTTTTCTATATCAATAGGAGGGTAAATCAAAAGCATTGCTACTCAAGATCTAGTGCCTACATGTGCAGGTTTATTGAAACCATAAATGGGCTGCAGCATGTTTCTCCCATTAGTGGAGAGTAGCAGACAAATGATCTGGGTAAAATACATATCAGAGTTTCATGAGGTGCCTTCAAAATAATCTTTTTAAGGTGCAATCAAAACAGTGACCTCTAAAGAGATGTACTAGCCCAGTTCTATTTCAGGCAAAGCTGTGACTGCAAAAGGTTATGACAACAGCTTTTTGTTTTGTTACAAAGTGATAATCTTCATAGATTTTCTCAAAGAACACAGGATAATCATAGAGGATGATTATTAAAAGTTTTCTAAACTTTGTAGACTTCATTAGTAAAGAAAAGTTTAGGAATGTAGCACCAAGAAATTATTTCCTGTCACATCAATTCATCTCTTCACACTGGAAGAGTAGTAAATACTGGTCTATGAAAATTTCTTTGGGAAATCTTACTTCTTTTACACTAAAATCCTGATCTTCCCCCTTGGACTTCTTTTTGTTCCCTAAACATCAAGTTTTTCAAAGAAATATAATTTGAGTCAGTCAATAATGACAAAATTATTTTCATGATATAGCATGGATCAGAGTATAGAGTATAAAATTCCTCTGTGTTGAGCTGGAGAGCAGAACCCCATTTTCAAATGTATATACACTGAGATGGACGACATGTTGAGAAACAAGAACTTCACATTTTTATATTTTTTGTTTAATATGTTTCATACCAAATTGCCTTCAAGCATTATAGTGTGTGTCTACAATCATCCACTTTCAATAGAACACTAGAAAAGGGAGTTCACCAGTGTCTGACTCTATGAGTATTTCCCTTTCACAGGGTTTGTTGACTTCCCCATCTGTTAGTCCGGATAAACTAGAGAAAGAAATTCATAGACACTCGTGTGTATAAGAAGGAGTTTCGTATAAAATATCAATTGTATATTGAGAAAACATGCCAACTCCGTCCAGATCAAATCAATAAGTCCAATATCAGTCCTTATGTCCAATACCAATCTGTAACTTCCTCTTCACACACATGCAACATGTGCAATGATGCCAAATGCAAGAAGATTGCAGATCAGTGGTGGGAAAGTCTTGTAGATTCAGTGGTGGTGGTGGAAGCATCTCAGCATGTGTGTGGGTTTCTACTTGGCTCCTTCAGCTCTATGGCTTCATCAGCGTGTCTCCATCTAACATGCTATTCAGAATGTCAAGCAAAAAGATTGTGTGTCTCATCTTGAGGGAGGAAAACAGGGGTTCCCAGAATCCTCAGGAAAAGGCCATGCTCACACATAGGCTTTGTTGACTATGACTTGATTTGACTCTATCAGTTCTTCAAGTTGACAAATTATGTAGCTGCCACACCTTCTCTTCCCCACCCTTCTTTCCTTCCTCCTTCCCTCCCTCCCTCCCTCCCTCTCTTATCCCTCCAGAACCATGAGCCCCATTGTTTTCTCCTTGGGTTTGTTTCTATTTCCTATCTTACATAGATAGAAGAGAAAATAAAAGAAGAAGAAAGAAAAAAAGGGGCCCTATAAATAGTTCCTATCTGTCTGCTGACCCATCTGTATGTTTCTGAACAAGTTGGATGAGGGAACCAAACCCTGCCCTGCATGTCAGAACTCAGAGATTACATTGATTGGCCCCCCTTCCTGCTCTGTTGAACTCTCTTCATGTTTTGTCCTAATGTGGGTGGGTCAGACCAGGCACAATTCCAGCACTCTCCAATGCTGTCTCCTGCACCACTGTGGGTAAGTGATGGGACGGACATCAAGACTCACAGTGGGGCCAGCCCTAAGGTCCTTTCTGTGCGCTGGGTGCTCCAAGCAAGAGTGCAGTGCTGCGCAGGATGTGGCTCGTTATCTCTCTCTCTCTCTCTCTCATGTGTTTTGGGCAGACAGGCTATTCTCCTAGAGCTGCATGTTCAGGGCTGCCCTCTGCAGTGCACTCTCCTGGGAAAGGGGGGTTCATGTAGCTGGGATTGGGGCAGGCACCACAGACCTCTCTATTAGTTCACTGTTTCAAGCTGGTAAGTTGCCCTCAAGGCTTGGCATACCAGGTTAAGGTCTGGTCCTTGTATCCCTTTCCTGGGAGACATAAACAATATGTGCCCCATGGACGGGTTAGTGCCCTGTTCACCCATTACCCATGCCCACATTTTACACCCTCCCTTTTAATTGGCTCCCATGAGCATCCCTGGGTGGGGTCTGACCCCAAGGCAGGCATTCTTTACAAGCTTAGATAATAATCATTTGCTTTTAAAAAAAACTGCAAGGGCATCTTAATTTAAGGTTTAAATATTATTACAGAGCAATAATTTCAGGGATCCATCCAGCCTCTGAGGCTTCATAAATTATGGATATTGTGAGAAATTTAAATAATTTTCTGCATTTCCCCTTTTGATCACCATTATTCTATAGAATCTTTCATTAAAATTTTGAATAGTGGTAGCCAAACCCTGTCTAGTTCTGCTCTTGGTGTATAGGAAACAGATGTTCATAGAGACAGATATCTTCATTGTCCTCCCTTTATTATTCCACTTGAAAAAATGTGTTATGACTCATAAACTATATTGATGTGACAAATAATATTTAGTAAGGCATTTAATTTTTCCACATTTATTTCTCTTGAATGAAAACTTCCTGCAACAAATATGTATATAGTCGATAATACCAGTGTCACTCTCTGTGATGCTAGCTCCATATGAATTTAATCAAATGATTTGCATTGTATATGATCTTTAAGACTGCAGGGGATTGTTTTTCAGAATCTGTAGACCAAATTACTTTCTAACTCGAAGGAATCTAAGTGCTGCACCTCCATCCCCTATTTGTCATTGAGTTGATTTCTATTCATGGTTCCTATTCTCCTCGCTCTGAGAGTAGAGCTGTGTATTCCATGGCATGGACAATGGCTAAGTTTTCACCAGATCCTTCATTTAAGGCAGGTCTGAGTACACTCAAACCAGAAAACTTTCAGTAAGTACCTGATTGCCTTAAACTGTGCATATCCCACTGCAGAAGGAATCTCTGTAAAGGAGAGTAGAGGCGATCAAAGGAGGGTGAGAGAATGGATTGCAACGCACAAGGCAATGCGTGTTTTAAAATATGCGAATGAATTTCGTACAGGAGCGTGAGTTTGCTTACTACCCCAGATAGAGTGGTAGAGTGGTTACTCATTGCACTGTGCTCTACCATGCTCGAAACCAGCAACTCTGTGGCAGAAGACTGGCCTTTTTACTCTCATGAACAGCTACCATCTTGGAAACCCAGAGGGTGTCACTGTGGGGCAGCACGGACTTAATGGCAGCATGTTTAGCTTGGTTTGGGAACTAGACAGGAACTAGATGGGAACAATCACCACTCTGGATCACTTCAGAGGTCCCATCAGGGCAATCCAGTGCTGATGCGGTAGCCTTCAGCTGCTGTACCTCCTCAACGTGGAGTTCAGCTCCATTGGTAGATTAAATGTCCACGTTTCCAGGCAGCATAACCCTCACAGCTCTTCTCCCCTTTGTTAGACCTCTGCAGGCACTTGGCAGTGCTTTCTATTGCTTGAACTTCAAGTCACCTATGAGCAAGAATGGAAGGACAAAGAAGTATTAATCAGCTATTACAGAAGTGAATTTTCTAAACTGAAATATTTACCCAAATATCAAAACTGGATTTCTCATATAAAAATCTATGAATATTTAACAGAAATTCTTAACTCTTATGTATTCAAGTATATTTCCATATACAGTTTAGCCAGCTAGGCACTGGGGCACTGAAGAGAAAAAGACCTAATTAGCAGTCATCTAAATTGAAGCAGAAATGTAACAAAAATCTAAATAATTCTAGGATTACATTGCCTTTGGAGAGAAAATTGTAATGGAGTTTTGAAAATATTCAAGTTATAAATATGATGCTCTGAAATTCTTCCTTAAGTTAGAGAGCACTGCAGGAAGGCAAAATGTATTTACCTGCAATTCAAGTATTGAACCTTATATGAAGTTTATATTTCTCTTTTTCCAGCAGCCTTTGGGTAGCCCTATGAAATCTTGAAAATCCTAGACACTGGGGATCTAACAGATTAACACTTAGAGTCAGGGATACAAAAGAAGCACAATCAATAAAAACCTTCCTAATAGCCAACTCTTCTAAGATGCTGCGAACTATTAAATTAATAATATGAGTGGGGGGATAGGAAAGGGGTACATTTTGTAACTGATTTCACACTAGCATTTTCCTCCTCCACCATTCTATGGACTCACTGTTAAATTTTTTGTAAGGCTGGGAAATACATTCATCATGATGAATTAGGTTCTACTTCTCTCAAGCTTTGATCTTTCCCAAAGGCTGCATATTTCTCTAGCCTTCTCTCCACCCTCATACATTTTCCCTATTTTCATAGACTCTTAAGTGGTACAAAGCAGAATAGGTTGGGTCATATTGTCAACCAATCAGGAAATTTTGAACCCCAGCTATCAAGATTATTGAATGAGTCAGCACAGCTTGTCAGGGAGGTCATGATAATGGATACATTCTTTTGTGTTTGTATCTGTGTTTGAACAGTGTGTCCCCTCATGTGGTGCACAGGAAGAATGTCAAATACCTCTTAACATACATGCAACTCATTGTTATGTGACTTCTAGTTTTAGACTATTGAACATAGAGAAAATGTATAGTTTTGGAAAAGAGGCAGATATCAATCAAGTACAACAAAGAGTGACACTATAGGTCACACTGGTAGGGTTTTTTGCACAATTTGTTAATTCTACCTTGTATGTTCTGTGCATTAGAAATAATAACAATAAAAGTTTCAAAATCCAAAACATCCCCAATAAATGGGGAAAGGAGAGTTAGTAACATTGTACCGAAGCAGAATCAAAGAAAGGAGTCTACTCTGGTAGTAGAAACTGTGACAGAGATTGCCAGAATTAGGGCTGCAAGGCATATCTGGAAGGGAATCAAAGTCTTTACGCCATCAGCATCTACAATATATTCCCAGTCATTCCTCACCAAATATTCTAGTCTGCTCCAGCAAAAAAGGCTCAGAATGACACCCATTCATTAACATTTAATTACAAACGCTGAACTTATTGCTTAATTGCAATTTTTATACTACCTCACCATTTGATTAGGGTGTGTATAGTAACTCCTTGATATTGCAAAATTCTCTAGTCTAAACAATACTTCAGGATCTTTAAGACTAGCTAAATTCATGACTTTATATAGATTATATAGTTAGACACTAAATGTGCTTGCCAATGAGTTTGATAATGTAATTTCCATCATAAAAGTTTAAAACATTATATGAATGTAATAATATTAAAATCCAGTAAGTCTTTAACATCAAACTCTTCGCCAGTACCCAGCATTCCTGAAGTAGAATATTCTAAACATTGATATTATACAATAATGTAAAAGTTTGGTGCAATTTATGAAATGCTCATAAAACCTATCCAAGTTGACATTTTGTATTAAAGGGAAGAAGAGAAGTAAGTTTATACACAAACAAGAACAGAAAATAAACTATAGTGGATTCCAGAAACATGAGATTAAAAAAAATTCAAGTGTAGGAGTCTTTGAACAGAAATTTATTTTACAGTGCTGGTCCCTTTTATCTGGTGGAAGATTTCTTTTGAATCAGCAGTGTGGTTGTCATTATTTAACTACAATTTATGCTCTCTATACTAGAGGGATCTCTCTGTCAAAATAAAAAGAACCCCCTGTCAATATTAGAGGCCCAAATGCCAACTGACCAAGAATAGAGACCTCATAAGCAAGAATGCAATTGAATGATGGTTCTGGTATTATTGTCTTTTGGCAAAGTAGGGCATTAAAAAAAGGTAAAAAATCAAGGATAGGCCAACAACCAAAGAGAAAAGGTTTATGGGCCATCCACCATTCATCTTTGAATGGTCTTTCTTTTGGACCAAATACTTCTTGCAAACAGAGGGGTCTATCTCTTCCCAACCTGAGAAGTTTTTCTTATATATTTTTGTTTTGCATTGTTTTGTTCAATTTTAATTCCCCTCTCCTATTTTTTAAGATTAAGAGGAAGAAATATACATGCAAACAGACTTCAAAAATTCAATGAAAAAATCAAAAATAAATTTATTCCATGAGTTGTTTGAAGCTTATATATGTACATATATAATTATTATCCACCTTATCTATTACTTTGTTGTACCATGGTGACTTGTGTGTGACTGTGATGACGGAATTGATGCCATTGTTATTTTAAAGACCAAAAGAGTTACCCACGGTTTCATTAGAGCTTTGAGACTGAGAATAGACTACGAAGAAGGAATGAGCTATCCCCTTTAGAGGAATTAGACACGAAAAACCTTATGACCAGCAGTGGAGTACTTTATGATTTACTGAAAATCTTATGAACAACTACAAAGTACTGTGAAGTATGGTGCAGCAAGAAGTGCCCCTCAAATTAGAGGACACTCAAACTATGACTGAGGAAGAACTGCCCCCTCATAATGGAGCCACTGTGGTGAGGTAGATATGCTCAAACCTTCAGATTTTCATTTGTTTATGGAGCACAAAGCAAATGTGAAGAAACAACTGAATGATGTAAAATAAGAAGGATAAAAATATATATTAATACACTGAGTATGGAATGTCTGAAATACCAACCTGGGGGAAATGGAACACATTAAAGATAAACTAGAACACATAAGAACCAACATGTTAGGCATTGATTAGTTTAAATGGACTGGTATTGGTCATTTTGAATCAGGAAATCATACAAATTACTATGCTAGGAATGAAAAATTAAAAAAGAATGGCAGTACATTCATTGTCAAACTAAACATTTCAAGATCTATTTTGAATTATAAGTCTGTGTCTGATTGGTTCATATTCATTCTCATACCAGGAAATCCAATTAAGATAAGTATTTCAAAATTTATATACCCACGATCCAAAGAAAAAGATCCACATGCAGTAAAAATACGTTGATAATTACTGACCATTGGAATTGACAGTGGTAAACAAAAAGGAATGAATGGCAGCCAAGGAAACACACAACATTCCTCCAGCTCTTTAATCCCCCCCCCCCAATTATCATGAGTTTCATTCTATCTTACAAATCCATCTAGATAGGAGCAAGTACACTGATACAGATAAAGACTCTTGACACACAGAATCCAGAACAGATAAACCCCTCAGGAACAGTAATGGGACTAGTGATACAAAGAGGATAGGGGGAAGTTGGGAGAGGAGGAAAAGTGGGGAACCAACTACAATGATCAATGTACAACCATTCCAGCTCCCAGGGGGAGGAACAACAGAAACATGGTCTAAGATTTGAAAATATTAATAGTTCATCATTTATCAAGGGTCCATGAAGGTGGGAGGGTAAGGGAAAGGGGAAAGAAAGATAAGCTAATAGTAAAGACTCAAGCAGAAAGAAAATGTTTTGAAAATGATGATGGCAAACTATATTCAAATGTTTGAAGCAACTGATACAAGAATTATTGTAAGAGGCCCAAATTAAATGATCTATTGAATAAAAAATAGGATCATGATAATATAAATGAAACTGGAGATCACATAGTAGAATTTTGCAAGACCAATGCCTTCTTCATTTTTTGGGGGGGGGGGAAGGGGGCATCACTGCCCTCAGGTGGTGCTCCGTGGAGCTGGAATTGAACCTCCATCCTAGTGGGCTGCAGTCCCGCACACAACCACTACACCACCGGGCCTCAGCCCTTGCCTTCTTCATTTTTGATGGTTATACAAATAAAATTCATCAAGCAGAAGACACTGAAATCAAATGACTTAAGGTAAGAGATGGTGGAAAAGTTCAATACCATCAGCCAACACAAGGTCAGAGGCTGATGGAACAGACCATCAACTGCTCATATTTAAGTTCAGATTGAAGCTGGACAAAGTAAAATAATCCCACCAGAGTCAAAATATGACCTTGAGTACATTCCACTTATATTTTAAGATGATCTTAATGATAGATTTGACTTACTAATCCCTAACGACAGAGCCTTGAGGAGCTCTTTGAAGAAATCAACAATATCAGACATGAGGACAGGAAAAGATTATTAAAGACAGGAAAGAATGAAAAGATCAAAGCCAATGTTAGATGAGACTCTGAAACTTGCTATTTGTGGAGCAGGGAAAACAGAACTATAGTGAAACCAGATGAAACAATATAAGAAAAAACCAAACTTCTCTGTCTCTTCTGGGAGGGTTTTAATGATCTAGAACAGATTTCCCTTCTATCTTCCCCTTCTCTTTCCTTTATTTAAACGATACCATGGCCATAATATTTCCCTTTGGCATTCTATCACAGGCCACGCTGTTCCTCACTGTTGAGATGTGACACATGATAGGGTCTCTTCTCAAAATATTCCCCTCTCTAAATCTTCACTTAAATAATTTCCACAATGGGGGTGGGAACAGTAGAAGATAAAATAGATGACTGGAATCTCTATAGCTAAGACACCTATTTGCATCAAAAAAATAAAAAGAGAACTCATAGAGTGGGGAGATATTTCCTGTGATGATACATTGGACAGGGACTAATAGCTAAAATCTATAGAAAACTGCAACACCTCAATAAAGTAAAGATGAATAATCCAATTAAAAATGGTACAGATAAGAGCTGGAAACAGAGTGAATCCAGGACAGATAAACCCCTTAGGATGAATAACTAGAGCAGAGTTACCAACAGGGCAAGGGAAAGGTGGAGGGGAGAAAGGGGAAACACATCTACATATAACTCCCTCCCTTGGAGACAGACAACAGAAAAGTGGGTGTAGGGAGACATTGGTCAGTGTAAGACATGAAAAAATAATAATAATTTATAAATTATCAAAGGTTATTGAGAGAGGGAGTGTGCGGGAGGAAGGGGGGGAAATGAGGAGCTGATACCAAGGCCTCAAGTAGAAAGAAAATGTTTTGAGAATGATGACAACAGATGTACAAATACGTTTGACACACTGGATGGATGGATGAATTGTGATGAGTTGTTTGAACCCCAGTAAAATCATTAAAAAAATAAAAATAATTTCTATTGATACCACAGATCACCTGTAATCTCTCTCAAGAAGTTTCTTTTGGATGCTTGGTTATAACTGATGTCTCCACAATGGATTACTATAACATCCTGAAGATTTCTTTTTTTTTGGGGGGGGGGCATCACTGCTCTCCGGTGGTGGGAGTAGGAGGCCCAGCCCCACTCCTGGAATTGAACCTCCATCCCAGTGGGCCACAGTCCCGTGCACAACCACTATGCCACTGGGGCTCAGCCTCCTGAAGATTTCTTATTGAAACCCTTAGCCCTCTTTTTCTTATTTACTTGTCATTTTTCCCCATCAAACTTTAACCTCAGTGAAGGCTAATATCCATAATCTTTATATTACAACTGCTTTAATATAACACCAATCACAGAATTGAAAATTCTAAATTATTTGTTAAAAGAATTAATAAATGTGAAATGATTTAAGTAATTAAAATATCTGCCTCTATCTGAAGAAATTCAGTTTGTTCATTTTTGTTTTTCTTCTCATTTTTATCTTCTCTTCAGTTCTATTTCTCTCTCTCTCTCTCTCTCTCTCTCTCTCTCTCTCTCTCCTCTATGTCCTCCACTCCCTCTTTGACTTCTGAGCAAAGTTTGTGAGTAACTGTTCAAAAGTACAAGATTATATATATATACATACACACACACACACTGGAATACAAGTAGCATGTCTCATATGTTGTCAGTAAGTGCCTTTTTTTTTGGGGGGGGGGGCATCACTGCTCTCCAGTGGTGGGAGTAGGAGGCCTAGCCCCACTGCTGGAATTGAACCTCTGTCCCAGTGGGCCGCAGTCCCGTTCACAACCACTACGCCACCAGGGCTCAGCCCAGTAAGTTCTTTAGATAATTGGGATGTCTATTATTCATGCCTGCTTGTGGATGTGTGGGCAAAAATAGTATCCTGTATATTCAAGATTCCTTCATCCATAGGTGATGTACCTTAGGATATTTGGAAAATCTTAGCATATTTCCAGGAGTCACACGTATAATAAGATTCCAAAGGGAAAGAACAATCAGCACAGAGGTTCTTTTTTTATTCTAGACATCTTTTTTTTTTTAATTTAAAATATTTTGTTGGGTGTTCTTCCAGATATAACAATCCATAATTCAATTAGATCAAGCATAATTGTACAAGTCCTGCCACCATCAATTTCAAAACATTTTCTTTCTTTCCTGAATTCTTTGATATCAACTCCTCCTTACCCCCTCCCTCCTCCATGCTACCTCACAGGTACCTTTATTACTATATTATACATTATTACTTTTTGCCACATTTCACACCTATGTCTCTATTCACCAATGTATCTATTCACCTATAATTGTGTCATTCGTTCCTCTCCAGTGCAGTTATACAGTCATCATTGCAATGGGTTCCCTTTTCCACCTCACCCCCAGCCCCCCTTAAAGTGGTAAACATTTTTAAGTCTACTTTACTCCAAACAGAAATAAAAACAGCAATAGCAACACTTTATAACTAGAGTAGAGACTGTGTTATGGTTTGAGAGGGAGGGAGTTCAGTCAATTTTTGGGGGGTGGGGGGCATCACTGCCTCTGGTGGTCATGGGCGCTATGCAGTGCTGCTCCTGAGAGCCACCGCTGGATTTAAACCACCCAGCCCATGGGCCGTAGTCCCGCACTCAACCACTTATGCCACTGGGGCTCACCCCTGTAGTGAACTTTTTAATCAATACCTATACCTCTTACTTTCCAGGGCTCTTGAAGTCTCATTTTCACCAATTAGCCAATGTCTCTGTTAGTAATAGTTCACATAGCAAAACTATATCTTGCAAATCTGGCTAGACAAGAGTCTGTACATGGTACAGATAAGAGCTGAAAGCACAGGAAATGCAGGACAAATGACTCCTCGGGACCAATATTGAGAGAAGCCATACCACAAGGGGAAGAGGAAGGAGGCAGGGGGTGAGGGGAGAAGGAACTGATCACAATGATTTATCTAAAAGCCACTCTCAGGGGGATGAACAAGGGAGGAAAGGGAGACATCAACAGTGCAAGGCATCAAAAAATAATAATACTTTTTAATTACCAAGATGGCTCATGAGGGTGGGAGGGTAAGAGAGGGTGGGGAAAAAGATGGGAAGCTTATACCAAAGGCTCAAGTAGAAAAAAATGCTTTGAAAATCAAGATTGTAGCAAATGTACAAATGTGGTGGACACAAAGGATGGATGTATGGATTTTGATAAGAGTTGTATGAACCCCTAATAAAATGATTTTTTAACGTGTTGAAAAACTTGGCTTAGATACAAAGGTGAATTGTAAAAGAATGGCAGTGTGGAACTGCAAGAAGTGGGTGGATAATAGAGAATAAAATTCTAGGAGATTGGCAACATCTGTAGAGCTACTTTAATAATGGCATAGCAGCGGGGGAAGTGAGCAAATAGAAAATAAACATAAGTACATCTGTATTTGAATAAGCCATCTTCATTTTGACCTCAAGATATTCTATCTAATTGAAGTATAAAAACAACAAGGACGAAGATTTATTTTCATAGGACCCCTGCTTCATTTACCTGCTTAGCATGAAAACCCTAGCCATAGGGAATAGCGTACTCAGTGTCCATTGACAGGAAGAGAAATTTCATTAGGTATTTTTTGTTTTGTTATAATCTCTGGCTTCTAAGTATTCTACTCAACACATTGACGAATTTTCCCAATAAAAGACGACTGCCTGCTTTTCCCCCATTAGAGCATGGCCTAGTGCTTCTTAAATGCATCAGTATCTCTGATTCCTTTAAATAAACATGATCATACTTAGAAAGCATTTCAACATGTTTTAAAGACATAGGCAAGCAACATAAAGCAAAACAAAACTCTACGATTAAATTGCTTATCTTGGAATTTGTAGTTGCATCGTAATGGAGGAAAGGGGGATGGAAGCCACATCTGACCTCCTTGGGTGACACATTGGAGAGAGAAAGTCAGCTCCACAGCAGTCCACAGGTGATATCTATGAGGCAGAAGGCACGCATTCCCCAACCCTTGATCTGCCTTAATTCTATTCTGAGAGCAATTATCCCTTCCAGAATATTCTACTTCTCTGTCGGATTGATAATCTCTTATAATGGCAGTGTGACTCATAGAAAATACTCAATGATTTGAGGGTTTGTGTAGCACTTTGCTACAAATAAGGATCAGAAAGCAATGCATATGCAGTCCTTTATCTGCAACCGCATCTCCCAAGCAATACCTCTTCTCAGTCATGCCAGTAGCCCTGTCTCTCTCTCAGGTCCTCAGCCTCTCAGTCAAGCATCTGTGTCTTACCTGAAACACAGAGAAGACCCCTGTTCAATTTCCTGGTCATAGCAAGACCGTCTGATTTGTCTTTCACTTTCAGGGTTCTAGTCTCTGATGTCTCCGAGCGCCAATCTTGCTATCCCCACCACTTGAAACTAGGATCTTGCTCGCACCCCACTGGTGGTTTATTTTTCTTGATATTTATAAAGTCTTCAGTTCCTGCTTCTGAAATGAAGGAAATTACTATCGTTCAGGGTCAGAAAGCAGAAAGGATACAGGACAACCTCCATGGCAGCACCTTTTTAATCATGCCACCAGCCATGTCTAGAGTCCACAGAACGGCTCTTTTGACAAAGCCCTGAAAAGGTGTTCTCGACACTTTTTTAAAGTGTTATAGAGCAAGGATGTAACTTTGAGGATTAAGGTGTACCTTGTCCAAGCTATAGTATGATATATATGTATATATACATAATGTACATGCATAACATACATTATGTATTTTCAATGTCCAATCTTCAAGAACATTGGACATTGAATAAGGAAGATAGGTGATGAATTGATGCATTTGAATTCGAGTGTTGGCAAAGAATATTGAAATTCCCATGGACAAAGAAACGAGCAAACAAATTTTTTTTGAAAGAAGTACAGCTAGAATCATCTCTGTAGGAGCAAGAATGGTAAGGCTTTTTCTCATGTACTTGGGCCACGTTAGGAGAGGCAGGCATCAAACTGAGTAAAGTAGGAGAGTAGCGAGAAAGAGAATGGCTCACAAGCAGACTAATAAGCCCGGCGACAGCAATAACAGGATCAGCCCTAGGAGTAATTGTGGGGATGGTGCAGGGCTGGGCAATGCTCTGCCTTATTGTACGTGGGGTCCAGATGTGTTGCAATCAACTGCATGGCATCTAACAGCAACAGACATGCCTTAAATGCGTGCTTCCCCCCAGTCCCTGTGATGAAGCTAAACAACTATGCATGCTCTTGGATAGCACACATGCATATCTAGACCACGGTGTGTCTCTGGAGCATACATTAGTCCACTTTGAGAACTGAAACCTCAAGGATGAGCTCCCCAGGCCTAAACATCAAAGCCTGGCGCCCACACTCTTCTTTTTTAAGATATCCTCTCAGAGTCAGCAAGGAAGGATGCCTAGCTGCCTTGCTTCTGCCAGTCCTCTCTTCCAGCTACATTGTTTCCTTTGGGTTGCTATGACTTTGCAATGACTTTCACCAGTATAGAAACTATTCATGCACTATAGTAGCACTGAGCCACATGTTGTGCCACTGGAGCCTATCCTCCAATACGACAAGCGCATCAACACTCTTGGCTGTCATCCTTATTGATCTTCTAATCTCCAATAATCTTTTCATTTCTTTTCTTTTTTGCCTCCTTGTTCACTCTGCCTATGCCCACTGCTCTTCTGGGTTGTCTGCATGGTAATACTGACTTTTCAGCAGCTGTCTTTGGAGGCTTAGACTGTCTCCATTACTTTCCTATAGAGGGCTGGTACCACCCATTGTGGGACAGCTGAAACTCTTTTGGATCGCCTTTTTCACAGATTGCATTGTTTCCAGCTTCACCTTTATTGAGTCACTTCCTTCTGTTTCACCTCTCCTTTGGCTGTTTCTTTCCCAGATTGCTTGGGTGACTGATGTCTGGGCCAGAGATGGTTCAAATACAACATCAGTATCCACTGGGAATCTCTACCCATCTCATATCCAAGACTGGGGTTGCCAAGAATTGCCCATCTGCCTTTATCATTTGTAGGCTTAGATTTTAATTTTATTTGTATGATTCCCCATTTTATATGTGTCAATGTCATCTTACTATAATTTTAGTTCTCTGGCATGGAAATAGCTTAAATATGTTTAATAGTCACTTTGTAGCCTGCTCAAAGACTGTAAGTCAGAATCAACTTGAAGGGAGTGGGGCTTTATTATTCACAAAAATGGTCACAGCTGATTAATTTTGAGAAGAGTAAACTTGTGTTTTAGACTTAATATGAACTATGATGGCCAACCCCACAAAAATTAATATGAAATTGATTGTCCTCATGCAAATTATTTCCATGATTATTTCAAAAACACTTTTACTCAGAGCACTGTATTTTCCAGCTTCAATATAAAATAAATGTGAAAAAAAAAAAGTGAGCACCATGTTAAAGAATGGGCGCCATGACGTGGATGTTACAGCCCAGTTGGAAGGAGAGTCATTTTTGATGGTGAGCTTCACCCTTCTCCAGGGTTCTCAGTTACACTCAGCAACTCAGTGGCCATGTCTCTACCGAAGGGGAGGAGCCCTGAGGGTGTGGTGGTTTTGTGCTTTCCACATAGAGGTGACCACATAGAGACCACCAGCTACTTACTGAGCGGGAGGAAGATGGGACTTTCTCCTCCTGTTAACAGTTTAATCTCTGAAACTCACAGAGGCAGTTCGCTCCGGTCTCACTGGGTCATGATGAGTCCGCATTGACTGCATGGCCAGGAGAGGGGTATACTGATGTTTACTTTTGTAAGAAGAAAACAAATGCCAAACCATTTGTCATTGATGGGACTCTAACGCATAGGCGTGTTCTTGATAAGGATGCTCAAGCTGTCTCAGGGTGTGTTCATAAAGCTGATCTTTCCCTTAAGGATTTAACTGATTATGCTACTGAGGAATTCAATGAGCTTTAAAGAGTCTTATTATTGATTTTTAAGATTTCATCCTTCTTTGAAACTATCTGATTGAATGATTTTTAATATTTGTCAAAGATATTTAACATGAATCCTCTTGAATGAAAACTGAGTTGCCAATATTCAAAAAGTCGTTGAGAAAGGCCTTTTAGATCCAATTTTATAAATATTGTAATTGAAGCACAGTGAACAGTATTAACTTGCCTAAGTCACACAGCTAATTTAAAACTCTGATCATATTAGGTTGGAGATCTGGACATCCAGTAGTCAGCGTTTTGTTTACATTTCTACACATCTATACAAAATGCCGTCCTAAACAATGGGGCATTCTTAGAAAATATCTGTCTGCCTGTTTGCTTTTATTTTTTTAAGTGTTGAAGTTCATCATGATAACATCACTCAGGATATTTTACCATGTTGATGTTGGATTCAAATGAGTTGATATATGAGAAAGCATTTTAAAAGCTGTAAAATGTTGTTTAAATATATTAACCAGACTACACACTGATGCTGAAAGTACCATCATCATTTTTAACAGAGCTGCTTTATTTGACTCTGTACATTCATCATCATAACTAGGTAATTGGAAATTCTTTTTTCTCCTTTTTTGGTATATAGAAAAAATAGATCATCTTGATATGCTGTATATTTTGCACCAATGTTTTGGTGATGTCAAAACTCTGATTTAATAATTTATTTTGTATTTATTTACTGAATACTCACTATCTGTTAGGCACTAGTTGAGGAACTAATCTTACAGAAACAAAGCAGGGGGGATGAATGTTGTTGTGAAATTCATAACTTTATGAAGGGGCCAAATAAAACCAAATAGGGACCCCCTCCACCACCACCCCAAAAAAATACAGGAAACCATGAAGAGTTGTTGGTGAAAAAAAAGGAATGAGTTGGTACAGCAGTTAAGGTTTGTGTCAACTTGGCTGAGTCAGGATTAACACCTGTTTGGCAGTGAACCCCACATGATGTGATCTGACTCAATGAAAACAATTCCATCATGAGAGCTCTATGACATCATTGTAAAGAGATTAAGATGAGATGCAAATATAATTTGGGTCACAGACCCAAGGCAGTTTATATAGTGGTGCAGCTTGCTTCCCATATAAATGGACACTGTGGAAAAACTTGATTGTTTTCCCATGCCTGTAGCTTTCTTTTGACTCATCAACTTTTGTTCTCTGGACAATAAAACCATTTCTTGTGATATTTTTCCCATCAAATATAGATTACTTTGCACCCTTTCTGAAAAAAAGAAGAGTAGACATGTACTGAAAGAAAGTAAGATATAAAAAAAAAGAAAGCAAAACTTTAGCAATATGCTCACTGAAGTTGAAAGTGTTTTGCCGGAAATGTGCAAACACACAACCTCTAAAGATGAGATTATTTTTAAAAAAGAAAAGATTATTTCTCTCAGACTCTTCACTTTTACACTAAAAGAAAGGGTATCTATGTTTTCAATTGTATCAGTAATGTCAATATCAATTTCCTCCTCTAAACAAACAGTACCTAAAATCATTTTGGTTTCTCCTGATGAAATATGGCAGTGTGAGCAAAGAAGGATTATCATTATAAAGCCCTTTGTTGGACAGAACACATTTTAGCTTCGCCGCTTCAGTCCCCTGGTGATGCAGTTCTTTCATTTGTCTCCCAGCCAGCATGGCTTTCTGTAGGGTAACTGTTGGGGAGTACAACAGCTGATCTCAGCTCTTGGAGAGTTCGTGCTGAGCAGCTGGTTGGATCTTGCTGTAAACTTGTTTGCTCAGAGCTGCTGTGTACAGCTGTTTACCCCACCAATTTATCTCCCAAACACAGCACAATATAATTTATTTTTATAGGGAATTCTTCATAATAGGGGATCGCAAATGGCTTCTCAGGGAGAGTCAATCATGGAATAAAGAGAAACGGAAGCATTGGAGAGGAGTTGGAAAGTGGTAAAGTGGCACAAGAGAGGTGAGTATTTCTGGGAAAGGGAGAATTCCAGCAGGCAAAAAAAAAAAAAAAAAAAGACTTCCGGGGGAAAAATGGGAAAGGTGATGGATGGCGTGGGAAAGAGTTGATCCAGCTGACAGGAACCCAGGCATTGGAAGAGGAAAAGTAATGAGAAGCACCTGTGACAATTTCTCAGCTCTGAATTTTTTCGGGTCTATTTTAGGGGTGCCTTGACAAAAACCAGGTGGGCAATAAAACGAAGCGTTTAGATAATTGGCAATGTTTTACTTATCAAAGGTATTTTAATCATGCTAGTGCTGGGGAAACACTGACCTATGAATCACCTGAAATACTTATTATAAAATACAGATGCTCACTCTCTCCCAAAATTTACTGTAACAGAATCTCAGGAAGAGACCCAGGACACTCTATTTTGAAAGCTCACTCTGTGATGCTTATGAGCAGGCAATTTGAGAAATGATGACTGAGGATGCATCTGGAAGTATAGCTCCCTGGAACAAGTTCAAGCCAGGAAGAGAGCGTTCTTCTCACACCAGGGTTCTGGAACTGGGTGGCCACTGACTCCTTTGATTTTTGTATTCCAATAGCCTAAACCAGGGTTCAACAAACTCTTGAGAGCAAAGAGCCAATTCTGTCCCTCCTATCAACTTTTAAATCACTCAAGAGCCTTAAATATGCTTTTCCAAACAACTGAAATAATAACCTCCAAATGTTTTCAGTGTTACTTCAGAGTCACACTTTCACACTGAAAGAGGCGCATATGTGAGTTGGAGTTTGTTGAACACTGGACTAAGTGATTATATTCTGGTTCATACATATTCCCCCATAAGCATCTTTTTTTTTGGGGGGAGGGTATCACTGCCCTCTGGTGGTGGGAGTAGGAGGCCCAGTCTTTGCTCCGTGGAGCTGGAATTGAACCTCCATCCCAGTGGGCTGCAGTCCCGCGCACAACCACTACGCCACTGGGGCTCAGCCCCCATAAGCATCTTAACCTGGCTTTCACACCCCAGACACTAAGTACTCAATTAAGATTGGAAGGATGAGCAACAAAGATGAGGAATCTGTTCTCCTTTTCTGGGCGAGTTAAAGCTTTTCCCCCAAATCTCTAGGAAATCCACTTAACTCCCACTGGACAGCACAGTGTTAAGGAATAACTACTAACCTCAGATATCATGCAAAAAAAAAATGAGCATTTAACCCTCTCTAGTAAAAGAAAAAAAAGCCGCAATTAGACGAATTGACACAATCGCCAAAATAACAGACTCAAACATCTCCAAGATTAAGAACATAATACAGGAGAGGCCAATAGCTCCCTTTACTTTCCAAGTCTAAAATGACCCCCTAACAACGGCAACAATGGTAAAAGCAGGCAAAGGGGAAGGGATTCAGGGAGAGGGTTGTCAGGCTAGTTGCTTTGAGTTAGGTCAATCATGGCATTTGATTGATGGCAAATCTCTGGTTCAGCTCCATGTTGAGTTTTGTTAGCAGTGTTGCAAGGGCAAGAGTTACACTCTATCATCTCTCACTTCATCTTCTCACCTCCCTTGATTCCTTACCTCTTCTTGGTTTTCACTAGTAATTATAGAGTCTGAGTTTTCCTGAATCTTCTTAGCCTGATTTTTATTTGCACATATATGCAGACATGGTATTCAAAATGCATCAGTGCTGTGTATTGTTGATAGAGATTTCTGAACCCTGCATCAGATAAATTAAGCCACAAACTTAGTAGTAGGTCTCAAATCTGTTTAATGTACAGATGTGAGTTTTTCAAATTTTTGGGCCAACTGGCACTATGAGATTTTTTACACAGTGAAGGCGAACCAATCAACCTCTATTTTGCTTCCATTATTGACAACAGAGAGAATGATCTTCACACTAAGAGGATAAGATAGACTTGAATAAGAGAAAATCGAAACCTTGGAAAATTGAGATTGGAGTAATGGGCGATTGCAGTAAATAATTACAAAGTCTAGGATCTGGAAGATTACATCATAAGGAACTGAAAAAAATCTGCAAATCATTAGCATAATCAAGATTCATAATTGTGAAAAAGTCTGATTTGATAAGCTGTCTGAAAAGCAGAAATAGGAAATTATTCTATTCTCCCAGAGCTTTCCCAGAGCTTAGTATTTCTCATCTGCTCACGTATATTTCTGAGAAATATTGACCAAAAAATCTAAAGGAGATTATTAAAGGATAGTGGACAGGATTTAGAATAACATAATGATTATAAGGAGCCTGCTAAAGTGCCTTATGAAGAAATTGCTCTCTTCAACATAGCCTTTGTGAGAAGATATATGATGTTCCCAAGAAGAGGGAGTAAAAGGCATAAAAAAACATAGCAGAGAACAGATCCATCCATACTTTATTTTCTTTTTAAAAGATAGATAGCTAAAAACTATAGTTTATGTAGTGAGAGAATTGAACTTAAAAAAGTATTATTCTGGACTGAGGCCCGGTGGTGTAATGGTTGTGCGCGAGACTGTGGCCCACTGGGATGGAAGTTTAATTCCAGCAGCAGCTCCACAGGAAGAAAGACTGGGCCTCTCACTCCCACCACCAGAGGGCAATGATGTCCAAAAAAACAAAAACAAAACAAAACAAAAAAGTATTCTAGTTTCCACATATATATGCATTAAAGATAATAGAGCTAAATTTATCCGCCTATCTTACACTTCTGTTGAATTTACTGTTCTGAAATTGTTTTGTTTATAAATTTTAAAGTAAATCTTATGGAAATCCTTTTATCTCTTCATATTATCTCACTTGTGACCTCCATAATTGAGAAAACTTTGTTGATGCATGGGCAAGAGAGTAGTTGTGTCAGAAAATTGGTCACCTTCATCTTTTGTTCATATCTTAAGTCACGTAGCGTTTATAATTTTTCTACTGCATGTGGATGTTGGCTAGAGGGAAGATGATATTTGAGAGCATCTATAATACTAATTTGGAGACTACTTCCTTGACAGTATAGATTGCAAAGAATCAGATGGCCTTATTTTGACTGAATTCTTTTTTCTTCAAATAATTTTGGAATATGCAAACAAAATCCTACAGTTAAGGAAAAATAATCTAAAATTTGCTTTTTAAAATCTTTGTTATACTATTGATTTTCTGTATATCTTTGTTAATTTGAATTATTCTATTTTTCCTTAACTGTCAATGTGGTAATTTTAAGTGTGAAAATGTACAGGAGAGCAAATGAGATTAAAAGTTAAATATGGGTAATATTCAGAATGGATGCTGTGGCAGCCATGTACTCTGATGTGAATTTTATGTTTGGGAGTGCAGGGATGGAGTCTAGTCTGTCAATTTGGAGACAGTCAATGATATCTCTGAGTGGGCACGACTTTCTCCTGAGAATTCTGGGAAATCTGGCTTATATTCCCCATGGACATGAGAGACTCACAGTTCAGTTCCTTGAAGCCACTCTCCTGACAAGACAAAAGGCGAGCTCCCTGTAAGACATCCTGGAGAAGTCACAGAGGTGACCTGATGGAATCCGACCTCTGAAGCCAGAAAAGCCATGTAGAGACTCTTGCCAGTGCTAAGATGCTTGAGAAGCTACAGAGAGGCCCCTGCCAGTGCTGAGATGCTTCTACCACCACTGGATACACAAGACTCTGCATCCACTGGCCTGTGATTATCCTAGTGTCATTGGATGTGCCTCGTGAATCTGAAGAAGACTTTTAGATTGGTATCAGACAAATGGGATAAGATCAGACTTGTGCACTTGGTCTGGACTGGGTTGGGATGCTTTCTCAATGTTCCATTTTTTTTGTATATAAACCTCTCCCTTATATACATATGCATGTTTTTGAATTTGTTTCTCTAGTCTACCCAGAATAACACAGATGCTGAATATTACCTGATTTTGAATAATTAGGAAGATATAGATTAATGAACTGCAGTGCACTACATACTTCATTCTTAAATGTAGGACTCATTGGCATTAATATCATTCTCTTGCTTGAAACATGAAATTTGGTATTCATTGGCTTTTGTTGGATATTTCTAGCTGTGCAACACAGTTGTATATGTATAATGATACTAACTGATGCAAGCTGTTTTAGGGGTATGCAGGAGTGGGGAATTGGCAAGAGGGAAGGTAAGGGGACTTCCTGAGTAAAGAATGCATGTGGGAGGGATGCTTTCAGATAGATGCGGTACTGATAGTAAAAATCCCCCTGATATGATTGAATGATTCAACTATTTGATTGTGTGATATGTAAATTGTGTACAAATGAAAGTGTTGAAAGAAAAAATTGTGAAAGACTATACTAAATTTTGATCAAATTTATTAACTTTAATTAAGGATTCCATCAAGTGTGCATATTAAAATAAACAAACACAAAATCTTAATATACAGAACACTCTAAGGAGAGGAAATATGACTATGAATTTAATGTCCCAAGTACAATTTGGTTACATGGTTTCATATCATTATGTCTACTTTTCTACAACATATATAAATGGTATCAACCAATTATATATTATTCATCTACATATGTTGTTTTTCCACTGTTTTCTTTCTTTCTGTTTTTTTTTTTTCTTTTGGAAGAAGAGTTGTGCTTTTTGATGACTCCGGAAAGCTAGATACATAAAAATGAGATGAGAACAATGGCATTTTTTTTCTCCTTTCATGGAAAGTTAGTTTACCACTAGTGTCAATTTTAACTCATGATTCAATTCACCAAACATCACCCTAAGTACCTAGTGCACATTATTAGAGTAAGTTCTTCCGTAAAGATAACAGAAACTAGAGTACAAAAAGTCAGGGGCATGGATGTCAGTTAGTCATAAAAGGAATGAAACTTTTGGGTACATGCTAAATAGATTATGGGCTTCCAAAAAATCAGGTAAAAGACATGGAAAAAAGAAGCAAAAGACAATGGAATTGTCTCATGATTTTTTGAAGCCCGGTAGTAAGTACAGTAGAAGGTCTTTGTAAGCATTGTGTTAAGTTAAATACACCAAGAACAAAAGAACATTATGATGATACTTATATAAAATGATTAAAACACATCTGTTTGTTGAAACAGAAAGATTAAATGTTACTAAGACATGAGGAGAGGGGAATTTGAAAAATTATTGCTTAATAGGCACAGCTTTTGTTTGAGGTGATAAAAACATTTTGGAAGTAGATAGTGGTAAAGATTGTGGATGTAATTAATGCCACTGAACTGGAGCTTTCTCTGCAAACAAAAATCAATTAAATGAAACTTTGTTATACTGGAATTGTGATAATTTTTTAAAAGGCAAGAATTTGTCTTCTTGGCCTCAGTCCTTAGGACCCCATGTCCTCTCCCACCTGCATGGAAAGTGTCTTTAGCAGTGGCTTCCAGTAAAGGGAAACACTTCCCTATGGTAGGACACACTTCCCCATGGTAGGACAACTTCCCAATAGTAGACTGTGTGTCTTCTCCTTATGTTCTTTAAATTCTCTCTCCTTGGAAAAGTAAAATTGTTCTCTGAGCAGGCACAGACTCGCTTTTCCTAAAAATCCCATCTGCAATGATGCCCAGTCTAGGTGTGTTTATCTGTCTGCCTCTTTCTGTTAACACTTTATATTGACAGTTATTTGGGTTATTTTTACCTTCTCTTGATTATTAATAATTCCATGTGAATGCTGCTTGTATATATATTTATTTAATTGCTGGTCAAATGCCTAAAGTAGCATTACTTATATGTTTTTATTGTATTTTATATTTCAAAATACATGGGTCTACTTGAAATTTTGATCTAGATCTTATATTTGATTTGTATACCATCTTGAAACAATGTGAGAACCTAAATATTTAAAAGATAACAGCCTTTGGATATTTCACTATGTAAGCGGCATATAGTTCACATGTTCATATTTAATTAAAATTAGACAAAGAAGCTAAAATCTTCTGCATTATATTATATATTCACTGCAAAAGTCCACCATTTATTTGCATTTTAAGTGCATGTGTGACACCTCTCTAAGCCCAATTAATCAGCTGGCATCTTTGGTTAGTGTTGATTGTAGCTAAAATGTGAAATTCCTCCATAATAGCACATAGCCAGACAAATAGAAAAACATGTTTAGCACCATGCAAATTAACACAAGGTCATAGGCAAGACCCACAAAATAATTAAACCAGGTTAAGGAAGTCATGCTTTCGGAGACTAAGAATTTTAATTAAAACTGTTATTGAGTTCAAATGAGGGGGTTTTGTCTGTAATTAGTGAGTAATATCTTTCTGCATTAATCAACGTCATCCAAAAACTGCCTAAATTAACACTTTGCTTTTCTGATATTGCTTCGGGTTTGTGGGGTTAGTGGGGAGTAAGTTGTGTAAAAAAGTAATTAAGATTAGAAAGACACTCTAAAAATCTTGCTTTTCTACCTGATTTAATCTTGGGCACTATACTTGACAGCAATGAATTAACACATACTCCTTGAACAAGCCAAGCATGATGAAACTACAAAGAAGTTTCCACTTCCACATATAAAAGATATATGACAGATTAGTCAGTGGATGAGATATGTTAAGATCGGTGACTTATTTTTTTCTTGAAAACAATTTTTCTAGATTTTAAAATATCTTTCTTTTTTAAAAGAGAACGAGTGATTTACCTAAGGTTTGGGCAGATTAGCAATGAAGGCAATAAAAGTCAGTTTACTACGAATGTGCTGATAAAGGTTGTGTGTCAACTTGGGTGGACCAGGAATTTTAATGGTTTGATGATGTTGCTTGATAATAAAAGCTTCCAATAGAATCACCTCCATGATGAGATTTGTTATAAGCAGCCAATCATTTGAAAGAGAATTTCCTCAGGAATGTAACCTGGAAAAATTCTCTTGATTTTTGCTGGCTATGAATCCTGCATCTGTCTGATCATCATTTGACTGCTTATTCTTTGCTCTGGAGACAGCAGGCTACTGTGTGAACTGCCAATTCTGGGAGTCACTAGCCTCTGCAGCCTGAGAGGCAGCAGCCTGCCGTCCACACCCACCAATCTCAGGGTTCTCAGTCTGCAGAGCAATGTAATTCAGGAGATGGCTCCACCTTCATATCTCCGATAGGACCCACTAATTGCAACTTTCCTGTCTCTACAATTGTGTAGGCCTTTTCTTTGACATACATTCTCTATTTCTGTCTCTCCCTTCTCTCTCCTTTCACTTCCCTAAAGAACCCTGAAAGAAAACACAATTAGAGTTGCAGACATCATGATTTTTTCTAATTCCTCACACAGGTGAACCACCAGAAACCTCCCATCCCACTCTATGCTTCAATGTCAATCAGAACTCACTCTCTAGGTCACAGAAGTCTCTGAAGTGATCACACTCAGATGCATCTTCAGCTCACCGGTCACCGGAACGATCATCCTGGGAAAACCCTGAGCAATAGGTGTGAGAGGGGTGGGGACAGTGACTTTTGTTGATGCCCATGGGAACTTACAGACAAGGAAATGAAATTATATCTCTGAATGATTTCAAATTCAAACTTAGTGCTATAAAGTCAATGCCTCCTTCCCATCTGGATCATGTGGCCTTCCAATGGGGGGAGAAACATGTATATGGAATTTATTCCAGACCATTTGTTATATAAATGTCCTGTACCACAGACCCTTGGCTCAGTCTCCATCCAGGGATCTAATCCTATAACTTATTGCTTAAATGTTAAAGGGTTTGATATAAACCGAAGAAGAACTTGTGTAATCTAAAATTATGGGAGCACCTTTCTAACAGAATTTCTCTGGAAGGTTTTCCCCCAGAAAGTCATGTAAGACTTCACATTTTAAATCAAGTCACAATACAGGAGAACTACATTACTTGACCACATCCATACTCACATAATCAGATTTGGATGTGAAATGTCAAGAAAATTTTACATCAGAGCTCGAACAAAGCATCAGAATCCTACACGATGCACATGATTTTTGTAAACAAAAGCAGTTATTTTGTGTTTTTGGTCACTGGGCATTAGGTGGTGGTGTTAGTGACCATTTTTTTTAAAACCTTTTGTGGCTGTGTTCCAAGCATTTTGCTAAAATTTTCCTAATCCTGTGGCAATTTACAGATAAAGACCATGGGCCCTAAGAGTGTTTTGAAAAGAATCATCATGATAAGGAGGAACTGGCTAACTGAGTTATCAATAGCAGTGATAACTTAATAAACCCTTTTAGAAAAGTTAAAGAAATGTCAACAGCAGACCACATTAGACAAGTCCTAGTGAAAAAAGGCAAAGAAGGGAAAACACCTGAAAGGCGGCTACCAGTTGATTTTATGTAAAGGGGTTCCCCTTCCCAACAATCACTCTCTTCCCATACCTCCTCTCCACATCCGTGTCCACAAATCCAGATTCTCATAAGTTTCATACTGTAGTAATTAAAAACTTTTAAAATATTGTATTTCTTATAGAAATTATATTACTAAATCTGAACTTATTTACTTTGAAATTTCTGTGAAATGTTTTGTATAAAAAGACAAGGTTAGAGTAAAAACTTGGTGGGTGAGGACAGATCAAACTGTTTTCAGTTATTTCTTGTGGGAAAAATTTACTCAGAACCTGATTGCACCAAACCTCTCTGCTCCTTCTTTTCTAGTTCTGGTTATTCCCTTCCTATTTCTGTCTCTCTCTTGTTTTTCCCATTATCCTCCTGCTTTCTATTTTTCCCTTTATTCTTTACTTTCAATCCTCTGACAGATATTTACTCTGTGATATGCTTTTAGGTACTTGGCTAAAGAGAAACACCCTGTTAATAATTCTATGACTTATTCTTTATGAAAATCTTTATAATTTCCCTCCATTATTCATTATTCTATCCATTTCAACATTGTCTGTGCTACTTCATCACAGCACTGATGCTTTCTAATCATTGTTAAATTGTTTGAAACTTTACAGAGTGAGTGGTAACAATGGATTATCATCAGTCCACTTCCCTATACTGAAGATTTACATTAAAGCATCTTATGAGCAAAATGAAAATCCATCCTAAGAAGAATATTCCAATTACTTCAAAATTTTGAGATATGTGGTTCTGGCAATAAAGATTGCCAATGGGACTGAGCCCCGGTGATGGAAGTGGTTGAGTGCGGGACCGAGGCCCATGGGCTTAGTGGTTCAAATCCAGCGGCGGTCCTCAGAAAGCAGCTCTGGGTAGCTCCCACGACCAGCAGAGAGCACTGATGCCCAAAAAACAAAACAAAATAAAGATTGCCAATGACTGGTTTTATGGTATTTGAAGTACATTTTGAAATAGGTTTTGAATATGAGTATATATATATATGTATGTATATATATATATATATTCATCTTATCCATCACTGGCACTAACTTTCTGCTTCATTAAGGCCAGATCTATTTTCCTTTGCCCAGAAAAATAGCTTCTATCTCCAAAGGCAAGTTTGAAATTCTATTAAACTTAAATTGCTCAGTAACTGCAAGATTCTGGCACACACACACTCACACACACATATTGGGGGAGTTGGGGGGAACAATGAGAATCAAGTAGTAAAAAGGCATAATATATAAAAGCGACAGTGAAATTTAAGAAGAGAAACAGTAAGGAAGGAAGCAGCAGAGAACAAGGATGTGTTAGTGCACAGTCAGCTTCTGAATGGGGAAGTCTGAAAGAGCAAAGAGCTTCTGAAGCAGATACGCACGACACGACTATAGATTTCTGGATAATTAGGCATGAGAAATGGTAAGTGATATATTCACCTACTGCATTTATGTTCTTTTTAAGATACCCAGCATTTTTCCCACTTTTACTAGATGGTGTGAGGCTTGAAAGTCGGCTGAGAGTAAAACTGAAAAAGTGGCAGAGATTTTCTAAACTAGTTTTTAGCAAAGTAGAGGTCAATTAATTTGACTGCTTCAGTTGGCCTCCCAAGTTGCACTGTCTGAGTACAAAATACAAGGTACAGACCTTTTAAAGAAGCAGTTATCTCTTTCTTTCAGTGTAAAGAATATAGCAGTAAAAGCACAGAAGGAATTGCTGGCGTGATTGGTCTCACTGTCCATCTATAGATTGGGTTATGTCAGAGAATGGGGAGGCTGGCTTGATTTATAGTCTGAGATCCCCAACATGACATACCATCTTCAAATAGGACAGGACCAAATATAAACTATTGCTCTTTTGTAAATCAACCATTGCATTTGTTTTGATTGTTTATAAACTGGAAATTTATTTCAGCACAATGTGCTGAATAAATACCTAGTGACATCTATAAAGAAGTACAATGAACCAATCATGTTTGCAGAAAATACTTATTGGCCGGATCACTCTGTTCTTACTTGTGTACCCTCAACATGTTAGAAACTCTAGATAGGAGGATAAAAATCTGATTTCTAACAACTCCCAGAGTAAATACTAATAAAAAATGATCCAGATTATCATACATGATACAAGAGTGAGAGTTGAGCAACTGGTGTGGGGGCCATGTGTAACCTCCTCTGGCAGCACTAACAGACTCCACCTCTACATATTCCTAGACCTGTTTCCAATGAGGAAGAGGTCACACATACCAGTAACCTCTATCTGCTTTTACTTTCTTCTGATCACCTCCATCCCTTCCATGGCAGTCTCCTTCTCTGTTGGGTTCAATAATATCTTGCAATGGACACACAGATGGATACTCATGGAGACACACAAGGGAGTATCACCCTAAAATGGAATTTTTTCAAAGCTATGTATTTACATTTTTAAAACAAAAGGATCTTATCACCTTTGAAGTATTCTTCATTACACTTCATTATTTGTCAAATCTGAGATACCACTCTTGAAAACTTTTTTTTAAAACTCATCTGTTTGGATAAATGAAAGTACCTCCTTTGTTTTTTTAATTTTTTCTCCACCTGTTCTATGCCACCAAATTGCTGTCCTTTGGTGTCCCTCTATATTAGTATAAACAAAAAGAAGTCACACAAAGTAAGGTCAAGTGAGTCAGGTGTGTGGGGTAAAAGAGGTATGCTCTCTTTTGACAAAAATAGTATAGTGATATGGCTACATGGTCAGGTGCATTGTCATTATGAAAAAAACTATCCCCCATCAGTCACAATTTAGGCCTTTTTGTCACACATTGTTATCCAATGTTTTGAAAACCTCTAAATAGAAATCCTCATCATTTTTATCCATTTGAGACTTAGGCATCCAGAAATGTGGCAGTCACCTAATCTGATGTCAATTTGAGGATTAAGAGTGTAGGGGTGTTGTCTAGCCTGTTGATCTGGAGATAGTCAATGAGATCTCTGTGTGGGCATGGCTTTCTCCTGAGAATTCTGGGAAATTCGGCTGTATTTCCCCCTTGGAAGTGAAAGACTCACTCCTCAATCTTTTGGAGATGCTCTGCCGACAGGACAGGAGTCTGACTCCCTAGCAGAGACTGCAGCTGACAAGACACATGACACCATGCTGATAGACCCTGAACCCTGGAAACTGGAGAAGCCACTGGGAGAACCCTCCACTGGCCTGTGATTGTCCTGGTGTCATTGCATGTGCTTTGTGAGTGCAGAGGACTTTATAGATTGCAATAAGACACATGGGCTAAAATTGGATTTATGACCTTGGACTGAACTGAGTTGGGATGTTTTACTCAATGTTCAATTGCTCTTTTATATAAACCTCTCCTTTATATACGTGTGTGTCTATGGGTTTGTTTCTACAGTCTACCCGGACTAACGCAAGAAGGAATTTTGTCATCAGTTCCTCGTTTGAAATGAAGAAACCACTTGTACACTTGAATTCTTCCCAGGGTGCTGTCCTTGTAAGCTGTGTTCAACATCATAACAGTTTCTGCTGCATTCTTCCCAAGCAGTAAACAAAATTTCACAGTTATACACTATTCTCTTAAATCAGCTATCACACAAAAAAGAGGTTCAAGCAAAATTGCTTTTATGAAAAAATTCACTGTGACCAGAGAGAACCTTCCTAGGTAAAGCCACTGAGTGCACTAACTCAGAAAGAGTTGCTGGAAACTCACCTAGGGAAAAATGCATACTACGAAAGCTCCAGTCTGTCCAGAGCAATTACATGGGGATGGGGGTGGGGAGGGACCCTCATATTAGGGAAGATAACAGTTTACAAAATGTTAAGGCTACAGGTCATTGGGTCACAGTGCATTTTTCAACCATGTTGACAGCTATGTCCCTCCCTAGTCCTTGACCTTCCAGACATGTGGTCTCTTGGCCTCTAACATGCTTGGGAAATTTTGATAATGTCCTTTAACCTGCATAAATGCCTAAAGGGCATCCCACTCTGTAAGGCAGCCTCTAGTCTGAAGGAATTTGACTTTACTTGAGGCTGGAAGCCCAGCCCTTTGTCTCATGGTCTTGGCTGTGTGGCATTTTGCCTCCATCACTTTGGAAAGGATCTCCCTCATGCTCCACTAGTGGCGTTTCTTTCTCAGCAAGTGTGGGAGTTTTTTTCCTACTTCAGAGATGACCCCTTTTTATATCCAGTGGAATGACAAACAGACTTAGTGTCCTCTATAATTTTTGACATGTTCTTAACCAGTCATTTGGTGAGAATTACAAAGGATAGGCATGGAAGAGCCATAGTAAGAAAGTTTATTTTAAATAAGACTACTGAACAATATGGACCCCGCAAAAAATGAAACAGCCAGGTATAAAATCTGAAATTCTCAATGATTCTAGCAAACTCATCTCATAAAGTCTGATAAGACTTCTAAAACTATTAACAAATACAGATAAGATATAATGTAAAATATTAATCAAGAGGCAAGAAATTAGGTCTATGACATGATTTTTGTGTATAAGGATTTCAGAGATGAGAGTTTCAGGAGTAGATATATGCATAGACATTTTCATGGGAAAAGCAGGCATTTCTATCCTGACCTTTTCTCCCTTCTCATCTATCAAGTTTCACCTTGTGTAACTCTGGGTAGATTGAAAAAACAAATTCATAGCCAGCCATATGTGTATAAGAAAGAGCTTTATATACAAGACCAATTGAGTATTGAGAAAACATTCTAGTCCCATCCACATCAATTCCACAAGTCTGGTATTAGCCCATTTGGTTGATTCTAACCCATACATTCCTCTTCAGACTCCTGAAACATATGCAATGATGCCAAATTCAGAATGATCCCAGGCAAGTGCCCTGGAAGGCTTGTGGATCCAGAGGTGTTGTAAGCATTTCAGCACTGGCAGGGGCTCCATGTATTCCTCCAGCTCAGGACACTAGTATAGTAGTACCATGTGTCTTGTCAGCAGCAATGTTTCCCTGGGACTGAGCAGAAAGAGAAAGCATATCTCTCGCCTGCAAAGAGGAATATAGGATTTCCCAGAATCCTGAGGAGAAAGCCATGCCCACACAGAGGCCTCATTGGCTAGGATCTGATTGACAGAATATACTCTACCCAGCCGTCTTAATCTTCTCAATGATTATGTAACTAACCAACAGCTTGAGACTCCTGAGGCTCAAGCTTTGTGTGAGCATCACAATCTCTTTTCTTTCCATTGGCAGAGTCTTAACTGCTACCCAAAGGGGAAAGAACTGCTTCTGGATAGAGTACTGGCTGTGTTCTTCTTCGCACTCCTTTCTAAACATGTAAGCATCCATTAATCCACTCCATCACTCAACAAACATTTGTAAACAACTTCATATAAGCTAGGCACTCTTCTAGATTTGAAGGATTCATGTGTGAAGAAAACAGACAAAGGGTTCCTAAGAGTTTGCCTAGTACAGGGAAACAGGCTGTTAACACTGAACATATTTAAAATGTTACATAATATATAAGGATATGTGGAAATGAATGAAACATAAATCAGAGTAGGAAAGAGACTGTAAGCTGCTTGAGAAAAAAGAAGCCGTGACAAGCCAATGCGGTGGGTACAGAAGATGTGTCCCTAATTTTAAAAGCATGTTAGCGAAGGGAAGATGACCATCTAACATTTATCACTGTTTCTCAAGATAAGTTGGAAAAACTGGTCCTCAAAATTTAGGAAGTTCAACGGACTGTTCTTGAATACCTATTATGAGCCACATATTTCTACAAGTGTTTGATACATTGTTTGACATAACTGACATAACATTGACCCTTTTAAGGTGTGAGTTTTCTTATGCTCACTTTACAGCAAACAAAACTGTCAAAGTTGATAATGTAGTGAGTGGAGATATTGTACAAGTCCATAGCTGTGTAATTTTAAAGTCTTTGCTTATTTTATCTGTTACGTTGTATTGACTTCTTAAAACCAATCTTCATCTATTAGTTGCTTTTATAATCCATTCATTATCAGTATATATTAGGTTCCTCAAATGCTGAAGACATTTTTCTATGTGTTTGTGGAACACAGGTAGAAGACACAGACCTAGAAGATAATTATTACAATTAGATTATCAGAGATGTAGAACTACCTTTCAGGTATTGTGATCTTCATTTTACTTGTTAAATACACTCCTTTGTTGGGGGGGGGGGTTCTTTTCCTTTTTTCCCTCTCCTTTGTTTCTTTTTTTCCCTTTGTTTCTTTTTTAACACAAGAGTCTTTGATTCTTTTACCTAATTCATGAAACACCATTACAGCTTTATTACTCAATTGTAATTAATGGAAGCACAGCTGAAAGACCCTTAAATGAGGCAAAACAAAGAAGCAAAACAAAGACACTTCCTGACTCTCTTAACTGGATGGAAAAAGTTGGAAAAATGTGGTTCACTGGTCCCACCCATGCAAATGGTGACATCAGCTCCTGCCTGTCCCACTCTCACTCTTCTTTCATCTTTCTTGGCTTTATCTTTCCCTAGTTGAATGATCTCTTTTAACAGGTCAATATATGTCCTGAGCAACGTAATCAAGGAATGGAAGGTTGTCTGAATTACTTCCTTTTTCAACGTCTTCACCTGAAAGGTAAAGCTTTTAATGTTCTAAATTTTGGTAAATTATCAGAAAATACACTGAAAAGTCGGGTCTAGACAGCTGAATAGAGTGCTACTTGGGCATCCATGATAGGGTAGATGTGAAGACAATGGCAATGGGTTTTGAGATGACACAGCATGATAAAATAAATTTGTAGGGAAATAGTTTGCTAAAGGAAAGGAAGAATATGGTGGAGGCAGTAAATGGCTAATCAACAGAAGTCTATGAGATATATTGATCTTAAATTTCACCTTCATGGTCTTCCTAAGCACCCCTGAAATGTGTGACATCTCCATCCTCCTACAATCCCTAACACATTGACTATCTAAGGTCTCAATCCTTATTTACAGCTAGTTCTTAGACCCTTAAGGGTCTTATACCTAGATAAGCTTTTCTGCAGGTAACTCAGGGCCTGATTCTTCATTTAAATTGCTGAATCCATTATAGAGCACCTCTCCTAGAAACAAGGGTCTAGCATGTGCATCCTAATCAAAATATGTGGCAGTCACGTGTTTATGTTAATTTCATGATTGAGATGTAAGGGAGGAGTCTAGTCTGTCAATCTGGAAATAGCCATTGAGTAGCCAATAAGGCCTCCATGTGGGCATGGCTTTCTCCTGAGACTTCTGGGAAATCTCGTGATATTTCCCTGATGGAGGAAGCTATCTCCCCAGTTGTTGGGAGTTAGTCTCAGAGACGATGAATTATGGGTAAGACAACATGGCCGTGTCTGAGAAGCTGCAGAAGCCAGAGGAGAAATCACACGGTCTTGCCCAGATGGAACCAGACCTCTGAAGCTGTAGAAGTCATGTGGAGACTCCTACCAACGTTGAGCTGCTTCTGCCACCACTGGATGCTGTTGATGGACCCTGAACCCTGGAAATGAGGACCCATGGAGGGACCCCTGCCAGGGTCGGCACACTGCACTCACTGGCCTTTGACTTCGTGAGTTGAAAGGAGACATTATAGACTGGTCTTAGGCATATGGGCTAATATCAGGCTTATGACTTTGAACTGGCCTGGGTTGGGATGCTTTCTTAGTGTTCCATTCCTTTTGTATATAAACCATTCCCTTATATCAATATGCATGTCTATGAGTTTGTTTCCCTAGTCTACCCGGACTAACACAAAACAGAAAACATGACTTGATATAGTGAAAAGGGTGGTAATTCTTTTAATGAAATATTACTCTATTTATTCAGAAATGTCAATCAGAATGGTACTACTTATCTAATATTTTTCTGGAAGTTACTTATTTTTAAAACTGTGGTTGGTTCTTATTTTTCTGGAGTATATCAGGAGTGCAGTAAGAAAACAAGGAATCCAATATTAACAGATTGATAGAGAAACTTAGGAAATATAAAAAAAAGGAACACTAAGTGGGAAGTAATCAAAACATCTAACACAAAGGTCCCTGTGAGGCAATCCAATCTGAGCTGAAACTGGAAAACTGAGTTATAAATACACAGGTGAGAAACAGGATGAATGAGGGGAATCTACCTATATAAGTAACAGCGCGTGGAATGTTTCTGTGCTTTAAGATAATTTTAAATGACCAGTGGGGTAGGCAGTCGAGGGTCTGAAGCATACTATGCCTCATCTTTTCTTTAACCTTCCCAAATGTAACTGGATTTCACCATGAGAGATCCTGATACTTGGATTCACCATTAGAACAATAAAACCAAGTTAGGCTGGTAGGGTAGTTGCCAAAGGCCAAATGAAAAGTACTGGACGAGAACAAAGATACAATCAGCAGACTTGCTTTGTAAATCTGGCTTTTCAATGTGTCCCTTTTACATGTGAGACTCTTGAATAACGATATTTATTATTATTATTATTATTATTATTATTATTATTATTATCTATACATTGAAAGTGATCTTTTAAAAGATACTTTCCAATTTTAAACAGGAAAATGTACTGCAAAAACTCTGAAGTGATAAGACAGAGAAAATATATGAGGAGTTCCGGCAAGATGGAAACTAACACAGGAGAGCCACTGAGAGGGAAACTCTACTCTTTCTGGTCACAGGAGGAGCATCGTAAAGGTAAGTAGACTCAGATGGACTTGGTTTTGAAGAGCTGTGGGTTTTTGGCCTACTACTACAGAGGCCAGCTGGGGCTTAGTTTAGCCCCAATACCGTCACAGCAGGCATTGAGCGACTTTGGCCTGCCAAGGGCTTTGCTTTAACACAGTCACAGCTGGTGCCACTGTTGGACAGGGTTTAAGCCCCTCTAGTGCCACCATCAGATGGTCAGAGCTCATCATTCTCTTTACTTTTTTAATTTCTCACCTCTCTTTCTCACCACAATTTTTATGGGGCTGTTTAATTTTTTTTCTTCTAGATTTTCCCCCATCTCTTTCCTGTCACATGATACTGCCAGGCTCCAGAGCACTCCCTCCACCTAGGGCAACTACATATACCCTCTACACAGCATGAAAAACTCCCACTCATCCTTTACATCCTTACACATGTCTGGGGAAATCTGCCCACCTTCCAACTCCTCCTTAACAGCCTGTCCTACATACCTTCCAAATCTCTTTAAGCCGCTGAGGGAACTTGGGCCCACCCTTTGTTATGCTCCACTTGGCTAGTGGAACCCCTGCCCACCTTCCACAGCACTCCACATGTCTGAGGGATCCATTGCCCTCCTCCGTGGCCCTATGCATGGCTGAAGAATCTTCTGCACACATTCTTCTGTGTTTCACATGGTCTAAGGCAGCTATGCCAGTCCTCCCCAGAACTACATACTGCTATAGAAACCTCCACCCAACCTTTGGGGAGACCTTGTCCACTAAGGCAATTATGCCTCCTATCTGCAGTGCTCTACACTATAATGTGCACACCGACCCAACCTCTGTAGCACTCCCAATGTAACAGACACCCCTTCACATGTTGTCTGAGGTACTCCAAGCCACTGTGGGCCATACTACCAGGGCTTCCTGGGAGATCATCCAGCACAGCCCCATCCTTGTTGTCCCTCAACCACATGACCATCATCTGCTGAGACATCTTGCCCTCCAAATAACAGAATACTGGTTGTCTAAAGAAAGAGTAAAACCACAGGAAGACAAAGTGGTAGCTTAACCCAACAAGCACAGTTAACTGCAGGCAGGTGAAGATGCATTCCTACAAGTTTTGCAGAGAGAGAGTGCACTGTTCTTCTCTGTAAAATAGCACTGGGCTCCTCTAAAATGACATGCAAACAGCAACCAGGCCCAACAACCACAGTGATAAAACAAGATAAACAAAAAGGAATGTTGGAAGAAGTCCAGAACTACATGCATAGAAGAATCAGACATCAATCTTCCACAGAAAGAAATCTTCAGAAAGCTGCTTATAGTTATACAGGATATGAGGGAAGCAATACAGAAAAAGGATCAAATGATAGAGGAAATAAAGGCCATAAAATAAAGGGAAATAAAAGACCTAATGAATGAGAAAATGAAATATAGCAACAAATTTACACGCTTCACCAACATACATGAACAGGCAGAGAAACACAATAATGACCTAAAGCAAGACTGTCAAACTGGTGGTCTGTGGGCTACATGTGGTCCCCAAGGTAATTTTTTATGGCCTACAATGCTCTGAAATAAGACAAAATTAGGGGAAAAAAAGGTATGAGGAAAATAGTGCTTAGCCTAAGCCTAAAACTCTTCCTCATTAACAATTTTTTTTTAGGTCTAAGCTTTTCTTTATCACATTTTTTTCTATTTTCATTTTATTTCGAGCATTGTGGGCCATGAAAAATTAGCTCAGGGACTTCATGTGGCCCCCAAACCAGCAGTTTGACTACCCTGACCTAGAGAATAGCCAGGAAGACTTCAACAAACAACAAAGACAGTAAAATACGAAGAAATAAGAGAAGAGAAGATGAAGAACACCTGAGAGCCATGTCTGATGCTATAAAGAGGAACAGCATTAGAATAATTGAACTATTGGAACAAGATACAACAAAGAAGTCAATGGAAAAAATAGTAATGGTATTGCTAGAGGAAAACTTCCCTAGCTAAATGAATGAAAACCAGGCAACCCCGTAGGAGGCTGAAAGAAAAACAGCTGGATTGAATCCCAAGAAGAATTCACCAAGGTGAATAATTGTTAAACTGTCCAATTTTAAGAAAAGTAAAAATATCCTGAGAGCAGCTAGGGAAAAAACAAGCAGTCACCTATATAGGCACACATATTAAAAAATGATAAGACCTGTTAATGGACACTGAAGAAGAGAGTGGAGTAAACATATTCTGAACATTGAAAAGAAAAATGCAAACTCAAGAAAACTCTATCCAGGCAAATTATCTATCATGATAGATGGTGAAGTAAGAGTCTTCTTAGACAAGGAAAAGCTCAATATGTTATAAGAAACCCAGTCTTACAAAAAATCCTTGCTGACCCAGTATAGGCAGGAAAAGAGGAGACACCAAACACAAATAAGAGATTGCTACTTTGGCTCAACAGTGGAAAGAAGGCAAGAATGAAACACACACACATATTCTCTCTCTCTCTCTCTCTCTCTCTCTCTCTCTCTCTCTCTCTCTCTCTTGATAAGAAAGGGAGGTAGGAAAACAACCAACACAAAAAGTACATGATGACATCAAAGAATCCACAGATGGATGTAATAACCCTGAATAGGAATGGACTGGACTCAGGCATTAAGAGGCAGAAGCAAGCAGACTGCTTTAGAAAGCCCCACCCATTAATCTGCAGCCTGCAGGAGATACATCTCAAGATTACAGACAAAAATAAACTGAAAATCAACATTTGGAGAAGCTATACCAAGCAAATGGCAATCAAAATAAAAAGCAGGGGTTGCAAACATAACATTGGAAAAAAATGATCTCAAGGTGCAAGTCATAATGAGAATTATGGAGGTATACTCTGTTATGTTCAAGGTAACAGTAGACTAACAACCAGTGAACATAATAAACACAAATGTGCCCAGTGAGAGACCCATGAAATCCATCAATCAAATGCTCCAAATGATGAAAAAAGAAATCACAGGCTCAACAAATATAGTAGGTGAGTCTAATACACCACTCTCTGAGAATGCTAGATCATAGGAAAAGAAGCTTTATAAGAAGGCTACAGACCTAAATATTATAATTTGATGACTTGACCTGATAGATATTTTCAGAGTTCTCTACTCAAATGCAAAAATGTTCACATTTCTTTCACATGGCACATACTTGAAGATAGACCACATGCTGGGACACAAGACAAATCGGTGTAAATTCAAGCACATGGAGATCATACAGCCTTCTCTCTTCAACCATTATGCCATAAAACTTGAAATCAAGAAAAGGACGATTAAGAAAACAAGGGCAAATCATTGGAGTATGAATACTGTTTTATTGCAAATGGATTGGGTACTGACTCAGATCAGAGATGAAATTAGAAAATTTCCAGAAACCAACAAGAATATGACATACTGAAACCTTTGGGGCACAGCAAACACAGTTGTCAGAGGAGATTTAAATAGCAACAAATTCACACATAAAAAATAAGAGAGACTTATGATTGATATCCTGACACAAAACTTACAGCAATTAGAGCAGAGTTAACAGTACAATGCTTCTACCAGCAAAATAAAAGAAATAATAAAAATAAGGTCTAACATTCATGAGAGGGAAAACAATAAAACTTTGGGGAAATGCAGCTAAAATATGGTTCTTTGAAAGGATTAACAGAATCTACAGACCGCTGGAAAATCTAATCGAAAAAAGGAAGGAACAAATTTCAATAGCAAGCATGAGACATAAAACAGGGGACATTACAATAGACCCTAATGAAATCAAAAGGATAATTACATAGTACTACAAAGGCTTGTACTTTAATGAATTCAACAACTTGGAAGACGTGGACAAATACTTGGAAAAATAATTCCTCCCTAGACTATCTGAAATGAACATCAAGAATCTCAACAGAAGAAATAGACAAAGTTGTCAATGGATTAACAACAAAAAATTCCCTGGACCATATAGCTTCACAGGAGAATTCTACCATGTATTCAGGGAAGAACTGACACCAATCCTACACAAAGTCTTTCACAACTTAGAAAAAGATGGCAACCCCTGAACTCTTTCTAGGAAGCTAGTATAACTGAAATCAGGCAAGAATACCCCATGAATAGAGAACTACAGACCAATATCCTGAATGAACATTTGTGCAAAAATCTTTAACAAGATACTGGAGATAGGATACAAAAATATATGAAATAAATAATTCACCTGGCCAAGTGGAATTCATACTAGGTATGTAGGGATAGTTCAACATATGAAAGACTATTAGTATTATTTGCTATGTTGACGTGAAAAATTATAAAAAGTACATGATATTATCAATAGATGTGGAAAAAGCATTCATGAACATGCAATATGTTTTTCTGATTAAAACATTTAAGAAGATAGCACTGGAAGGGAATTTTCTCAATATAATACAAGCTATATATGAAAAGTCAATAATCAATTTGGTAGTTAGTAGAGAAATGATGGAAACAATCCCACTGAAAAGGGGTACCAGACAAGGATGCCCCTTGTCCCCATGCTCATTTGACATCATACTAGAAGTCCTCGTTAGCAACATAAGATAAAGGAAAAACATCAAATGTATTCACTTGGTAAAGGAAGAGGTGAAATTATAATTACTCAAACACAATATTATTTTATATATGGAAAATTGCAAAAGCTCCACAAGTAAAGTGACCAGACATCCCACTTTTTAACAATATCCCGCAGTATTTTTAAATTAAATAAATATATTACAATACTATTTTTGTGTTCTATGAACTTTTTTTTTGGGGGGGGGGCATCACTGCTCTCCGGTGGTGGGAGTTGGAGGCCCAGTCCCACTGCTGGAATTGAACCTCTGTCTCAGTGGGCTGCAGTCCCGCGCACAACCACTACGCCACTGGGGCTCAGCCCTCTATGAACATTTTTGTTGCTCCATATAGACAAAATTTTTAATCAAGAATACCGCCCCCGTCCCATTTCCGCCCCCCACAGCCCCCCCGGTCAATGGAGTCCTGCTTAAAATCTGGTCACTTTATCACAAGTGGAGTGCTGGAAGGGCTAGATAAATATGACAGCATGGCAGGGCACAAGGTCAACAAACAGCAGTCTATCAGATTACAATATACTTTGGACAAGACGATGGAAGGTATTACCCTTCACAACAAGCAAGCACAAATGGAAATATCTAGAGATATACATGACTGAAAAAACAAAGGATTTGTACAAGGAAAACTACAGAGCACTATTATCAAAAACCAAGAGTGACAACAACAATGCTTCTGAATCAGAAGACTCAAATTTGACACCAGATTATGTAACTACCACATTATACATGGTACTTAGCAACATGAAAAAGAAGCCTTCAAAGCACCATAATTGGTGCTGCAGACTTGGTTCAGAAATAAGCATTGTGTATGTGTGTGTGTGTGTGTGTGTGTGTGTGTGTGTTTTGGTGTGATAGGAAGGGTATATGTGGTAAATGTGTATGCTGTGTATGTTTTGTTGTGGGTGTTGATGTGATATCTGAGTGCATGGCTTTTGTTTAGATTTAATTCATATAACATTAATGTGCTCACATACAAATATATGTGTGCATGCATATGGCATGCATATAGAGTGCTTCTTTGTCGGGTACATGTATGTGAGTGTGTATGAATGTAATGAGAGAATGTGTGGAGTGGAAACTTGGAGATATACCCAGTCGAATAATTTGTTGAAAGTTAAGAATCATCATCTGAAGTCATCACCCAACTTTGTTCTCAGTTCCAGAGGAATTTAAGAAAGCACAGCATTAAACCTATACAGATTGCCTTGCCAGCCTCAGAGTATGTCTAATACTTTTGTCTTCTAATAGTTCAGCAGAGGATATATAGTGTTCTGGGGAGATGACGATGGGATCTAGGATGAAAGAAGCTATTGGAGTTCTGACCAAGTGGCATTTTGAAGAAGTGCTTGTGAGTGGAATTGAAATGGTGATCAACTCAGTCCAAAGGGATAGAGGCTATTTTTCTAAACTTATATTTGCAACCACTTCCTGCCATGTTGGCTTAGCTAAGTTGCCAGCCCACCTACTAGGTGGCAGCTGACTGATGAGCAACAACAGAAAGAATGCAGTGTAAGGCCCATGCTCTACTAGGTCTGCAATCTAGCAAGGCCATTCTGGACCAGCCTCAGACCACTGGAAGCTGGGACAGGAAATTGAGCATTTAAGAATACAGATCTTTAGAGGGCAGTGATGCCCCCTCTTCTGCCCCCCCCAAAAGAATACATAGCTTATCAGCATTACAGGATAAATTATAGAGTGAGAGGAAAATATAGAATAAAACTTACAATTATTTTTAAAAAATGGCTTCCGTTACATGTCTGCTAGAGACTTGCCACCCCTGTGACTTGGATTCTTAGATCCCCCTCAACCTTGAAGATGAATCTACTTCCAGAGATCACCTCACCTCCAAGGAACAGGCAGGATAATAACATGAGCAACAGCATCTGCAAGAAATATGCACTTAGGAAAATGAACAATATGACCAGAAGGAAACTTTTAGTGCCGCCCATCATCCCAGAAAAAGAGTTCAGAAGGCAAGCACAGAGAAATGGAAATGAAAAACCTAGTAAGTGGCTGAGCCCCGGTGGCATAGTGGTTGAGTGCAGGACTGCGGCCCATTCATTGGCTTGGCAGTTCAAATCCAGCAGCAGCTCTCTGGGAGCAAGGTTGGGTAGCTCCAGAAGGCAGGAATGCCCCCCCCCAAAAAAAAAAGAAAAACCCAGTAGGCAAGTGGAAAGAGGGATGTTACATTGAGTAAAGTGTAATCAAAGTTGAGAAAGTATAATTAATGTCAAGGAAAAAGTATGTTTTGTTCAATAAGAAAGTAATTTTTTCTTCAACTTTCACCTAAACTACTATATATTTTCAAAATAAAACAAAACGAGCACAGCTGTTGATATGGTAGTCATATGGGGTCAGAACAATTTTCCTCAAATTTTCCATAATCTGTTTTACCTACCAGTTGGTTAGGCTTGGGGCCAATATCTCCAATTTAAGAGAGAGCAAACTTTGAACTTTGAGTGACTGAGTGGGATGTGGAGGTCAATGCAGCAATTTTCCTGCTGTGTACAATGCACTCTACCTGCTGTGTACAATTAGACAGTGGGCACTGTGGAGCCAAGAGGGCCAGCATGTGTCCACACATTTTTGTGGATATGCACTAGGCATCCAGAAGACAAAAGAGGAAATTTGAAAATCCAAACAATGCTTTCAAGTCTGATCCACCATGTTCTAGGGCACTTGCCCCTCTCTGCTGGGAGGAAAGGAACAGAGATGGGGCTGTTCTGCACAGAAGATGCACCTGATAAAGGACACTAACAGTGGGCACAAGAACATCTCAGAAAAAAAGCACCATGGAAGAGTAACATAAGATATGATTCAATTCAGTTATGAGATTTCAGATTGAGGGAATCTGTAAAACATCATTATGAAAGAGAACATGAATTTTATTCAAAACAGATGAATTTTGTCAGACATGTTGGTTTTGGATAGAAGATAATTGCAAAAAGACGGGTGTGATAGGTAGGCTTGTTGTGCCAACATGGCCAATGTATACATGCAATATCAATGGAAGGGTGGAGATATAAATGGCTCTGCGAGCCCTGGCCTTTCTCTCTTGCTCTTAGATCCTTGGACCAGCTGGCTGTATTGTTTGTGCTGTGCCTCAGTTTTCAAGCGACACTATCCATGGGACACCTAATCTGTGGCCTGTGTTGCTGTGAGTTGCGGTTCCTTCAAGCTCTGCTTGGCAATGCTCCTGGCATATACATCTCTTGAGCTGGGACTATAGGATCCTGACATGTGGCTGATTGTTGATGACCTGCCTTGCTGCTTGTGCTTGTGGTTCGATAGCCTGAATTGCTCTACAGAGGACGATTTGGCAGCCCTCAAGACTCAAAAGGACTGCCAGTGGACTAGCTACACTAAGCCATTTGTACTGCTTTGTAGATTAAATAACTCTTTACTGCTTATGTTAGATCTCTATATCTATCTATGTAGCCATATTATATATGTATAAAATTATATATATATATATATATATATATATATATATAATTTTTAGTGTCCTGGTTTCTCTAGAGAACCTTGTCTAACACAAAGGGTTACATAAAATCTTGGAATTTGTACTTAAAAAATGTGAGTGTTTGGAACAAGGTATTTTGTCCTTCAGGTTATTAGAACTGTACTCTAAAAAGAAAAAAAGTGGACACTTTAAATACTGAATTAAGACTTATCAATAAAAATTAAAATGGCTTCCACTGAGCTGATTCTAACTAATGGTGACACCGTGTGCATATTATAATTTCAATTAATAAACTACCTCTCATCTCATGTTAAATCTAGTATTTGATTGATGATTTTGATATGATGACTTTCTAAAGCAAAAGTACACTTCTAAAGCAAAAGTACTAAGAACCCAAGGATGTTTTAAAGAAAATCTTGCTTAAAAAGTAATTGATTCCAAATAGGGATCTACAGAGCATTGCTTATGTAAATATGCATTTGTTGTTGTTGTTGTTGTTTATTTGTTGTTTTTTGGGAGAAAAAGCTGCAATTATTTTTCTTTAAAAAAAAGCTTTTAGAGGGCTTCCTAATGAATTGGAATAATGAAATAAAATATAACAATGACAGAAATTTTAAATATTTAAAGGGAGCTAATATAAGGATCCTGGAGACACAAATGTTTAACCACAGATTGCTAACCAAAAGATTAGCTATTAAAATCTGCCCAGTAATTTCATTAACTTGGGCAGTCTATTTCCATAAGAATTATAGCCAAAAAATTCCAGTGGGAGTAGTTCCACTGTCATACAGAGTGGGTATGAGTTGCCATCAACTCTAAGGCATACTTCAATATCAGTAATTTAAGCCATGAAGTTAATCAATCATGTTGAATAGTTGAGAACTTTTCAAAGTTAGATACAAAATAGAACATGCACACCCACACATGGAAATGTGTGGTAAGCTATGTTTTATTTGTGTAAACACATTATCAAGCAAATGATTACACTTTGTAACTAAAACTGGATTTTTTTGGTATTGATTAAAGGAAAGGTCAACTAACCTCAAATGTTTGCTATTAAGTCTGCAAGTTGATCAAATGCACGGGAATCCAAGGTGTTTGGATTATAGTAAGGCACTTCTGCCTGCCTGTTGACAATTTATCGAATAGGCACAGTAATTTGGAATACAGCCCTTACAACTCCAATCTAGCAAGTAACATCAATCATTACACATGTTTAGAGGAAAATCTTATGAAAACAAGGAAATGTGCCAATAGTTTTCTTTTTACAGTCCCATGTGTCAATTGATAAAATATAGCTGCCTGTTATGTCAAGAACCAGTTCACTTCTTCCCAACATCAGAATTTTATATGTAAAAGCCAGATACAAGGCAGCTCATAATTAAAAGGCAATATGATCTTCCACAAAAGTCAGCATTAGAAAAAAGTTACAGTAAACTTCATCACCACTACCTGGAAGGCAATCTCATTTAATGTTTTGATGAAATACATTCAGTTTGTACTCCTAGATTTACTTACATCAATATCAGTCTACATTTTGAAAACACAAGAGAGAGCCTACTTAACTTACTTAAATATGGCCAGTCTGCAGTAGTTAATCAGTGGTCAACAGATATTTTAGTAAAAACCTTGTTGTGAAGGTGAGGGTAAAAGCAACAGAATAATTTTCCGGGAGTATATTTAAAATTATACTAAAGTTAAGAGCCAAGGAGTGAAAAAGTACCTCTAATGTGAACATTGTTCTTTGATGGATTGTGCTCTCCTAGATCATCATTTATTTGCTCTTTATGCAAACAATGCATCTAACCTGAAATTGTGGAATCGAGTGCTTTTACATTAATTTGGCAGGTAAATAAACTAATTTTACAGAGATTAACTTATGCCCAAAGTGAGAGAGCTGTTCTCATGATGTCTTCTTGTCCAGGAGTCGAAGGAGTCTAAAGTATTAATTCTGTTCATTGGGATTATCTTAGAAGAAGAATATCTGAATTTGAATTCATTGAGAAGCGTCTATGTTAAACACAATGAAGTAAGAATATTTCCTAGAAAGCTGTTTCAATATGCTAGACTATTCTTTAAGAGGAATACACAATATGTTTTTCTTCTCAAACTTATCTAACCACCTTATGGATATGTAAAAGGATATATTTTAAGAAACTTTATATTCTTCTTTGAAATCTCCTTCAATCCCAGAAAAAAAAATAAGGCTTCTATTATAGACTTTCTTCTGTTTTGCATTTTTATAGTATTTTTTGATAATGATACACAAATATTTCAAATTTAACATCCTGTCTCTATGAAATTTGCAAATACAAGTAAGTGTTGCCTAATACAGTTTAAGCAACCCCAGTTAGTGGTTCAGACAGATGCTTTCTGGAATAACAGTCAGCGAGCTGTGACTGGAACGCTATGAAGTGTTTTGCACATAAAATGAATCCTTATGCATGGAAAGTCAATATCTGTTGCAATTGTTATCATCTGGTGGTTAGTCTGAAGGCCTGGGAATTAGAGTGGCTCATTTCCAGCTGATACTCTCAAGTCTCAACAAAGAAATGTGAGCAAAGGAGTTACACAAACTCAAATGTGTCGTGCCCTAGCTTTGCTCTAGGTCAGGACAAAGGGGTCAGTCCACTCTTTGGAGAGCGTGTCATGTTCAAGTGGTAGACTTTTTTTCTGAAAGACAAGAATATCTCTTCAAAAGGAATGGGTGCTTTAAGGGCTTTTGTCTTTGCTGTAAATATATTCACAAACATGAAAAATGTTAGACATACCAAATACATTGAGGGAATGAGTCATATGAGTCATTGTGCCTTGGGAAAGAAGATCATAGACTTAGGGGACTCCCAAACTCAATTGTCCTAGCATAGTTAAGCAAAGACTAGCTTCTACGTCCTACTTTGGAGGGCGATGGCTGCACTGTGTGGGAATGGTCACCTAAACTGCAAAAACTGGTCTCTTCCCATCTGGGGCAAAGAAGAGTGGTAACAAAGGACAGAATGATCCCACTTCATTAATGGAGCAGACAAACATCAGTTTCAATAACCTTGAGAACAGAAGATGTAGATGGTGACTGGATACCTCTACCCATTGCTCTGAAAAGAATCACCTTAGAAGGTTCTGAATAAGGTGGGAGAAAAATGTGGAACCAAACTCAAAATCATAAAAGATAATGGGTTGTAAAATTAGCTGGAAGCCTTAGTCACACTTCAGGTTAGGAAGTGAACCCAATCATTTGTTGAAATAATTAACCATTTAAGATTAAAGAGCAGCATTTACCCAAAGAGGGCTAAGAAAGAAAGAGAAATGGCATTATGTAGTGGTTACTTAAAAGAGAACTTCGGAGAGATGAGTATAGAAGATCAAAAGTGTAAATCTGACGTAAACAGGTAAAATTTTGCCAGTGGATTCTCGTATGCTGTATGCGGGACCTGATCTATTTTCCAAAATTTTCTGCATTTTTGGTTTGTGTTCTTTGGCTTGGTTTGTTCATATGAGGATGTATCTCATTGTTCATGCAGTTGAAGGTCACCCTCTTGAAGCTGTTATAAGTTTGGTGTTCTCTTTTTTCATTTTTTGATATGTGAAACCCAGAATCTATAGAAACAGCACATAGCAGAAGAGGTTCAAGGGAAGGAGGGTACATTGGTGGAGAGGGGGTGAAGGGCAGAAAGTGTTAAAAAGCCCACTGTAGAAAAATAATGGTTTTCTACATGAGCTCCTGGACATCTGATTGTGGTAGCAACTCTACAATTCTGCTCTACATGATTGAACTATTGAATGATATAATAATTAGATTAAAAATGAATAATGAATAATTCAGGAAAACACAGGAAGTAGAACAAAGTGATGGTCCTTGAAGAGATTCCAAAGAACTAGATGAAACAAATTGTTTTTGAATTGTTGAACATAAAATCAGTGCTCTATTTTGTTAATAATCACCTAATTCACAATAAAAAGTTAAAAACAGCAAAATAAAACAAACAATTAAGCACCACATTACAATAACCCCCCCCCCCCCAAAAAAAGCATGTGGCAGGAATTTGGTAGAAAATCAATAAATCTACTTTGCTGGTTGAGTCATGCTAAGCATTTATTATGGGGACAGAAAATACATTTTATGTCTACATATGATTGTCTTATATTAATTAAACTAACTCAGAAAAAAAGAAGCAAATCTACTTATAGGACATTTTGAAATCCTATAAGAGATAATTTTATTTTGGGGGCTTATTCAAATCATTAGCTTTACTTTGTAGCCCTTTGTATAAAAGTTACAAGTTTATAAGTCTCTAAACCTATCTTGACTTCGAAAAGCTATGGAAAATAAATATCCTCCCAAATCATATAGATAGGTAGAATAAAAGCCACAAGCCTTCTTACACACATCCCCAAACTCATTTCCCAACTCTCCCATAAATCACTCCTGACATTCAATGAGTACACCTTCGTTATTCATTCAGCATCTCCTGGGCCTGGGATATTACTGGGACTGGACAAGAGGAAGAGAAACTGTAAAGTAACACATTAGTCATGGGATGAATGGAGTGAGGAATCAATTAAATTTTGATGCTATATCTAGAGTACTTCTTAAAAAATATGGCACTTCAAATTCAGAGAATAGAAAATAATATTTGGGACTATTAAGATTTTTGGAGAACATAATACAATTAAATAACAAGCTAAATAAAAATGAATGTGATTGAAACAGATACATTGTGGAAAATATAAGGTCCCAAAAGACATAAGCAATAGGATTACATATAAGAAAAGAAAGCGCACCAACTTTGGGAAATCCAATCTTAAGGAGTTTGTATTGCTGCCACGGTGGCGGCGGTGGCGGTTGCGAGGTGTCAGCTACCTGGTTCCAACTCAAAGCAACTCTGTGCCCAACAGAACAAAACACCACCCCGACGGGCACCGCCTTCACAATATCTCACGCCACCTCAACGGGCACCGTCCTCACAAATGTCGGAGTTCACTTTTGCAGTCACTTTGTCAATCCCATCTCATCAAGGATCTCCCTTTTTTTCATGGCTCCTCCACTTAATCAAGCAAGATGTTTTTCTCCGGGGACTGATTTCTCCTGCCAGCATGTCTGTCAGGTGGAGTTCCCCAGAGGAAAAAAAACCCATGAAACTTATGTTTATAGACAGACAGACAGACAGACATATAGCAAGAAGGAATACAACAGCTAATAGTAAGTCCACACAGCATGACAGAGGGCTCAGTTCAACTCACTGTCTTAGAAGAGTTAAGAGACTGAAGGTCCTTCAGCCCACTTTGGCTGCTGATCCGAAATCAGCGAAGTAAGAGGTGCAGGGTTGGCTTGGTAGAAGCAGACAAGACAGGGTGGGGTGGCAGCATCAGGGAGATAAAAAGTGTAGGCATAGCAGAAGTCAGTTCCCTGGAAGAGTATTAAAGGAGGCCCCATGGCTGCTAGGCAACAGGCTCCAAGGGTTGGCTGGCCCACAGATATCATGCCATACATGGCTGAGGAAAAACTCAGGCAGCCCTTCACTGGCCTGATCACCAAGGAGAAGGAGCAAGGGAAACCAGCCACCTAAAGCCATCCATCCCAGTCGCCCTCCACTCAAGCCGCCTCCCAATTTACAGACTAATCTCCACACACATGTTCCTATTAGAGCCATGTAAGCACCGGAAAACTGTTACAATGCCCAAAGTACATGAGATGATGTTTCATCATAACCACTTCTAAGGAACATTCTGGTTGCACTTCTTCCATGACAGATTTGTTTGTTGTTCTAATAGTGCATGGTACTATCCATATTCTTCACCAGTACCCTAATTCAAAGACAGCAATTGTTAGTCCATGCCCAACTTCCACATATATATGAGGCAATTGAAAATACAATGGCTTGAGTCAGGTGCTCCTCAGTCCTCAAAGAGACTTTCCTGCTCTACAATTCTTTAAATTGGTCTTGTGCAGGCCATTTGTCCAATGCAATACATTATTTGATCCTTTGACTGATGCCTCCGTAAGCATTGATTGTGTTTCAAGGGTGATGAAATTCTTGACCACTTTAATCTGTTCTCCCTTAATCCTGTTGGTCCAGATGTGAGGGCTTTATTAACAATGAATTGCAATCCATATTGAACTCTATCAGTAAATTCTTAGATTCTTCCTCCCTATCAGTAAGAAAGTTTTATATATGAATAATCAAACAATAAATGCACACATGCAATTTTACATTTAAACTTCTTGTATGAGGTACTAATGGTGTTTTGCACTTCAAATAGGTAGATGATAGATTGATACATAAGATAGATAGATAAATGCCATTGAGTTGATTTTGACTCACGGTAACCCTGTATGACAGAATATGACTGTCCCATGTAATATCTGTGAACCAGCTAGTCATATATTTTTCCCACAGAGTATCTGATGACTTTGAACTGATGTATACTGGCTAGCAACTGATCATTTAACCACTGTACTGTAAAGGCTGCTTGTATTAGCCTTGAAGTCTTATTTTTATAAATTTCTTACTGATATATGATTATGCACTAGTAAAGATTTTACCTTCCCTTCAAAGAACATTTAGAGTTGACCACAGCACCTATACAAACTGTTTTAGTACTAACAAACATTTTATTTATCTTTTACCATGCTGGTAATGAAGCAAAGTAATTAATAATCAATTAACTCCATATAAAATTAATTGAAAATATGTGTATTCATTTTTTGCTTACTTTTTTAAATAACAAAACTTGAAGCAAATATAAAGATAAGTACACTTGATCTGTTTGTTTTCTCCTGCTCCTTGAAATTTTGTTATTATAGCTAAGGATCCCATTAAATCCAAAGTTCTGAAGATTTCTTATAATTTTTCTAAGAGTTTTATGATTTCAAATTTCTTGAGCTCACTTTTGTATGTGGCAGTAAGTAGTAGAAGAGTTTCATTCCTTTGCTTATTGAAGTCAGATTGTCCCGTTTAAAGAACTACTTCTCTACCACCAACACACACACTTAGTCATATCAGTAACCTCAGTCAGTCACTTCAATTTGCCATAACAAGATCTAGAAAAAGCAAGATTTTAGATACAAAAATGTAATAACAGATCTAGGGACTATGGTAGGAGCGGGTCAACATTGAGGGTATGAGGCAATGAATGGACCAGAGCTTCTGTTGAGATTGATTTTAAAAGCTTGGAAATAATGGTGAGCATTGTACCATACTGTGACTGTAATGAATGATAACGAGCTATATCCTTAGAAACAGTTACATTTTTACCGAATCGGTAAGTTAACTTTTTGTAATTAATTGACACATTATACGCCATATGCATTTTGGCATTCTGAACAACAAATGGTAGAAGAGTGTAAAGATTGGGGATTTTTGTTTCTCCTCTGGGCTCTGGAGACTACAGGGCGCAGCTATATGTGAGGCCTTGACTTCTAAAGGAAAAGCCAGGTTTCCAAACCCCCCAGCTATTCCAAAGAAATAAGATGGGTTTGTCTGTGTCCATAAAGAAGGACTCAGCCACTCTCCAGACGGTCGCTGTGAGTCAGCATTGGCTAGATGCAGGGGGCTTGGGAGGGCTCTGTATCTTTGACTATTGAGACTTTCTCTATCTGTGGCCACATAGAACCTTTTAGAATTTACAAAGCGTTCAGAGGACGGTACCATAATGAACAATATGGCAGGTGCAATTAAGTTGAAATGCAGCACATTACATGGGACTGCGGCCCACTGGGAGGGAGGCTCAATTCCAGCAGTGGGGCTGGGCCTCCTACTCCCACCACCGGAGAGCAATGATGCCCCCCCCAAAAAAAACCCAAAAACAATGAAACCAGAAATGCAGCACATTATTATTTGATCTTGCTTTTGGTCCATTTTACATTTGCCACAGGTTTTAAGATTTTCTGCTTTCTTTTCGATTGAGGTTTTCCTCAATTTTATTTTGTCATCACTGTTGAGTTTGTATGGATTTGTGTGTTTCTGTTTATGACAGCCAGGATAGGTAAATCTATAGAGACAGCAAGGAGATGAAGAACTGCCTAGAGACCTGGCAGGGGAGGTTGGGGGCCTAGAAGTGGGGATTGGAAACTAGCAATAATAGCTATAAGAAAGAAGAAATTGTTCTAAAAGTGATTGTGGTTATGATTGCACAATTTTTCTTAATATTAAGAAATTAAATATTGTGTAATTAATTTCTTAATTGAACTATTGAATTGCATGATAGATGAATTGTATGCCAATAAAATAGAAGTTTGTGGATAAGATTCATTATATTGTGTTTCCATTTTCAGAAACTTTTTGAAGTTCTGTCATGTTTCTACATTTGACATATTAAAAGAATGTGATCATTTCCTCCCCTTAGGATGAATTTTCATTCCAAATGAGGCATCAAGAACATTTTGATTCCCTCTCATGCATACAGTGCATAAAGAGAAATGCAGTGTATCAAGATATTAACATGCCCTGGGAGGATTAATTAAGAAAACATGTTTACAAACATTCTGTTTTGTTTATTTGTTTGTTTTCTGTTTTTCTCTATGTCAACAATATATATTAAATGCTTTCTAAAAACATTCTTAAAGAGATAATAATAATATATTTAAAAAAAAGAAGTTGGGAGACATTAAGCTAGAGCTTCCTGGCCCAAGACTTATTTGTACTAGGTGCTTTTAAGTCAGAAAAAAATCATTTACCTCCAAAGACCCCTGTGTTATCAGCTATCCTAATTGCTCTTACATGACCATATTGAAGGTTGTCCAGTTTTTCTGTTTGAAAGCATCCCTTGAAGCAGAAGAAAGAAGGATTTGAATCCAAGTGTTATTAAGGTTTAGTCACATGTCTATGTAATTCACCTCTCAAGGCCTGTATTTTCATTAAGCTGTGCAATGAAATAATAATAGCATCTCATTTCTATGCATGTGGAGAGACAGCAAAGGAATTCAGGATCACTCTTAGTCTAGAGTTTGACACCAGCAGAATACTGTGGGTAGGTGTCAGTTAGTCGGTTCTGACTCTTGGTGATCCTGTGTTCAACAAACAAAACCTTGCCAGCCCCATCCTAACCTCACAACCCCTGCTATGTTTCAGTCTATTGTGGCTGTAGCCTCTGTCAATCCATTTCTTGGAAGGTCATTCTTTTTCCCCCTGACCTTCTACGTTACCAAGCATGATGCCCTTCACCAGGGACTGCTCTCTCTTTGTAACATGTCCAAAGTAATTATTAAAACACACTCATATACATGTAAGTAGTATATGTACTTTGTATGCAATATAAGAAACACAGGCAGGCCAGTGGGTTAAACTTTGGGCTATTCACTGCCAGGTGACCACTCCAATCCAATGACGAACCCTTAGGAGAAATGGGAGACTGTTTCCGTAAAGGCTGCCAGTCTTCTAAACTCTAGATCACATTGCTGAGAGTTGGAATCAACTTGATGGCATTGAGTTATTTATTGTTTATATATGATACATGTATATATAGTTATAAAGACATACATGGATCAGAGAGTTGGAGATTTTGAAATAGGTAAGTAAAAAATGATAAAGAATTGTTCAGAGAAACCTACCTTGTGGGAAGATAGGATTATGTTTGTACCTGTGTCTGCTTTCCAATTCTGAACAAGAATGCACTATGGAACAAGACAACAGCTGTACTGCATGGTAGGAAGCGCTGCAAAAATCAAATTGTTTGTCATTGTATGAAAAATTTAATTAATAATGTCTGAAGTCCTCTCATTTGTTCTCCATGGGAGTGAATTTTTATTCTTATTTATAAATAAATACCTTTATTTTTATGTGTAAGATATTCATCATTGACATGGAGTAGATTAAAAAACACAAAAATATTTATAGAGCAGTTGTATTCTTAACTGACTTCAAAAAGGAGAAGATGTCTTCTGATATAATTAATGCCAGCCATATTTCTTCCCTACCTCCAAGATGTTTTCTGGTCCAGTTAATACTGCATTTCCTTTCCGTCTCTTAAGATTCTTTTGTTTGTTGTACCTAAAGTTTGGGTAGCATCACACACACACACACACACACACACACACACACACACACACACACTCTTGCACAGATGCAGGTGAATGGGGTCAGAAAGAGGCTGAACAGATTTGGGGAGTTGAAGAGGAGTGGGTCAGAGTAGAAGTCAACCCAGAAAAGCTGAGCTGTCTCAGAGCTGGAGAGCTCCCTTCTTACCAGCAGTTCTCACAAAGCACACCCTCCATGAAATGCTTTCTCTTAAAGCAACAATTAAGCAATAATCAAGCAATAAACCAACAAGTATTTTATTTCAGAGGGTGCATGTATTATGAACAGTCAAGAGAGTAGGCGCTTTTTGTATAGTGTTTTTAATTGTAGAGTACTTGTTGTGACCAGATCTACAAAATGCTATTACCGTAGACCATTCCCCCTGGGGTGTGAGAATGACTTTGTTATGCAAAATGTCTTTCTGCAAAGTTTCATGCCAGAATCAGATTTTACTCAGACAACATTTTATTCTACATAGCTAGCAGCAGGAACTTTGCTCTCTGACCTGCACTGAGAAAACAGGAAGGGAAGAATACTTACTATTTCCTCTACTACCCTCCAGAAAGCAACAAGGGGTGTGAACAGAGCTTTGAACCAGGAGATGTAGGTTTCCACTTCACAATTAACCTTGGAAAAGCCTCTTCTCATTCTGTACTTCAATCTCTGCACTTAGTTAATATAGATGATCCCTGGCTTAACTTCCTAATATTCTTATAAACAGGAAATCCAGAATAAAAAGAGGGCAAACTATGTGATGACAGACATGTGTGAAGAGGTAACTTGAGTTTTATCGAACACTACTAGCTCATTGCTCAACAGAGTTGATATTAAAATTACATAACAAAGGCACAACTGCAGTGGGTGCTGGAAAGGTGTACACTTGAGTGCCTTTTGGGATCCTGACTGGCATTTTCCCACGGAAGTCAGTGCATCCAGGACATGATTCTAAGCTTCCCTTGAATAATCAGTCCCTCTAGCCATCCGTCCTTTGGGTGAGGGTGTTATCTCCTTCAGTGTCTGCCAGACAAGAGAGCTTATTACATTTCCTTTATTATATTTCCTTTTGCTCTTCAACTATCACCACCCATGCCCTCTCATTTCTAGCAGCTTTATAACATCTAATTTCTCCTATTATGGAGTTCCATTTTCATCACAACTGTGTGGCTACAGGATGTGGCATACATTCCAGTGGGAATTCTCTTAGAATGACAGCCTGACTTATTAATATAATTACTGATTAATCGTTTTAAGTGTGAGAAATGTGTTAAAAACCCTTTTTGAACTACCCAAGTATTTATATGATACTTGTTGTATTCCTCCCCATCAAATTGGTTTTTTTTCAAAGGTTTGTAACTAATATTTTTATCAAACAAGCTTATCACCTTCAAAGTACTCTTCATTATACTTAATATATTTGTCAAATATGTGATATATATAAATATGTGGTATATATTTATATATATCATGACTCACACAGTTACATAAAAGGGCAAGTCCATCTCCAGGCAGATTCCAAGATGGGTCAGATGTTAGTCTCTGTGCTTTCATTCTTGGAAATATATTTCAAACTCATCCGTTTAGTTGCTGATGTTGCTGACATCACTTCTCTCATTTTGCTCTTCACCTCTTCTATGTCATTACGTCACTGTCCTTTCAATGCCCTCTTCTTTCAAAGAAACAAAAAGAAGTTGTACAGAATGAGGTTAAGTGAGTAAGGTAAGTGGGTCAAGGAAGGCGTGCTGGTTTTTGCCCCAAACTGGTGCACTGAAATGGCTGCATGAGCAGGAGCAAAACCCGCTTGGACCCTCTACATAGGAAGTTTGATGAACAGTCTGCCCCAGTGGGACTTTGTTCCCATATAAAGCAACAATAAAACAAAAGCAAAACAAATGAGCATTGAGGATTTTTGCGTGTACCCCTCCTTATGTGACTCCTGATTCATATGGCCTTAACTACCTAGATTTTCGATCATCCATTGGTATTGATTCTTATAGTAGATTGGATAGTAGGTTTATTATCCAATCTGAAATAGTTCTTCTATGTCCTTTAAATAAAGCCCAAGGCTAATTTTTAGACTGACAAAATAATTTTCTGACTGACAAAATAAACCAGAGATCTCTGTACTTTCCCGATTTCCCTTCCCCATGCTTACTCACTAATTGAGTTTGCATTGCTCTGCTATCCATCTCATTCCCACCTCAGAACTCTTCTCATCTGTTTTCCACTAATCTTTATGTTCTCTCTTCTCTTAAGATCCTTTTCACTATATAAGTTACCACCTTAAGACTTCCTGCCTCATCACTGTGTCTTCTTTATGCCCAAAGTTATTCCAGTCTTTCCCAGGTTCGCTAAACACTCATCCGCTTAACAGAGATGGACCAATCTCATCCAGTAGAGAAAGACCACACAATCTGCTTCTGTAAAAATTACAGCCAAGAAAATCCTATGTGTCAGTTCTACTAGGTCCCAATTGATTGTCATAAATTGGAATCAAGTTAAGAGCACCCAACAAAAAACAATAGCAATGCTAAGTACCGTAGTCATTTATAGCCTCCCTCTATTAGCTACTCTGTCCATTGGTCTATCTCTTTCACTTTACTCTGAGAATTCTTTGAGATCAGAAACCATATCGTATGGTCTTTTCTCACTTTTTTGCAGATGGTAATGATGGGCACATATCAGCATGCATGGATGCTAAGTATTGAAGAGTAACCAAGATGTAGGGCACACTTATTTTGTCCTCAGGAACATTTCAAGTGCTTTACATGTGGCCATTAAATTACTCTCAGATAACCAAATCCGTTACCTTACTCATTTTTTAAAGATGGCATCTGTGGTAGTCACATAAATTCATGTCAACCACATCAGAGAATGTATGGGGTGACATTTAGGCTCTCAATTAGGTCACATCCTGATGATGCCTCCTTGGGCGTGTGGCCTGATCATGAGGATTCTGGGAACTTCCTCTTCTTTTCTTCTGAGCTGCAGACCACACTGTCTTTGTTTAACCTTCCTGTTGAGGAGACTCATTCAAGGATCTGAAGGAGCCATTTGGAGACCCATGCCAGTGCTCAGGTACTTCTATCACCACTGGGTCCACAAGACATTTCACCTACTTGTTTGCGATCTTCCTGCATTTGACATCATTGCTATGTGAGGCTTAAGAGAAATTTATAGCTAGTATTGGACAAACATGCTAGAATCAGACATGTGGAGTTGATCTGTATTGGGTTGGAATTTTTTCTCAATATTACATTGCTCTTTGATATAAAAGTCTCCCTTATGCATATATTAGTGTCAAGTGAATTTTATTCTCTAGTCAACCCAGACTGACACAACATCCTGAGACATAGCAGGGTTAAATCTCTTGCTCATGTGACTTTGTCACCAGTGACAGAGCTGGGTTTCATTGAGCATGGAGACTGATTCTATACTCTTAAGGATCAGACTGTATGGCCCACAATCACTACATGCTGACTGATGATCTTTGTCTTAAAAAGTTATCATGTTTTTCTTCCAGGGTGAATGCATTCAAAATAATTCAATGGCTGACTTACCACCATAGGCTGTCCTACAATGCAACCTCTGACAAAAATAGGCTGTCCTGAAACACTGATAATACAACTGTTTACCTTTATGTGGAGAAAATAGGTAAATCACACAAATCTGCATGTGGTAGCGTGTGCCCAGGTTGACTTTCAGGGGTGTGTGCTGAAGTTTCCCTGAGGTTGTCTGCAGAGTCTCTGGTGGTTCCAGGTAGGCTCAATATGTCCTGGATGAAATCCAGTGTGCTTTCCTTACTGAGAAGCAGAAAATCATTGGGAATGTGTTGAAGGCACAGCCTGGAGTCAGAAAGCTACATAAATACAAATGACACATTTTGAATAATAAAAAAGTTAAATATTTTTAGAACAAGGGTCTTAACTTCACATGCAAGGGTCTCTAGGGAAGCCGTAAATGGTCATCAGTGATATTGCGAACCCATTGGAGCAGATGCAAGATTTTACGTGCAGTTGATTCTGCTGATCATTCTTTTCTCCTTCCCATTCCACAAGCCCATCATGTCAAATAGAATCATATAGAAATTTTTGATCTCATACAGGATTAAGATCTCCTATATTGTGCCTAAAATCTCTGAGTGGCATACGTGATTTGTGATTGGCAGCCAACCTAAAGGCTGACAGTTCAAACCCAGCCCTCAGCTCTCTGGAAGGACAGTTAGGCAGACTGCCTTTCTAAAGATGGCAGCCAAAAACACCCTAGAGAGTAGTTTTACTCTGTCAAGCATGGGGTCATCAGGAGTTGAAACCCACTTGACAGCAACAGATCTATTTTTGCTTTTTGTTGTTTGATTTTTAATGCTGAGTCTAGGAGAACACTGCCAAGGCCAATCACTGCGCAGGTGGATAGGGGGTTTGATAGTTTGATGGGCAGCAAAATAGACTGAAAAGAACTATTCTATTTCTTCTAAGCCTCCCCTTATTTCTCAGTGATTCAAGCTGTTATAGCTGGGACTGCCTCTGCAGGTCTGTTCCTGGTGTAGGCAGAAGTTCACGTTTGTTAGTACCCAACCATCCTACGGGGAGTCTTCCTCCCACGTCAGCTGACTGCCCAAGGCTTGTCAGTAGAACTGTGCCCCAGGCTGTGCACCAGTGGGGTGGAAGGGCCTAGAGCAAATCTAGAATTAAGGAGTTCCTCAGGGAGTGGCCCTGGGGGGGATTAAGGCAACAGGACTCTGATTTCCCCTCTAGCAACAATCCTGTTTCCCCTCAGCCCTTCAGGGTGAGGAGCGAGACTCAGCGTGAATTAGCTTCTCAAAGCAGGCCTGCCAACCAGGTTTGCAGTAATTGTCTTCTCCTGTCTTAGGAAAAGAAAACCTTATTTCTGACTTTCCCCTGGATTATAGCTCTCTTCTGCTCCTGTCCACCTTGGCTAGGGCAGCCCCCATATTGTCTTTGTTGTTGTTTTTGCCTCATCTCTCTGATGTCTGTCCTTCCCTTGGATTCCCTGTAAATTAACACTGACTCTCTTACAGTCTGGAGTGGAGTGAAGAAATGGATGCGCTATGCTAATATATTTCTATCTCTCTCTTGTCTTAGAGTGGCAAATCCCAGTTCTCAGGAAGGCTCTTCCACTCGGCTTTTAAATGCCTGAACTGCTCCTCTGAGGATCAGGGAATATGGAGCACAGCCTGAGACTATAAAACATGGAAGTGGCTATACAAAGTAAAGTTTGCAAAATGTGTCCTTGTAAGCCCCGGTCTGAGGTCCCTCACCCCTATTCCTTGCCTAGCACTCAGTTTTAGTCAGCTCCTCAAGACCTCACCCGCTTTGTGGTCTGAGAGTTTTGTTTCTCATGCAAAACCTCCGTCTCTTGCCCTCTGACCCAAAGCACACAAGAGAACATTCTCCAAGAATATGCTGCTCTGAATCACATGGTCATCGATACCTGGTTTCCTCCGGGGACGTATAGGCAAAGTCTGAGTGCTCCTTCTGTCTCCACTGATACTATAACGTGCAGCGGAACCAGGTCTCCCAAGCCACTTGTCACTTTTATGAAGACCCATGGGTGATAATAACTCCATTTTAAGATAGCTGGCTATGTTTAGGAGGCAGTGTTCTTGATATCATCTATAATAGCTACAGTTGGTCAAACTTCACATGAAAACCTGCTCCACTTTTGCTGTGCCTGGCTTCTCTCCTCCCCATCTGATACCAGGACTCACAGGAATCCCTTGTTATTTGGTTTGAAGTCTTTGTAGCCACTGTCCTCCTACATCAGGAGTGGGGAGCGATCTTTCTTTCTAGGGTTGTGAGGATTTATAACTTCATTTGCCGGCCATATTAGTCAAACATTTAATTAATTCACCCTAAGATGAAGGTCAGAACTGCTTCTCTTTGGTGATGCATATGCTGGTGGTTGGTCTTGATGCTTTCTCTTGCCTTATAGAGCCTGAAATCTCTGTAATGTGCACCATGGAGTGAACCCCTAGAGAGGAAAGCTTCTGAATGACAGAGATGAAATTTTCCACCAGAACGAAATGTAGGTAGATAGATATAGATATAGATGATATAGATATAGATAGATATAGATATAGAAATAGATATAGTTTAGGGTTCTTACTATGTTATAGAAAAAAGAAGAAAAGCACTATTTCCCTATAACTGAGTTTATGAATTAAGATCTCGTCACTAGAATACCTCCCAGGTCTCTACAAAATGTTGTCATTATTGCTACTATGGTGTTTTAGGCCGGGTAGACTAGAAGAACAAATTTATAGACATGCATATGGATATAGGGGAAAAGTTTATATACAAGAGGAACAGGACATTGAGAAAACATCCCAGCCTAGTCCAGTACAAAGTCATAAGTCCAATATTAACCCATATGCTCGATATCAGTCTATAAAGTCTCTTTCTGACTCACAAAGTCACAGGTCAGTGGGTGCAGAATCCTGGCGCTGCCAGGGATCTCCCCATGGCTCCTCACTTCCAGGGCTCAGGGTTCATCAACAGCATGCAGTGATGGCAGAAGCAACTCATCGCTGGCAGGGGTCTCCACATGGCCTCTCCAGCTTCAGAGGTCTGGCTCCACCAGGGCAAAGCTGTGTGGCTTTTCCAGCTCCTCAGACGCTGCCATCTTGTGTTTTCCGTAATTCCTTGTCTCTGAGACTAATTCCCAACAACCGGGGAAGAAAGCTTCTCATCTTCATGAGGGAAATATCACAAGATTTCCCAGACGTATCAGGAGAAAGTCATGGCCACACAGAGGCCTCATTGGCTACTCAATGTCTATCTCCAGATTAACAGGCTAGACTCCACCCCTACGTCTCAAGTATGAAATTAACATATGCACATGACTGCCATATATGGTCTTCATGTCTCAATCAGCCTATGCTTTAATTTCCCCCTGTCCCCAACTTCCTGTTGTAAAGGTATCTGGTTAATGCACCTCCTCCACTTTGCGTCACTTAACACATGCATATGAAGTTATCTTGATGAGACTGACTATGTTGACTGTCATATGAGTTACAATTTTATTTCAGATATGAAAAAATAAGGCATTTTAAGTTAGTAGGTAATGTCTCCTTTGGCCAACCACCTGAATGAGGAAGAGCAAAGAAGATTTCTTCAGCACTGGCTCACCAGTTAGGAGGTTCAATGAGGGAAGAGCTAAGCAGTGAGAAAGGACCTTGATACCTGGGTGTGTCCCTGTCACTTACGAGAAAGAGGATCATATAGAGGCAGGGTCAGGAGGGAACTGGGGGCTTATGCATGTTTATCTGGCAAACTGGTGGAAACTAGGTGGGGTGCTTCTATAGGTTTTCTTTTCATTTACTGTCTGTTGCTTGCGATTCATTCAATTTTTTCCCCTTTTTATTGTGAAACAGGAGGCTAGCAGCCCTGGTGGCCCAGTGGCTATGAGTTCAGTGGCTAACCGAAAGGTCAGCAGTTTGAAACCACCAACTGCTCCATGGGAGAAAGACAGGATTTCTACTCTGGTAAAGGGTTACAGTCCTGGAGAAATTTTTGGAGGAAGTTCCTTCCTGCCCTACAGGGTCAACACTGGAGGTGTTGAAGCTGAGTTTGATGTGCATATTTAGGAGCAGATTGTCAGTGTTAGATTCAATGGCTCACACACATTACATTTCAGTTCATTCATTGCAATTTCCTCAGTGACATATCCTATATCCCACTTCTCTGTGCTTCCCATTTCTAATTCTCCTACTTTCCCAAACCTTCAGAACATTGTGCTTGAGTAAATGTTGCCTTTGAGTGAATGGGAGAGGACAGAGTATATTATCCTTCCTTGGATTATAAAATATGTGTTCACCTCTTCTTTCCATAATTATTTCTCTCCATCTTCCTGGAATTTGTAGCATATGAATAAGTTGTCAGGCATATCTTGGGCTTCTAACGAGTATTAGATCGTGTGACATGTATTCTGGTGGATATAAGTCAGAATAGGACACAGTCCTTCTTGGCAGGAAACCAAAGTATTGTGCACGATTTATCATTATCGCCGGTACCCATGTAAAACTGAAATGAACCAAGAGGTGTGCTGCTTGCAGTGAGAGAGCTGAAAGAGTAAGGGTCGGTTGAAGGGAGCAGCTCTGAGCCCGGGGCTTCAGGTCCTGGCTGAGAAGGGAGGAGCATGATCTGTGGCAGTGGAGTTCGCATCACTGTGGGAGTGGGGCAGGAGGGGGACTGGCAAAGGGAGGGAAGCACATCCAGAATCAAGGGTGAGGCAAGGTGACGCTAGAAAGGAGGGAATGAGCAATGAGGGCTGAGATGATCAAAAGCAAGCTGGAACGCAGCAAAAAAAAATGGGTCAAGACCAACAGCTCAGAACTAAGGCTGTGAACAGCAAGAGAGCGCCCGAGATCTCCTTTTATGTGGTGCCCAGTGTGTGGCCCTGGTGTGAGGATGGAGGCGTGAAGAAACCATTAAGAGTTGTAGCAAACGACACGTAAAATGTGTGCTTAAGGAACAAACATTATTACAGGGCAGATGCTTATTACAGATGTCAAAGCATATTATTATACTTTTTCCAAATAATTTGCCAATATAAATTTGTATATATATGAATGTAGAATAAGCATTGGCTTAATAACCATACAGAAACCTTTGTTCATTTACTGGTTTTGTTCTGGGCCAAATTCTCCCATTAATGTTCATATTCCAATGAGAAATTCTATTCACAAGAGTTCTGCCAAGCTGCCTCATTTGTGTTGGGTTCTCACTCAGTATTTTACCCTTTATGTAAATTCCCAGGTGCTCTGCTCTTTATACTACAGAGTTCCATTTGATTGATGTCTTCATATTGCAACCTTTAGGTCTGTGCAAGGCTAGCACGGGCAGTGACTACCAGTCTCCCAGGCCAGGCTTCGATGTTTCTCTGAGGCTGTACCAGTAGCAGCTGAGCTTCCTGATGCATCAGAAAGAGAAGCCTGGCTATCAACTTCTGATAAGCAGCCAGGGGAAATTCTATGAATTGTAGCTGTCCATTTGATAATGGATCTTAGAGAGGGGCAGAACTGGGCAGCATTTCCATCTATGCAATGGTCTCTTGGGCAGAAGTCAACAACATAACAAGTTTTTATCCTTGCATGTTTCTGGAAACAAACTCTTTGTAAGAGACTGTGGCAGATATAGGCAGTTCTACAAAGCCCTGTTCAACAGGCCCACACAATCCTTTACTCCAGCTTTCCCAAGAAAATTATACTCACTGGTATATGCACCTTTATGTATAAGTATAGTTCTAACTCCATAATTTTAGTACTCTTTATTAGACTAATATATATACATATATATGTATGTATTTCCACGACTCTGAGAAAATATTAGAAGCATTGTTTTTGCATTTAAATATCAAAGCACAAGGCTCTCTTTATTAAGAGGAGTGCTGGTGGAACAGTGGATTATGAGATTGGCAGTTTACGGCAAGGTCAGCACTTCAACACCCACCAGCTACTCTTTGGGAGAAAGATGAGTTGTTCTGCTCTCATGAAGAGTCAGTCTCAGGCTGAGCCCCGGTGGCATAGTGGTTGAGCACAAGACTGCGGCCCACTGGGATGGAGGTTCGATTCCAGCTCCACAGAGCAAAGCCTGGGCCTCCTATTCCCACCACCTGAGAACAGTGATGCTAAAAAAAAAAAAAAAGAGTCAGTCTCAGAAACACCCGGGGCAGCTCTACCTTGCAATCTAGAGGGCGGCTATGAGTCAGAATTGACTCGATGGTGGTGAGTTTTGGTTATGAGTTATCTTCATTCAGGATCCCTGAATCACAAAGAACTTGAGGTCATTCTCCTCATAGGCAGAGGTGGCACGGGGGCTGCCACCTGCTCAACCAAAGATTGTCTTGTCAACACAAGCCTTGTGCTGTTTCTAGGGCACGAAATTGAATTGACCTTGTAAAATTACTTTTTCAACACCCTTCTTAGGTAGAGAGATAATATGTATGCATGAAAAGTTAAATAATAATACAAGCAATGTAAGTAGTACATGATTAATTAGCCAGCAAGCCCTGTAAGCAATAAGTCTTATAGTTTAGAGAAGAGATTAATCAGGATTGGGGTGAATTGGGGAGGCTCAGTAAGAAGGATAGCTCATAAAATGAGCTTGAAAAATGGGGATAATTGTTACAGGTAGAGAAGCAGAAGGCATACATTCTGCAAAGGAAGATCAGGGAACAAGGAGGGAGGGGAAAAGCATGTTTATAGGTTGTGATAAGCTATAGTCTTGCATATTTTTCTCACATCTCTCTCCTTGCAGAAGAATGACTGGATATAAGGGTCTTCAAAAATTGTGAGAACTATTCTCTACAGAGAAGTAGTGCTACCGAGGCACCATATAGTTATAATTTATAATCATTTGAAACAAAATAGTCTGACTAGCAGCTATTTTTTAGCTAGTTGAAGTTGGAGGTTCATCTTAGGAAAAAAGTCTCACAGCCTTCTTGGGAGAAAGCAGTCAGTGAAAACCTCCTGCGGCACAGTTCTCTCAAACACCTGGAGCCCAAGGAGCCCAGAGAGGATTCTATAGCTGTGGTTCATAGTCCTTTGACTGTTTGTGCTTTCTTCATCAGTCTATCCCTCGCCAATGTGACCCTTCTCGTCTTATTCTCTTGTTTCCTCTGGGGATAATGGATAATAACAAACTACTTGATATTTCCAAATTCTAAAACATACATCAGTTGCCTCTAAAAAATTTCAAAGTGCTGATTTTTTTCAAAAGCAGACTCTAATGCAAACGCAACTTTTAAAAGCAAATTCATTTTATAGGATGTCAACATGATAGCCTATCATTAGCACATGCCAGGTTAGTGATTCAAAACCACCAGCTACTGATGAACGGAGAGAAAACTGTCTATTTCCATAGAGATTTACCACACTGGAGACCCTCTCTGGCCAATATAAGATAGCATCAACTTACTGACAATGAGTTTGGGAGTTTTTTGAGTCTTGTAGGAATATATATATATATATCCACCGAACTGACCTCATGTTACTGAGGGACCTAAGTATGAGGGTAGAGAAATATATTGGCTGGATTATATGACTCAACTGTGAGCAACTGTTAACAGGGCTGATTATGATTGTCATCATGCTGGGTATCACAGCAACCTGCTGAGGGCGAAGGGATTTCACTACCAACAATACAGAAGGGTGATGAATGGGATGGAGTGTGGCCCTTGCAGCTCACTTTGAATCTCTTGGATTTCGGAGATAAGTGTGATATCAGAATAAGGTCAGAGGAGCAGCAACAGCAGAACCAGGAGGCAACGCAGCAGATTCCCAGTTCAAAGAATCAGTCAAGTTGAATGTTTGCAGGCATGAGACAGACTTTTTGAGTGGTGTGCCTCTGGACAACTCGGGGACAAATTGGGGGCAACTCGATTCTGCCGACCCAAGGATCGAGACTGTGTCTCTCTGTGGAAGTTTACAGAAGAGAGGCATGCTCTTGAGCATTTATTTGCCACTATAAAAGAGCTTTGTGACATTGTCCAAGCAGGGAAGTGGCCAGGCCAAGATGCTGAATGTCAGAGAAAGACCTGCCAATGGGGATAGCAGAGAAGAAACGTCCTGCAAAACAGTTGTATCCTGAGCTATAATGAACTAAAAAGGGGTCACATGGAAGATTTGTGTGTCAGCAAAGGAACAGCAATATATGTCAAAGAAAAACCTAAAAGGATTTCATTATGATTAAATATTTTGAGAAGGTAAACGATTACCTTTCCTAATAAACTCTCTAACTCTGTGCATCATATGTCAATTCTGTGTGATTACTGCACAGACTTACAGAACCCAGAAGAAAAGTGTAGTGATGTAGAGATGGAACAGAAAGGGAAAAATATATGAAAACAAGAAAAGAATATTCCTTCTTTGCTATGGTAAAGAAATTAAAGGTAAATATGAGATACACTAAAATAAGAAAATACCATGATTTCAACTAAAAAGAAAATCTCTTGGATCATGGTGCTATTTTATATCAGAATGAGATTTATTTGTTGAATGGTAGAAGCAGATATGATATTGTTCAAATATAAAAATTGGCAAGTTTCTATTCCTGGAATTACCCCAATTAGGATAAGTTAAAGGGTGAATTCCTTCAGATGGTTAACTATCTGTCATTTCTCCCAGTTCCTTCCCCTTGATAGCATCTTTGAGAACAAACAATGGTACCTTCCAATCTGAAATCAAATGCTTCATCTAAGTAAGTGCAGGACTAAAGAGGCACAATCTGGGCTGATATCTCTATGCCTGATATGTCTATCTCTTCTTTAAAGTTGTCAGGTGAGGAAATGTGCATTGCAGTGTGGGCAGTGAAATAAAAACAAACAAACAATCCTCTGGAACATAAAATTGTTTGGGGGAATTATTCACCTAATCTTTTCTCCACAGTGTTCAAAGGGCATCCATGACAATCTCTCATCCACTCCACACATTTCTTGAGCTAGAGAAGGCCACCTGTGATGTAACTTTCCCTATTAGCCTTTGTCTGAGAGCTATCAGGCCACTGTCCCTGAATGTTAACACTGACTGCGTGGTTCACGCACAGACTTTCATTAGGGTTGGCGTAACACCCATGGAATTGTTGGTACAACAGGATTGAATTTTCATCCCACTACATTGCTGTGGTGGAGACTTGGGATCTGGAGGCAGCCTGATAGGCTACTTGTGTATACAATGTCATCAAGTGTGTTCAAGTAACACATACTCAATTATAGCAATAGTCAACTTCTTATTATAGCCAGCAAATCAGCTCTAACTCAAGATGGATGAAATGTTGGTCAGTCTTGTTCCATTTTTATGATCCTGGATATATTTGAGTCTACTGCTGTGATTAGGGTATCTATCCATCTTACGAACTGCTTATCTCATGTTCACCATTTTCACTTGGCCTTTTACTTGACCAAGCATGGTGTCCTTCACTTGGTCTTTCCTGATGACATGTTTAAAGTAAGTAAATCCAAGTCTGGTCATTCTCACTTTTATGGAATGCTCAGGTGATACAACCTCGACTATGAGAGTGGACAATGATACTTCCATGAATATGTAGAAACCTTCCTATCCTCTATAGCTCAAAACAGGTTTACAACCAATGTTTTAGGAATGTTCTATCTGCTTCACCAATAGGGACTAACTGGAAATGTGTTTAGGTAGCATAGAGTTAAGATGATGCATAAGACACAAACCTTGAGCCCAATGACCTTCCTATCAGTTCAAAGATAATTTAACCACTGCCAGAAATATGTTACCACAAGTGGAAGAGAACTTGGATAAAATTAGCTTCAATATTTTCTCTGCTAGTTTCTTCAAATTTCCTGCCTATGATTCTCATTGGTTAAAAATAATTGAAGAGGGATAAATAAAACAGACCATAAAAGGTAATGTCCTGAGCTGAAGAACAAAAGCTAGATGGGTGGAAATAAATCTGGAAGGTCAAATAAGGGGATGGCATTGCAGAAAAAGAGTTATTCACTTCTTAGACACCTGTTGAGATCTTAATTGTATCTCCTCTCCCCCTCAAGTGTGTATCTGAATTCTAAACCCTGTCCATGGGGTTGTAAGTCCATTTGGACATAGGGTTTTCTTTGTTATATTAATGAAAACACATCAGTGTGGGGTATATTTAAAAATAATAACCTTGGGAATGTAAAAAAGGAAGATTAAGCCCTCAGGTGAGGAAAAAGAGATGCTGCCTCATATGACAATAATCAAGGAATTGAGACTTAGAATCTGAAAAGAAACAAGGGAATCTTCACCAGTACCTACAGAGAAGACTGTAGAAAAAATGTCCTGAACTTGGGTTTCCAGCCTCCTAAATTATGAGAAAATTAGTTTCTGTTTCTTAAAGTCAATCATTTGTGGTATGTCTATTAGATCAGACTCCATAGTTAAGACAACATCCAGCAATCAATTGGTCAAAGAAGCCACCTAGGAAAGCCTAGAACCTTCAAAGTGAGGTGCTCCAGAAGCTTCAAAATACTTTAACTCCACAACCAACACAACTAATATCAACCACTGTCAAAGACAACTTCCTTGGATTTAAGCATTTGCTTCCAGTTTCAGAAATTTTGGAATCAGTAAATTTGATGAACAAGATTATAATTCCCAATATTCGTTTTCCCAACCTGTGGGAAGAGCATCTTTATTTTCATTATTTGCACCAGACTTACATGATGTGCCTTTCTTTGGCCGATGAAATGTGATCAGACAATTTTTAAATGAGTTAATTGCCCAACAAGTTCCTATTCACTTCTGGCACAATGACCCATGGCACTTGCTATCCCTCTGGATCCCTATACGAGTGTGTGGATAGAACCATAGCCGTTCGTCATAGGAATGTGGCATAGAAGCAAGTAACCAGGCCAACAAAACCTAGGGCTGAAAGATCTCTCACAATAGCACAATTCTGTCTATAAAAAATGGAACCAAAGCAGTGGGGACCAGGGTTTCTTTACATTGGAAGCTGGATCTTGCTTCTGGCCAATGTCAATTCTTTGGACACTCATCAACAGCCAAGGTGAAGCAGGTCACTACAGCTGTACACCTAGGATGCATTACGGATATTTCTTAGTAATTTTCTACTGTTGTATGGGGAAAAAGACATCTAATAAAGACAAGGCCAATAAATGCAGAGATTCACTCAGATCTCAGATTAGACTATGCAAAAGTTAAAGAATACCAACCAGGTAAGGTCAAAGGTAAAGTTAAAAGGGCATTTTTTGATTGGGGGGGGGTATGATTATTAACTTCATACTTCTGATTGGCTCTTCCCCCTATTTTCCCCCTTGCTACCCTGAATGAAGCATGTTGGTGGTAACTAGGCTTACTCCTTAGGAACAATTTGAAATTAGAATCAAACAGGTGTCACCTTGAAATGAAACAGCAGTTTTCCTGTTTGTACTGGAAATGAGAATGTCATCTAAGTTAATGGCAACATTGGACACCAAAGGGCAATTGAGATGGATTGTACTGGTTATTCTTCATCATTCCTGCTCCCTTGTAACTCCCTAACTTTCTTACACTTCCTCGCTGACGTGGGAGGTTCCTTTAATGACCTGCAGTATCATCTGTTTTGCTGGCTACTTTCCAATTAAGTTAGCTAAGTTATTAAATAAGTAAAGTAAGTAACGAAATAAGTAGGTAACACCCTGCCATGGAGTCAATTCTGACTCACTGCGACCCTATAGGACAAATTTCAGTTGCCTCTGGAGTAGAAAGCCTCCTCTTTCTCTAGTGGAGTGGCTGGTGATTTTGAACTGCTGGCCTTGTAGTTAGTGGCCCAATGCAAAACCTACCATGACATCTGGATTCCTAATAAATTTAAATTTAAATATCAAGTAGCGGGAAGGAGAGAGAAGTCCCTCCCCTGCTACTTCCTGCTTCAGAACCACACCTATTGCAATAGGACCTGTGTATGGGGTGACTCTTTCTCCATGATTCCAGCTCTCCTTTGATTCCAGGAAGCGTATGCGCTTTCTGGAGTCTTCAGGCCTAAATGCAATATTAGCTTTCAGCAAGTGAGGGCCCTGGATCCCTCAGTATGCTTTATTTGTTTTCTTAACTCCAGCCATTCTGTAAGTCTCCCTGAATGGATTCCGTTTCTTTGAGTTGTTCATCCGATGCAGATTTCTCTCACATTTAGCTCTCCACCTCTGCATCAAGCTTTTACCATAAGGTGTCTGAACCCAAGTCATCAACAACCACTCCTAGATCTGGTTGAGAACATGGTTATTAGGCCTCCCTGAGCCACTTCTCTTGACAGAATAGAACCACCACATGGGGTCTCCTAAGCTCTCACCTTTGTGAGAACAGATTGCTTCCATTGAGTTTCCGGGAAGATTCAAGCTACCAACTTCTCTCTTAACACTGAAGTTTTTGTACTTGACTTTGAAGAGTGGAACACATATCTGTTTGTTTTGTATGGACATTAACACCACACCTGGTAATGCTTCTTGAAATCCTTTAAAAATTCAATATAGAACTATTTCAAAAATATCAAGAGCAATTTTTTGAGCCTTGGCTATCTCCCTAACTCGGCCCACTTTCTAAAATCTCTTCCCCAGGAAGGCAATTACTTTTTTAGAAAATAATGGAACACATTTAGGAATATGTTTCCTGGCAGTTGGCTGATATTTGAGGTGTTATTTTAATTCCTGGCACTACCATTATATAACTTTCCTAACAAGATCAGAGAGATGATCCAAATATAAGAGTGCAATTTGTTGATTCAGGTATTCAAATCAATTGACCAGCAATTCAGTGGATCATTTGGGTCACTTACAGTTCTAGGAGTTTCTTGGTGAAGGGTAGTTAGAAGAAGAAGAGTTTCTACCCAAGAGGCACTAACAGTCAAATTGAACAAGCCTAAATTGAACACATGAAACAATTAGTTAATAGTACAAGATGGTATATGAAAGCATTCTTAATGGGGTGATACAGACTTTAAGAGCTTTGGGAGCTCAGGGAAGAGGGAAATCAATAAAGCATAGAGTATTCCAGGAAGGCTTTAGCTTGAGGGAACAAGCAGTTTATGTTTGGGAGTGGAAGGTTTTCAGGCTGTGCTTATCCTGGGGCATTGGCAGTGTCTCTCTAAATATATGCCACTCACAGGAAGAGAGAGGCCATAACACATAGCAATGTCTAATAGCCAACCATGTCCCAATATACACATGTACACATTGTTAGAACTCGGGGAGCTTCAGAACCAGCATCCCTGGGAGCCAAGGCAGGCCACTCACAAAAAAATTACTAGACAAGAAATCAAGACCTCGCCTTTCTTTCTTTGTGTTCTAGACATGTAATAAGAACAAATGGCAGTGACCTTCCTTTGCAGGACTCTCCTTATAAGGTTTTAATACAAATCTCATTACACTGAAATCTTGGCAGGGTATTCATTAGAACACCTATAAAGTCTGTGTGGAGAACTTAATAGCTAAGACAAACTATCGGAATTAGCCAATCATTCTATAATTGAACTCACCATGAATCTTTTGCTACATTTGGGGAAAGTTCCCAAAGACATCCCCTTCCCTATACAATAGAAGACACCCAGACTTGGCAACACAGTTGCCTATGTTGTCTATATTTAAAGCTTCCAAAGACTGATTGGTAGATACTCTACAAATATTTATATATGTTGGTGATCATACAGAAAGATGACTTCATAATGGAATTAAATACCAAGCACTATGAAGCAATTCAATAAGAATGACTGAGTTCCTGAATGTTAAATGACAGTCTTTTGTTCCCCTCCCATTTGCAATGTTTGAGTTGAAACTATTGACCCTTAAAGACAGGTAAATTTGCATAATTTAATCTAGTATGTATTCATTTATTGAGCAACTAGTCTAAGCATTCTGTCCTAGACCTGTTTCTGCTTAAGTAGGGTGGTTAAGTGATCATAACTCCATCAGTCTTTGCTAAGAGGTATAATTGTTGCATCATTATATGCATCAATAGCCAAACAAATATAGGCCAGTACATAAGAAGGTAAAGGCTAGTCTCTATCATTATCGATTTACAAGTGATAGGTAGTTCAGAGTGGGAAACTTCTGTTCTTATGAGGGAGTGGTTTCAGGCAAGGGGAGATTAAGTTGATCATGAGGTCTTTATCAGATGAGGTGGAGCAAAAATCCATAGTCTTCCAAATCGTCAAGTCATATGGCTTCTCTACTGCTCACACTCCTCTTTGTTCCTCTGGAGCATGACCATGGGTCATATATCCTCCACAAAATTTTCTGAATTTATGCGGTTCATATACATGGCCACGAGACTCCAACAAATGTTTGAGATCAAATAAATATAACCACCCAACATTTTTTCCCCTCTATACTTTCTGCAGCCACCCCATTGCCCCTTTGCTACCAAGGAATGCACTGGACAGTTGTCTGGTATTGATGCTTAAAAGGCATGGACAGAAATTATCTGAGAATCTTTTTATTTGAACAGACACATTTGGGGATAATATTTTCCCTTTATTGAACAGTCTCACTGGAGTGTATGTCCCCTTCACATTCGGACGTGAGCACTGTCGCTATCCCTGCGAGGCTGTCTTCCCCCAGAGCTTCTGAAAACTCCTTTTGTTATTTCTTTGACAGATATTTCAGAATCCACCTGGGTAAAGTGAACACAATGGCTTCTCCTCCTTCTTCTTCGCCTCTTTCTCCCTGCTATTGTTTTATAATAACATTTCATCTTTGATCAAGACTCTTTAACAGATACTATTATAGGATGTTTAAATATACTAATTTTCATTAATTTGAATTTATTCTTTAAATACCTCAAATCCTCTCCCATTAAAAGATGATAGATCTCAGTGTTCTGAAATCATTTTTTACTATAACCATGAAAAGATTAGTAACCTTTATTTTCAAACGCATGTTTCAAAGCTTTTAAATATACTTAAGGTAGTTGCTAGAGAGTTGAATTAGCTATTTGCTTCTCAGGTGCCATTTTATGGCTGTTAAATACAAACTGGAAGGTACAGATTTGCAGGAAGGTATCGATCCAATTTTTCAATAATATTCTTCGGATGGTGTTGTGATGCTGTCAGCTGCTGCTGAGTGCGTCTGGCGCCCAGCAATTGCACGTACAGCAGGACTGAACCCTGCCCAGTCCAGCTCCGTCCTCACAGCTAGCATATCATTAAGTCCACAGTATCCATCTATTTTCAGTGAGAGGCTTTCTTCTTTCCATCTTTGTTTCGTTTGCTTTTTGCTCTCCCTCCAATTTACCAAGCCTGGTGTTCTTCTTCGGGGACTGCTTCCTGCTGATACTGTGCCCAACGTAGGCGAGCGGAAGTTTGCCCATTCCTGTTTCTCCAGTAGAATCCAGAAGCCACCCCGGAAGGGAGCAGATACCTGTCACTGTACACAAGTGATATCAGTGAAGACCATAAGACCGCAGAAGGGCGAGAAGTCCGGAGGCTATCACGTCAGCAGTGGCAACACCTGCGCTGCTTGGCGGAAGAGGAGAGGGGGCCAAACGCTGCCGGAAGATTCCAGCCTGGGAGGCCTACGCGGCAGCTCTCATCCTTCATCTCCTCAGAAATCTTCATCGACACCAGAATACAATGCACACGTGCTGCTTCTGTCAACCGTACACATTATCAACTTTCACATGCAGTTCACTCAGGGCCCCGGGTAGGCACATCGTATTCTTCGTAGTACATAGCTGTATGTTAGACCATGTGACCAGATTATTGTAAGAAAAAATACCTATGAACATTGTCTTTTTTCTCCCTAAATTACTTTGACTGAGTTCTGTTACTAAAAATAGGAAGTAGATCGACCCAGGAGAGACACAGACAGCTGGTTTTCATGTGGGTTCAGTTCAGCGAAAGCTCCTCTGATATAAACACTCTTTAATCAAGCCGATGCTAACTCATGCTGCCCCCATGTCTGATAGAGACTAGACCTCCCCAATACTTTTTGGCTGTGGTCCTTACTAAAGCAGATCTCTGGGTTATTTGGTGTGGGATGGCTGTGTGGATTTGAACTGCCAACCCTTCTGTCAGTAGTTGAGAGAAAAAGATCTGCACTACCCAGGGACCAAAACCTCCTTAAAAGCTCATCTCTCTATTTCCATGTTCTGAGGATCCATATTGGGCTGGAGACACCGCAGCATTAGCCCCTGCTGTTCCTGAAATTAGGATCCCTCAGAAAGATCTTTGGAATGTGATACATTGGTTCAGGACATATTCATTAAATTATTGGTTTTTGAGACTGCAGAGAAAGACTGATGCATTTATTCATGATTTATGAATCCAAAAGCAACTCCTGAAGGGAATAGATAAATGTCATTATAAACTACTTATTTAAAGTGAAGAAAATAGGATGGTCAGAATCAGGTGAGGTGTGCTGGCGGCACCATGGTCAGTAGTTGCCCATCACCAGCTGCTCAGTGGGAGGAGAGAGCTGGCCTGAAGACTCCAGCCCGGGAAAGCACACAAGGCAGGGCTCCTCTGTCCTCCACACTGGCGATGAGCTGGGATTGGCCCAGGATTGGCAGGACATATTAGCAACAAAGGAAAGTGTGAGGGTGAGCATTTAAAGAGAAAACCCTGGCCCAACCGAAAGTCTCCAGAGGACCTCGGTGTCGTGCAAACAGCGAAGACAGCAGAAATACCTAACCTGCTGTCATAACAAACCCAGCCGGGGCAGGCTGCCCTTTTGTATTGATGCTCACTAGGAAACAAAGGAGTCATGCCACCACCAGACAAAGGACCTCTGTCACAGTCCTCCTGGTTTGTCTTTGGTGCACCTTTGAGTAGCTAGCCAAGGGTGAGAAAGAGTGGTTTTGGAGAAGGTCCTCAAATTGTATCACAGGCCCCTGTCCACTTGTCTGTCTTGCTGTTAGACTTGAATTTATCAGCGCACGAGGCCTCAGCCAGAGGCTCAGCTGCTGCAGTTTGCTGTCTGCAAACACACACACACAGTGCGTCCAGCTGCCTGATGGGGGACTCTGCTAATTGGAGAAGTCTGCTCTGGTCCCCTGTCACCAGTTGGCAGACAGAGCAGTCTGAGCCAGAGCTGATTTCCAGAGTCAGGCATTCATTTATCTCGGTGATAACAGGGTATGTGTATCGAGAGGTAGCAAAGAAAGGAGAGGGCAGCTGTGGCTGAGATGGGGACAGTCCTATAGGCCGGCATCAAGGACATGCTGCGTGTAGGGGCCTGCCACTCCATGCCCCTTTCTCCAAAGTTTAATTAGTCCTAATTATAAACAACTCTCTTTTATTATGGATGCATTTGGCCAGAGCTGTAATGTTAACAAAAAAACAAAACCCACCACTACCAAAAAAAAAATCAACCATGTTCTCATCTCAACCAAGTTCCAAATGCTAACGTATCAATGTCAGAAACTGCAGTCAAGCACAACCTGTCCCCAAATCCCAGGCCTTTGAAACACGATGGCTCATTAATAACTTAAAAAGGATGATGACACTGATACTATTTATAGGGCCCTGCCAAGCAGGTCTGCCAGCGTTGAAGAAATTAACATGGAGAAATTGTCAACTGGAAAACATTGGTGTTTATCAACAGATCAATCAAACTTCAACAACTGTAAACTATGCTCTTAGCCAAGTGAAACGTATCAACAATGACAGACACTTGGCCACCTTGCTGGGCGTCCCAAAATCCTCTGTGGCCTCCAACCCACAATCAGTCCTCCTGACACTGAGAGCAGAGTCTGACTGCTGCCTGAGAGAGAAGAGTTCACCTGCTCCTTCCTGACATCCAGGGGTGAACTGGAACAATGAGGCAGTGGACTTGGATGTGTATTAATTAGCTCTGATGGTTAGTTTGTCAAGTCTCCAGGCTGCTAAATTAAGTATGAAGGCGAGGGGCTCTAGGAAGCGCACTCTGGCTTTCTGTACACTCTAATGAAAGGCAGACTGGGGGATTTCAGTTTTTCCCTAGTTCTCTCATCTTTTAAAGCAGCGCTGGGCTCCCATTGTTGTGTATTTAGAGATGGTGCTATTTTCATTTCTGGGCTACATCAGCGATGATGACATGGCTTCGGAACCTGAACAAAGCTGGAGCGCTCTGATAGGCTGCTGGTGATGTCATCTCTGTGGCTCTAATGCCCAGGAAAAGCACCAGGGACTGACTGTTTTCCTGACTTTTCTTTGCTTTCTTCCTTTCTTTTCTCTCTGTCTTATTTTCCCCCTCCAAATATGAAATGCCACTTTCACTCAAACAGTGCATTTGGAGTTTCATATCCTAGCAACCTTATCACCAAAGGTAGCCAGTGGCCGCCCCCCACAAGGGCCAGCGCAGCTTCGGCTTGCCGCTTGGATTCAGCTTTCATGGAGGGGGGGGGGGAGGGGGGAGATTTGTGCTGCATCACACTGAATATTGCTGCTCTGTAATTTCTTGTCATGATAGCTACACCTTTCACGTGCTTGCCTTCTGCAATCCAGATGAACATCACCTGTCAAATCTTACTCCTCACACAGGACCTGACAAAGAGCGGGACACAGAAACCAAGAAAGGGAGGACTTGGCCCCAAGTTATCCTCACGGATTCATTCGATTTATTGTAATGCCTTGTCCACTGGTATCTTTTATCTTTTTTGTATCACTGTCTTCCACTCTATCCTTTGTAGCATTGCATTCATAAGGTAGACTCCCTTGGATCCCCCAGTTTTCTCATCTAGTAAGTTGGAGAGTAAAACTTAGACTAGGCTCTTGTAGAGAGGGCACAGAGCAAGACATCAGAGCACAACTAAGGTAGCCACCCACCAGCCAGATCCCTGATATCCCCCAAAGGCTTCCAGGAACTCATGCTGCTGTGACCTTCTGCTGAGAGGATCCACGCTTTTGTCACCCAGTGTTACCAATCCCAGTCTACGTGCTCACTCCTGATTGTTCTGCATCTTGTTAAAATCCAGATTCTGATTCAGTATAATGAGTAGAAATATGTACAATAGAATCATCTGGAAATCTTATGAAAATGTGGATTCTGATTCACTATCCACCTGGGATCAAAAGGCAAATTCTTATCCGAGGGGTCAACCAGTATGAAGCTCTGGTTTTGATATAAGTAGATAGAAGTAATAGAAAATTACTGCATCAAGTAAACATGGAAAAGGGAAAGTTAGAAGTGCAAAATTGTTGCAAGGGAAACTAAGGACACTGAGTACTGTCTCAATTCCAGAAAACTTTCTCTTTGTCGTCCTACCACACCTGGTTTCCCTGAGAACCCAAAATGGAAATGCTAGAGTTTGAGATGAGGTAGAGGAATACTAAAACTAAATTAAAGATTAAAAACAAAATAGCCAAATCCAGAATTTTCTTTAAAAGGGGTAGGGGGGGATGTTTTTGAAGTACAATGGTTCAGGGACTTTGAAGCAAAATCCTCCTATGTGTATGAGCTTTATGTGATAGAAATTTAGCAGGTCTGAGAGCCTCCAAACAGTGTAATAAAGGTTGCAAATGGATGCTTATTAAAGGTGGTACTTAAATCTGTGAACAGAGCAAGATAAATACCAGTCAAAGCCCTTGCTATCAAGATCTGCAATCCACTTTTAATAAATTTGTGAAAAGTAAATGAAAGTCATAGTTAAAAATGCAAATAAGAGATCATGAGAGCAGAAGAAGACACGTCAAAAGGCCGTGTGTGATTAAATGTCAATTGCACTGCACATATAATTATTTTCTAGACATTCAGAAAAGAAAGATTCCACCTCTAAAGAAAATGGCCAGCAAAAGGCTTGGTCAAGAATGTGAGCTACTGGGCTGAGCCCCGGTGGTGTAAGTGGTTGAGTGCGGGACTGTGGCCCACGGGCTTGGCAGTTCAAATCCAGCGGTAGCTCTCAGGAGCAGCGCTGGGTAGCTCCACAACCACCAGAGGGCAGTGATGCCAAAAAAATGTGAGCTACCCTGTGGTAATAGATGAGTTTCATACCATCAAACAATAGAAAGAGTAGAGAAAAGTTCAAGATGAAAGGAAAACAGGAAGGGAAAGGTTACTCTGTCTTCAGGAAACAGGGGAGGAGGATGTATCCTGTCCAGGTAAGAGGAGTCTGGGGAGAATGAACCTGGGAAGCATAAATGTGAAAGCAGCGCTGGGCTACTCTTGGAAGAGGGAGCACTTTGAGTCTAATGAGCTATGTCTCCGGAGGAAGGATCACCATTCTAGTCAGATACACATTGGGTTGCCATGCTTTTGGATCATGATGACCACACCTTTCTGCCAAGCTGTCGCCTTCATGTACTCAGATCTCCAACTTTGGGTTTTCATTTGAGCAGGTCAACCATTTGTAACTCTGTGGTGATCATGTATCTGTGATGCCAATTTCATGATTGGGATGTCGAGGTGGAGTCTAGCCTGTTAACCTGGAGATAACCAGTGAGTAGCCAATGAGGCCTCTGTGTAGGTATCCCTTTCTCCTGAGAATTCTTGAAAGTCTCATGGTATTTCCCAAGTGGAGAAGAGAGACTTAACTCTCAGTCTCTAAGACAATGAACTATTGACAAGATGAGATGACAGCATGCTAACTGATCCTGATTTCTGGAGGATGGAGGAACCAGAGGAGAGGGCATAATGGACTTGCCCTGATGGAGCCAAATCTCTGGGGCTGGAGAAGACACATGGAGACTCCTGCAAGCACTGAGATGCCTCTCCTGCCACCAGAACACAAAACTCTGCACCCACTCGCCTGTGATTGTGCTGATGTCATTGCACGTGCTTTGCAAGTTGGAAGGAGACTTTATAGACTGGTATCAGACATATGGGCTAATATTGGACTTATGACTTTGGACTGGACTGAGTTGGAATGCTTTCTCCATGTTCCATTCCTCTGGTATATAAACCTTTCCCTTATATCCATACGTGTGTCTATGAATTTGTTTCTCTTGTCTACCCAGACTAACACAACCTCCCTCAGGACTGGGGCTACAGCTCAAGAAGAAGAACTCATAAATTGTAGATGCAGTCCCAGTTCTAAGGGGGGGGGGGGAAGTACAGATGGGGGAAAATTCTGACCATGGAAATATGTGCCAGCAAAAGAAATTCCACTTGGTGATTATTCTTGTCACCTTAGAATGCCAAACTTGAATCCATACTTATTTTTAGAATCCACTAAATACAGTTTTTGCACCTACGCATTCCATATTTTAAAGAAGAGAATTCCATGCATATTGGTCAAACCACCAAGCAATCTGAGTAGTGGTCCTCATGCACACAGATGCTTTTCTGGGGCAAAAGGCTGGTACTAGACGCTTGATTAACACACCACTGTTCATTGATAAACAGGCTGTGTGAACCTACCCAAGGACATGGAGGAAAAGTCTTACCCTTAGTTTCTGTAGAGATGACTAGCAGACCACAGAAGCCTCTGCCTCCATGAACCTGAAACCTGAAGAACTAGATCGAGTCTGATAGTCACAACTGATCATTCTGAAATGGATCACATGAGGATATCCTAAAATGATTGGGAGGAAAAAAACATGGGAAACAATGCAACAATCAAAAGAAGAGCAGGCTGTCTGGGCGCATGGAGAAGTCCTGAAACTAAGGTCTTTAGTCACCCTTCAAAGCTGAAAGTGAACTCATCTCTGAGGCTCAACATTCAGCCAAACAACAAGCAGGTCTAAGTAAATAATAGCACAGAGTTGGGAGTAATAAAATGTATGATAAAAATTAACCAGTTGAGATCAAATGGGCAACATTTGTCCCAGGGTAAAGTTGAGCAGGAAAAGAGGACTCAGAAGGATGGACGGACAGAGGGATGGATGGAGGAAACACAGGAAGAATGAGAGGCCAGGAATGTGAGGATTATGAGGATTGTGAGGATTGCACGAATGGCACAAGACAAAACGTATAGGAATGATTGAATCAAAAACGGATTGGCTCTGTAAGCCTTCATTTAAAACACCATGAATCATTTAAAAACTAAGAGAAAGAGAAGCTTTCAGCTGTAAATTCACTGTGGAGTCAGTCCTCCTCAGTAACTGGTGGGGGTGCCATGAGTTGTCATTGACTTGATGACAATAGGTTTGGTCTGGGTTGGTTTGACTCCTTCTGGGTCCCAGAGAGAGGGCTGCAGGGTTGTTTGCTTTCCCCTGTCACCAGCACACAGTCCCTTTAATTACACAGAGGAAGCAGTTATAATTTGACAACATCCCAAACACACAAAATGATGTATTGTATGGAACTGGGTGTGCAGAAAGAAAATCCTTTTTTCCTAGTCAAGAGACTTTGTTCTTTTCAAGTCAACCTTAAAAAAATATAGCCATTTCACTCCTCATGAAATGCTTATCAATTCAGTCCTGATTATATTCTTTGTTTCAATACAGGTTTACTGAGGAACTAATATGTGGCAGCCATTACCAGGCACCGAGAATCCAGGGTGGCGAGGATGGCATTCCTACAGGGTGTTGTCAGAGGAACCCTTGGAACAGTGGTTGAGAGGAGCACAATGCTTACTAGTCATGTTTTTTGGTGAAGGGAGTTCATTCTGAAGAGCTGCCATTAAAATGCACCCCTGAGTCTGAGCAAGAACTAGTCCTTGGAAGGGCAAAGGAAAGGAAATTGCATATGCAAAGTCCCTGACATAGACATGACTTTGCTGTGTTCAAAGGTGACCCAGAGAGCTAAGCGGAGTGAGCAAGGAGAGGAGAGGCAAGAGATTAAATCAGAAAAGACGGAAAGGAACTCATAGGTAATGAAAGGTAGATAAAGTATGAGTGACTGCGAAAGTGACTGACACTGAAGGATCGAAAGTAGGGGTTCTCAACCTCCCTCATGGCTCAACCCTTGAATACAGTTCCTCACCTTGTAGTGACAGCCCCAACCCTAAATTTGTTTTTGTTGAGACTTCATAACTGTGATTTTGCTACTGTATGAATTGGGTGACCCCTGTGAAAGGATCGGTCAGACCGCTAAGCGGTCAAGACCCATCAGTTGAGAACTGTTGATCGTAAGGCCTGCATGATCATCAGACCACCATTAGAAAAGATGGCTCTGGTTGTGATATGGGGACTGAATCAGACAGGCTGCAGGAAAACGAATTAGGACCCTTGCAACATGTTAGCTTATTGCCATCTGCTTGCTAGCTACCCTTAGGAATCACAAGGATTTCCAAGACCCTAAACTTTTGCTGGAGCTGATCACGTCATTTTTCTACTGGACGAGAGGCTGATGAGTTTGAGCTGACAATTTTGTACTTAGCCAAGTCAATGCTTAGCTCCCACTCGCCGCTAGTGTTCTTTGAAACTTGAAATCATTTAGGTGAATGCTGATGGTGGTGGCCTGGAAGAGGGTTGGAGCTGTGGAGGTGGAGAAGAACATATTCACTAGAAACATGCATGCATATACACACAACGGATGACTCCGCTTTGGGGTCTGAGTGTGGGAAGAATCCAACTGAGTGCATATTTGAAGAGTGCTACACTTGCCAGAGAAGGTTTGGAGGAGATAAACTTTTGGGAAAAGAGAAAATTAAGAGGATCATCTTTGATTCTCTTTAATTTTACCATGACATGGGTACAACTTTGAGATAAGCACTGGACTGCTAAATGCAGTACAGGCAGTTCAAGCTCCCCGGCGAGCCCCAGGGGAAAAGCTCTGCCTCCACTGAGAGGGACAGTACCCCACCTGCTAGAACAGAGTTCTGGTGGCCGTGGTTGCGAGTTAGGCTGCTAACAGGGAGCTTAGCCATTCGAAATCGCCCGGCGGGTTCCCTGTGGAAAGATGAGGCTTTGTCTCTGATGCTCTGGAAGAGTTACCATTTCAGAAACCCAACAGAGCATTCTACCCTGCCCTATAGGGTAGGTGAAGTGGCCAGATTTTAAGTGGAACACCATGGACCGGGGAATGGAGGAGGGGTTCTTCATTAAAATTTGGTCTACATGGAGCAACAAAAATTTTCATAGAATGCAAAAATAGTACTGTCATATATTTATTTTAATTTTAAAAACTGTCGGACGTTGTTAAATTGTTAAAATGTGGGACGTCTGGTCTCTTTACTATATAGGGGCACTAGGAGTCAGCATTGCCTTGATGGCAGCGAGGGTTTTTGATGCTTGTTTCTTGTTTTCTAAGTCACTGCGAGTCCTGACTGTCGTGAGGGCAGTGGGCTTTTGAGCTTTTGCTCTTAAAGAGACCTGGTGCTGCAAAAGGCAAAGTGTGTGGCTACTCACCTAAAGGCTGTCAGCTTGAAAACACCAGCTGCTTTGTCAAGGAACAAGTGCCTGTCTGCTTTCATGAAGATTTCCAGGCTTGGAAACTCCATGGGGCAGTTCTATCCTGTCCTATGGGGTCACCGTGTGTGAGCGTTAGCTCAAAAGCAGTGTGTCTGGTTGTGAGTTCAAGTCGAGTCACTTATGTCCTTGGGCGGGGATACATGCTTGGGCTCAGCATCTCCGCTAAAGGTGGACAAATGTTTTATACCACAGAAGGAAGGACTGGTGCTCTGCAGTCAATATCATAGCCAAGCCCATCTCATTGAGCGGTTCTTCTCTGTCATGCCTCCGCTGGCCCTGGGTAGATCTGGACTCAACTCTTTGGGGTTTTTAATGGTCTTCAAAGCTAGCCCAGGGATCTGGTAGCAGATGCTGCAAACAAATGTGGAAGGCAAAGCAGAGGGCGGACTTGGGTGGAAATGGGCGACCCAACAGTGTAGGTTGTCAACTTCATCCCAGCTGTGAGTGACCTGTGTGTGGGGAATAGAAATACTCCAAATGGTCTCCAACACGGTGACCATGCTGAAGTGAATAGCCCAGACCTATATTTTGAGTTGCCTTTGACTGAGTTTGAACCAGCACCCCGATGATTCAAAGGCCAGTACTTAAAGGTGTGTCATACAGGGATTCATCACTGATCTATAGAAACCAAAGACACACTGCCATCAGTTAGGTTTCAATTAATGCAAACCCACGAAGACAGCTGAGAAGGGCTCCATTGATTTTTTTAAAATTTTTGTTTTGTTTTGGGGGCAACACTGCCCTCTGGTGGTGGGAGTAGGAGGCCCAGCCTTGCTGCTGGATTTGAACCTCCAACCCAGTGGGCCGCAGTCCCGCACACAACCACTATGCCACCGGGGCTCAGCCCACTCCATTGACTTTTAGAGGGTGCAATCTTGATGGGAGCTGACTTCTCCTTTGGAGAAGCAGGTGGGTAATCGTCATCCTTTCTGTTATCATCTGTCTGGTTAACCACTGCACCACCAGGTTCCTTTCCATTGTGGGGTACCATGGATTGAACCCCCTAGGGAAATACCAAAGAAGAGAAAACCCACAATCATGAAATTAGTTTTGTTTTTTCCTAATCTATACTGATTCGCCCCACCCATGCTTCTCTCTCTCTTTCCAATTTTATTGGCACTTTTTCAATCTATCATAAAATTCAATAATTCAGTCATATTAAAGGAGAGTTATGCAGTCATTATCACAGTCAATTTTAGCACCTTTTCTTCCTTCTATTCAATGGATAGAATGCTCTGTCTGGTGACCCAGAGTTTATAAGTAGCCATGGGCATATGTCACCCATGGTCCAGGGGTGCACACAGAACATGATAGCATCTAAAGAGAGTCCCAAATCATATGTCATTATTTTACCAATGGCAATACAAAGCCCAACCCAATTGGTCCACTGATTAATTTTTGGACATAACTCAAAGTGATGGTTTAGTTGAAATATTCAGAAATTTCTACTTGATGATTTCTTTTATCTGTGTGCCTGAAGATACACTCAAACACAGACTGGGGCCAACAAACAAGCAAACAGAAACCATTCAGTGAAGAGGAACCAAGCAGCCTGTTCCTGCAGGAGGAAGAAGCATTTGTATTTCTTTCTTTCTTTTTCATTATTCAGCTTTTTGGAAGTTTGCTTAAATGTGGAAGATAATTTTTTAAGTCTGCATAGGAGTTACCCTGAGGAGTCTCAGCATGAAGCTAGCCACACTAAAATGTGCAAAAGTTGAGCTCCAAAGGAAATTTCATCCCCTCATACCATGAAACTTAAAACAGCCCAACGGCTGGATGTTTACTTTTGTCTGTTGAACCGCTCACCTGAATCTCATACCTGGATGAAATAGAATTTAGAAAGTTGAAATATAGGGATCACATACATTGGAACATATAAAACAGAAACACACACACACACTACAAATTATCCCTTAGGACATGTCATCCAACTTCTAATAAAAAAAAAATTTCAGCCACTTTTTTTTTTCAAGCTATCAAAGCAATGCACATTGTCTGCATAAAAGCCTTCTTTTGACGAGGAAATGACTATTAATGAGAACATGTTCGTTGCTGGCATAAGACTTGAAGAGACACAGGTCATAAATCTCTTTGATCTTCTTTCTAAAGCTAGAATCAAGAAAAGAAGCAAGTTCATTCATTTAAAAAATGCTTTTGATTGAAATAATTCCATTTAGTAACAAGTAATTTATCATGTTTTTTTTTTCTTTTTGTCCTCCCTCCCACGTTCAGTTTGTTTTCAATCCTGGACTCTGTCATCACAGTGAAGTCTGTTCTGAGGCTCCAGTTCAATGTTACTTTAGAGTTTCTTAGTCGACAGGGGTCAGGCAAAACTTCCAAGAGAAATGTCCAAGAGAAGGGCGGGTGTCAGATGGGTGAGGTGGAGTGGAGGGGTTGCGGCAGGCGGGCAGAGGATGAGACAAACAACAGTAAGAATTAATAAATTCGGACCCGGGTAAACGGGTTCCTATAGGTAGCTCAGTCTGTAAGCCTCCTTGACTTGTGTTAGATGGGCCAACACTGCCCTCTCTTGCTTATTCCCTGCCCTGCGTTGAAACCTCAGATCTGAGTCACCAACCTGTACCTCTCTGTCTCTCTAGTGTTTTCCATAAGTGCTCCCTCCAACCTAGCCCAGATTTCTTGAGAGGTCCTTTTTCGGATTGGATTGGATTTATTTCTTTGTGTCGCAATGTGTTTCCTGACATTATGTCTTTTCTCTGCTTCCCTCAGTATCTGCTCTTGTCTTTTTTTTAAAAGACCCCTGTGAAGAGGGAGCCTTTTGCCTGCACCATCTCTTCCGAGAGGTAATGTAAGCAGAACTGGCAGGGAATCCGGTGTCTCGCCTTCCTGGAAGGAAGCCTAATTCTATTTCCATTGCCCTCTGCAAAGGCATTTGCAGCTTGCCATCCTGGCTGCAAGGTGAAATTGGGAATCTTGTATCTATCTTCTTCAGTGCACTTCCTCACTGTCTCAGGCTCTGGCGAGGCCCTGGTGAGATGCAAGTGGAAAATCAGGGTTCCTTTGGCAAAGCCAGAAAAAAATTCTGCATGCCCCCTATTGCACCGGGGATGCAAATGGGTATCACGTATTCCTATCTATAAACACGGACTCTTATTATTAACAAGTGAAGTTTTCAGTATCATTCTTTTTTCCCTTTTAATTTGAGCAATTCTGAGAAAACTGAAGTTCTTCAAGCTTCTAGGTCTCCCCTTTGCCCCCAACCCTTCTTAATGTTCCGATTTTGATCATATGAGCGTTTGATCACAGCACGGAGAGACGTCTCAAAAAGGGGCTCATTTGGGACATAGATCCTTAATTTTTTTGGAGGGGTTGTTTGTTTTCTTGGGGGGGCACCACTGTCCTGTGGTGGTCGTGGGAGCTACCCAGTGTTGCTCCTGAGAGCCACCGCTGGATTTGAACCGCCAAGCCCGCGGGTTGCAGTCCTGCACTCAACCACTTACGGCACCAGGGCTCAGCCCATAAATCATTCATTTTAGCATTGATGTTTTTCAATTCTCATGCTAAGCTATTCACGGACTGCAAGCTATGTCTTAGTCCTTCTGAATGTATGAGTATTAATCTGAGATGGATCACAAGGAGCAAAAAAGCAAACAGAACCAAAGAATAAAATGTATAGCAATGGTTGCTGCTTGGGTTGATATTTGGCTTGCTTCATGAAGAAGTAGTAGAGGACTATGTAGAAAATGGCAGTTATTGCAGGGGTAAGGACAATGCTGAATGTTTTCTACTAACCCCAAACGTTCAGAGTCATACCTGCCCTATACAACTTGATGTGCAGCCAACACTGAAATGACCTCTCATTTAAATCTCTAACTCCCATCTCTTTAGGTAAGCTTACTGTAACTCTAGCTCAAAAATACAAGTAAATTCTAGCACCTTAATCTTTTAAGACATCACCATGCTTGAAGGATGTTGAGCCATCCTGGGTTGTTGAGCCATCCTGGATTGGACCATATTAGACACAAGTACAATCTCAGAAACTCATAGTGGGTCACTTTGAGTCAGCATGGACTGGATGACAATGGTTTCCAGCACTGGGAATCTAGAGTAGTCACCGGGAAGAATATAGAAGAGTTCCTAACCAGTTATGTCCATAAGGATGTCAGGTAAGTTCCATGTGTCTTGCCTCTTCTCATTAATCATTGGCAGTTGCCTAGAAAAATGGTGGTGGTGGTGGCAGTGGTGGTGGTGGTGTGTGTGTTGGGGGTTGGGGGTGGGAGAGGGATTCAGATCACTTAATGTGGCAGTTACCTAATCTCGGGTCAACTTGGGAAGAGGTGGAGGCTAGCCTGTCAAGCATCTAGATTTGGCCTTGCCTGTGAGAATGCCAGCACATTTCCTAAAAGGCAGGTGTCCATACTGCACTCAGAGTGGATTGACTCATTGGTACAGCAAGGTGTGAGCAGGGCCCCATGGGACTCAGAAACAGGCTCAGGCATTTGAAGGGTCAGAGGTGACCAACTAAATTGAACACATATACCTGAGGGAAGAGACAAAGACCCTAGTGGGCCACTTCAGGAGCTAGGAAAACACTGTCAAACAAAAACTTCTCTAGTTGACACATGGCTGTAGAGAGGCTCAAAGGGAGCTGAGGCTGGTGTTCACTGATTACACGTAGCAGGAAGGAGTTTATGTTTGGTATTCCATCTTTAACTATTAATTCCACTTCTTTTCTTTTTTCTTTCCTGCTCTTCTCATATATCAATATCGACAGGTTCTCTCTTCGCTCGCCCTTTCTCCACACTAGAGCTTTGCACATTGCTGACCCAACGGAGCTTTTTAGGTTATTCTCAAAATACACCTGTTTCCACTCTTGGCATTTGGACATGGCAAAGAAAAAAATGTTCTCGAATGCCTACCACCTTTTCTTCCTGACTCCAGAGTGTAGAGTTACAAAATCAAAATCAAAAGAGGACAACAATGTAGCTGAATAACATTACCCCCAACCCCCAACCCCGTTTGCGCATTGGAATGGGACAATTACTGCACTTGAAGGTGTGCATTCAAATCCTGTGATTCTGTTTCACGCCATCTGGGTGACCTTGGCCAAGTCATTTAACCTCCGAGTTTCAGTTTCCTCTTCTTTAAAATACGGATAATAATCCCAGCCTCACCTACTTTACAAGGTTGCTGTGAAGATCAAATGAGATACTGTAAGTGAAAGTCCTTTGAAACACTACAAAACACTACACAGATGCAAGCTATTGTTATCAAACTGAATCCTGGTGGGCCCCTGTGGTTTCTGAGCCATGTGTGGCATGCTGGGTCTGCTCTATCATTATTTCTAAATATGGCTGCTCTATTGGCTTCTGAAGTTTCCACATGAAATACAGTCTGTGTATTTGCTCTAAGCCTCTGCTCTATGTCCTCAAATAATGGGCCATTAAGTGTTATATTCCAAACCAGCAGAACCAGCATTTCTGGCCTTCTACCTGTGACCTGCCGAAGTACTATTGTATCTCAGAGATAAACGGATCCGAACCACAAGGTGCTTAAAAGATATATTTAGTGCATAGGCATTTCATTTGTTACTGAGCAATTTTACAGTGTCTGATATAAGCCGGAAATTTTATGATCTATAATCAAAGGCTTTTTCAGAAACCTCTCCTTAATTTGGATTTGTGACAGCATTAAAAAACGGAACTTTCATCTTTGGATCTATTCCACTTACTTGGATGAAATACCCACACATACTTTTAAGAGCCAGTCACTTAAAATTTCAGACTGTCCTTAGTCATGTAGGAACCCTTGACACAAACTTGTACTCTTGACTTAAGGGGAAAAAAAACCCCAACATCCTCCTTTCTGCCTCTTTTGATCACCCTAGAACTTTCCCTGCCGGAGACGGCATTCACTATTATTAGACCCAATGTGCAAGAATCTAACGATGTGACTGAAAGGAAGCATTTGTCTGGCCATCATTGTATACAGGTGTTATCTCCTTAGCAAAGTCTCTGTGATGAAAAGATCCACAGACTAATGGAGATGGAACCTAAGAACTTATAATCAAGAACGTCCCAGCAGGCCATTGCCCCATCTCTATGTCCTTATGTCAAAGGAGGAGCTCAGGCAGACGGTGTGCTTGATCCAAGGGTGCACTGACGAGTGGCCACAGAGAAAGTGGACTCGAGTCGGCACAAGGACATTAGGAGCAACATATCCTCCTCTATGTATTTTATATGCTCTTACAGATGTTGAATCACAGAATTTTGTTGTATAGTATGTGCTTCCTTTTCTTGCCCAACAGTAAATGTCATAAATAATGAGGAAGCATTATTCTTCTCTTCCACAAAGCTGTAAAGAGAAATTAAATCCACTTAGAGACACAACATGTATGTACCAGATGAGTAGATCATATTTGGAGAAATATTGAGGACAAATAATTGAGCTGAGTGGCCAGACCAATCTTCCTATCTATCACATTTGACATGTTTTTTTTTGAACTATAATGTAAGAATTTGTGATAGAATTCTTAGGTTTCTCATGTTCCCCAGCTTTCAAGATCTCTGCTATCAGCATCAAGTCTTGAAATTTGACAGAAAATTTCATTTGACTCGATTTCAGCATTCGTTTCTCTCAACATTATTTCTTTTTCAATATTGTTGGCCTCACATTCTTATTCCTAGATCTAGCTCTCATGGCTCTCCACCAAAAACTAAACCTACGATCAGCTTTCAGCAGAAATCCCCATTCCCATCTTGATCCAATGGGAAAGGGTGCTATACAAGGGTGTGAAGAAGAGGGGTTACACATCATTGGGGTGACCTTAGAATCTGCCAGTTATAACTAACAAAGTAAAATTACGCATACACACACACACACACTCACACACTCAAATTGATAGATCCCAGAGTGGTGCATGATTTAAAAACAAGTTTGGTCTTAAGGGGTCTTACTTCAATTGCAGATCTCCCAATGCTGTTGCCTGCGTGGGGCGCGTGGTTTATGAGTGACTGTTAACCTAATGGTTGCTGGTTGGAAACACTCTGCCCCCCCTCCGCCACCACCTTAGTTCCCAAAAGAATGATTTGGTAAACTGCTCCTTCTAAAGATAACAGCTAAGCAAGTCCTATGAAATAACTACTCTATGGCTCCTGTGGGTTGTGAGCACATCAGACCATTTCATAGGGGTGAAAGGAATAGAATATTGAGAAATCATCGCAACCCAGTCCAGTCCAAGGTCATAAGTCTGCTGCAAGTCAATCATTATGATCACTTCCTCCCCCTTTGCCCCTCCTTTCCCCCTACCTTCATGGTATCAAGACTCTCATTATTAGTCCTGAAGGGGTTATCTGTCCTGGATTGTGTGTGGAGAGCTCCTATCTGTACCCATGCACATCCTCTGGTCTAGACAGATTTGTAAGGTGAACTGGGGTCATGATAGTCAGAGTGGGGGGTCGGGGATCTACCAGGGAAGAATTAAAAAAGTTCAGGAATGTTATGTTGTGTGTTTCATTGGTGCTGTAATGCACCCTGGCTGACTTGTCCCTTCCTTAAGCCCTTCTGTGAGGGGGGATGTCCAATTATGTCCAGATGGGCTTTGGGTCTCCATGTGTAACCTCCTCATTTGCATCAAATGGGTGTTTGTTTTGGGTCTTCTGATGTCTGTTATCTGATCCCATCCATACCTCATGATCACACACACAGGCTGGTGTGCTTCTTCAACATGGATTTTGTTGCTTCCCTGCTAGATGGTCACTTGTTTAACTTAAATCTTTCAAGACCCTCGATACTATGTCTTGTAATAGCTGGGCACCATTAGCCTTCTTCACTATATTAGTTTATGTACCCATTTTGTCTGATTCAATTATTTAGGGTAGACTTTTGCACATTTATTGGCAGCTGTTGAAGACCTTCGTAGCACTGCAGGAAAAAGACAGAGGGCAGTGAGCCATGTGGCTGAAAAACCCAAGACCAGAGGAAGGCTTGCCTATAAGCGTGGTTGAGAAGAGCCTGCCCTGTCTTAATACTGTAGAGGACACCATTGGTAACCTGTCAACTTCTATATGAATTTCATAATTGTGAGTACTGTCTGCGAGATTCATGTGGGCATTGCAAGTCATTTTTGCACCCCTGTGGTTTCTTGAACCCACCTGGCAAGTAGCGGGTTCTGTAGGGTGGGGAGTTGGCATTAGAATTGGTAGGGTGGGACACTTCTGAAGTCAAATTCTACAACCCATGGCTATCAAGTTGATGCTGACTCAGAGGGATCCAAAAGAGCAGAGAACAACAGCTCCTCTCGGCTCCCAAGGCTCAAGTTTTCCAGAGGTGGGACACAGCAACTTTCTCCCACTGAGTGGCTGGTTTCCAGCCGCTGGCCTTGTGGTTAGAAGCTCATCCAAGAAGGAATGCAGTACACCCTCAGGACGTTAGTCTTACCTCAGCCTCAGAGAACGCTTCTCTGGGCGATGCTGATGTGGAGTTGGTAGTGGAGCGGGTTACCCATTGGGCAACTAACCTGAAGATTAGCAGATCAAAACCATGAAGGCTTGCTACTTACACAAAGAATCCCCCCTACCACAGAGTCAGTGCTGACACAGAGCCCCGCCGCCCCCCTCGGGTTTCTAAGACTATAACTCTGGAGGGCGAATAGAAAGCCCAGTCTTTTTCTGCAGAAGTACTGGTGGTCTTGAACGGCTGATGAGGCTGGTCACCAGCAATCACATGTAGCCACTACACCACCAGGCATCATGTAAAGAATCACACTCTTAGAAACTACAGGGGCAATTTGATCCTGTCCTTTTAGGTCACTATGAATTGGAAATGACTTAATGGCAGCGAGGTTGCCTTTCTGTTAAAGGTGGTCAGATGCTCCCCCCACCTTATTTCTTTCTGCACACCTTCTCATGTATGCTCCGGCACTTGATAACTAAAACCAAATTATGTCCCAGCCTCCGAGACATATCTCTGGGGTTTCACATTCTCCTTCCCAGGTCAAATTCCACTCACCAGCATGGCTATCTGTGTTGTCAGTTGTCCTTTGCATAGCTGTAGTGGCCTTTTCTGTTACAGCTGCTGGTTTGAGACTGGGGTATTATTTTCCCTCACATTTTCCATGGTGTAAGCATCTTACATGTCTGTAATTGTTTCAATCATTCTTCTCTGGTGATTGATCAACAAATCCAGGAAGAGAACTGGCAGGCTCCATACTGCCTCAGAAGCCCACCCCTGCTTTCAGGCACAATTTCATTAGCAGCAGGTTCTGAATCACCTGGTCACTAGGAAGGTTTGCCTTTGGCTTGGGCTCAACATTGGGTATTGAGCCAGACTGTGACCAAGCTGATAATATGCAGATGCCAGCAGTGAAAGAGAAGAGGATGTCTTTTCTCTACCAGGGATCAAAGGAAATGAAATTAAAATAGGAGTTGGCACAGTATCACCCACACCTGAGCAATTGATAAGCATTTTAGTGGGAAACTAAATACAAGGGAAGATTACATGCGAGGCCCAAAGAAAAATTCTCCAGGTGACCAGGTTATTTTCGAGGTATTGGCAAAAGTGGATTGTTAATATAATTGGGTTCAAGATAATTTGGGGAAAGACCAGGAGAAAACAATTTTCAAAGATTTGCAGAGTTGTAGGATAGAGAACCTAATTTCACTGGCTTAGCCTTAGTGCAAGTTCCCTTGTGGATCCGGCTTTCACAATGGAGTGAGTCAGACCTAGCTCAGGTCTGTTTTGCCTCCACCGAGTCAGCAGCTCATTTGAAGAGTAGACTCCCGTAGAGGACAAATTTGCAGCCACAGTTCCACAGCACTGGCCTATGCACCACCATCCTGGTGAGAGACAAGGAACTTCTTACCCAGCAAGTGGAAAGAGTCTTCAAATGTAACCTGATCAGGTTGCTTAAAACAGATGTTTCATGAGCAAGCACATCTGGAAAATCAGAAAGCACAGATTGGTTCCAGCCACCTGGATCTCTCTATGAAGGAAGGGGAATCACAGTTCTTTACAAGTACAGGATAGCAAGGAGATGAGAAGCCATCACCATGTGAACTTGGCCTGTTTTTCTTAAGAGAGGGTCTGTGTGGTAGGGAAAGGGGGAGGCCATGGATTCTGGGTAGGTAGCCAACAAACAATATCTAGTCTTAACACTTGAGTTATTAAAGCAAATACAGAACTTATTTATAGAGAGAAGGATACGGTTCTTAAATTTCAATGTATTTTGTCACAACAGTTTTACTTCTAGCAATATTCAAGCCAAATGCTCTGCCATCGAGTGGAGACTGACGACCAGCAATCCAATAGATGGAGGCAGAAATGTCCCTGTGGATTGCCAACCCTGGAACTCTTTGCGGGAGTAGGAAAATCACCTCTTTCTCCTATGGAGCAGCTGGTGGTTTCAAACTGCTGATCTTGCAGGGAGCACCCTGACTCCTAACCACGAAGCTACCAGAGATCTGTTACTGTTTAGAGGACAACAGATGCTGTGAAATCTATTCACATTAAGGCATCTGAGTACAAAAGCATACATTGTCTTATTAAAAGAATAAATAGAAAAATCTAAATGGATGTGCCAAACATCTTTGAGTACTCACTGTGTGCCAGGCATTGGTCAAAGCTGAGGAAATAGCAGGTAATTACAGAACTGTAGTGCCTGACTTAGAGAATACCTGCATTCTGGTCAGCTTAGTGTCGGTTATGGAATATTAATCTAATAAAATAAATTGGTGAAACCTAACTTGCAAGGATTTCTGTGACGTTTACTAAGTGGTCAGAGGCAAGCTGAAAAGTAAAATGTGATAATTTTGCTTTTATAAAAGAACTAGTATGTGTATCTGGAAATGTCTCTAAAAACAAATTGCTCATCAGTGGCTCTCCCCCAGTAATAAGGAAAGGCTAGCTTTCCTTTTTCTTCACACACCTGTCTTTTGATTAACTTAAAAATAAAGGTATATAATAATCTTATAGCTTTAAGTTTTAAAAGAAGAGAAAAAATCCTTAGTAAATCATATTTGAGATGTTGATGTGTCTATAAACTCGCTGCCATTGAATTAAGGTTGACCCCTGTCACCACCACCTGTTGGTTTCTGAGTGGGAGTAGAAAGCCCCGTCTTTCTCCCAAGGAGCTGCTTGTGGTTTCAAACGGCTGACCAGAGAGATCACAGTCCAGTGTGCAACCGCTCCTCCACCACGCTCCCCCAGAGGAAGGGCCAAAAGAACAACAGCAGGACTGGTTGTGCTATGGACCAAGTTGAGTTTTAGGACAAAAACAATAATGAGAAATAGTGCTTCTTCCTTGGGCTCTCAGGCAAATCCTCTCTCAGTGCCCTGTTGGCGAATGGCAGCACCAGCTTGACCTGTTGCTCAAACATGTTGTCTGCTGTGGCACACTGAGGGACTGGATGAGGATGTTAGGGTGGTAAGTCCTCTGTGCTCCTAACTCCAGGTCTGGGAAGTCAACTCCAGTAGGAGAATGCCTTTACCATTATGAAATATAAATATATTTTAATATGCATTCTCATGACTGATCAGACCCTCCAATAACCCTCTCTTAAGGAACTGTGATAAAGGAGCTACCTACAATAAAAGATAGACCCTACCTGTGTCTGGCTATTCCCTGTGCCTGGAGGTTATCTTGAGATGAGAACAATCAGGTTTCGAAGCTTAACCCACTGAAAAATATAGCAAAGCCTCTTCTGATCTCTCCTGCTGATGTGCACTGAAGATTGCTCCCCTAGGAAGGACACAGGGCACCAGAGATCAACTAGCTTGAAGTCTAGATGATGATTAGTTTCATTGCCTGTTTATTATGTTACCCGCTTATTATACTACCCGTTGACTATGCAATGTGTTTACTGCATGAGGTACATGCCTTTAGAAAGCCCCATTATGTGTACCCCTTGGAAAATGCATTCACTCTCTAGTCCTGACAAAGAGACAAGGAGGCTCTGTTCCCCGCTGTCTGTCTTGTTTTATGTAATCACAGAGATGCTCCTGAGGACTCATTTGACTGTTGGGGGTCCCCCTAACCCCACAGCCTGCCAATGTTGGAGCACTGGGGTATAGGGCTTGGGGACTTCATTTTTTGAAAGCTACATCTATTCTTTCATGGAAAAGACTACAAAGGTCAGTCTTTTACTCAAGAGATGGAATTAACATTGAAGGTATTTGTATTGCTTCTTCTGTAGCTTGGACTGAATTACTAAGAATCATGGGAATGGCAGTAGGGGTGGAGTGGGAACGTAGATGACTAAATTCACATTCCCTTTGTTTGATGATGACTTCTTCTCTTTGGTATCATTTGGCAGCATTGTTGAAGAATGGCTTTGGGGTCAGAGAGCTCATGGTTCTCTGCTCACAACTCCCATAACCAAGCAAGAGTTGTCTAATATGGACATTTAACCAGCTAAACTAAAACAATCGGCTGTGGTTTCTACTGCTCTGAAACAAGCATGATTGGTGGAGCTTCTGTGGGCCTATGTGAGCAGAAACACTATATAAAGCATGAAACTGAACATGCTTCATATTTATATAATTTTCACTCTGAATCAAATCCTCACTTCCATTTACCGGCTACGACCTCAGGAAAGATATTTAAGTTTTTAAGATCGGTTTTCTGAACTATAAAATAAAGTTAATGCACTCAACTCAGAATTCTTGAGAGAATTAAATGAGAAATATATAAAATAAATAGTACATTAAAGTACTGCTTCCCCTTCCTTTCAACAATAAGGAAAATGCTTAGGATCTTCTATTATGAAAAAAGGGGAAAGGAAGTATATTTAAATTTCAGAATAATATACTGCATTTTCACATAAGAATTTCACACTCCTATTGAGAAAGTATGAAAATATCTATTTAAAAAAAGAAAATAAAGTAAGAAGATAGCTGGCATTTTAGGGTCAATGTTCTGTTTCCCTTATATAAAAAGCTTTCAGAAGTAGAGAGAAGATGGAAGCTCTGCTTCGACCCAGGGAGAACTGACCAACTTGGGAGACACTGTCAGAAAGGGGAACACCAAAATGACTGTAAAGTCTGCATGCAGTATTTAGTCAAAAGTTGTTAATTTTTAATAACATTCCTATAGTTCACTATAACAACAAAACACTTCTTGTAATGCAAGCTTATATACATGAATATACTAACAGGACTAAAATTCTACCACCATGTCTGTTAGAACCTTCAAGTACATTTCCATAAAATATTGTCCTTATCACCCAAGAAGCATGGTGTTTAAAGGCACGTGTTTTTGCATTCCGGGGCTCTGAGGGTGCACTGTTCTTTCTGGAGTTGCCGGTGTTTTACAAGTTGGTGACTTTGTCAAAATTCCTGGTGCTGTCAATATATTGTGAGAAGTAATGTTATGGGCATTTGTATTTTTTTTTCTTTTTTGAGAGTTAAGTAAAAGAGAAGGCAAATCTGCAGGAGCTTTCTATCTGTGACTAATGGTGTGGTGACAAATAATGTAATTCATTGTAAACAGATTTTGTTGTTAGTATTCATACAATCTAATAAATATATATTTAACCCATTTAAAATTGTGATGATCATATATGACATACAATTAAATTGATAGCACGCTGAGAATTCAGTATGGCCTGGGGTGAGAAGTGGCCCATGGGGCCAGGGATGAAAACTTGAGTTGCCACACTGGGTGGCAAAAACCCTGGGGACACTCCAGATGAGGCCCGTAGCCTAAAGCAAAAGAGCAATTGTTCTAGAACAAAGTCTGCTAAAAGTGGAATAACTTCTGGTAAAATAAGTCTTCGCATGCATCGTTAATGTTTCCTTCGTGGGATCTTGTCCAAGTCCATCTCCACAAATTCGATTGGTCTTGCTGTCAAAGGAGAGCTAGCCACCAAGCTATGACCTTTCCAGGACATATCTTTATGCTGTGCAGTTGGGCAAGGGTGAGGACAAGCAAGCAAGTCTAACCTTTCTGTAATTTACGTCGTTCTCTTCACAAAATGGTGCAGGACACATTACCTTGAGTGGCAAAGGATCCTGAGGTGACTCCCCATGTTCACATGGCTAAGGGAAAGTCCAATTTGATTTAGAGGAGATTGTTCACACAGTAGTGAAAACACAGACTCTGCTGCTGAGAGGGGTTTCTTAAAACCCATCAGGCACCAGCAGGAGAATGATATATCCTCTACTTTGGTAAGAGAAGGCCACCTTGGAGACCCTATGGGACAGTAGCACTCTGTCCTGTAGGAGCACTACGAGTCAAAATTGATTAAATAGCAATGAATTTAGCTTTGTTTTCAAGTGTGCCAGGCACAGCCTTCCCTCTCCTTTTATTTTGCACCTGTGGCTTTTTGGATTTGACTTTTCTGCCTTTCCTTTCCTAATTGATTAAATAACCTAAGGAGAGTGTATAATCTTTAGGATCCCTTTCACCTAAAACAGTGTGTATCAAACTTCCTAATGCCGCAATCCTTTAATATAGTTCCTCATGTTATGGTGACCCTCCAACCATAAAATTATTTTAGTGGCAAATTCATACCTGTAATTTTGCTTCTGTTATGTACCAGGTGACTCCTGTGAAAGGGTTGTTCGAACCCCAAAGGGGAAGCGACCCACAGGTTGACAACCACTGATGAGAACTCATCATATTTATGTGACTTTGAATGCCATCTTTCTGATCCAGGTGATGCTGCTATAGCAGAAACATTACAAATGGGTGGCTTTAACAAAGAGAAATGGAGTCTCTTATTTGAAGAGACTAGATGTTTAAATCAGGGTGCCAGTTGTGACGGAAGGCTTTCTCTCTCTAATGGCACTGGCGGAAGAGCTTTGGCTCTTCAGTTTCTGCTTCCTGGTTGTATGAAAATCTCCCAGTGTCTTTGAATCTACCTTTCCTTGTGTATAGGAGTTCTAGTGAAGCGAACTCAGGTCCACAGTTGTACTTCATTTCCAAGTCTTCTTTCTAGTTATTACTGAAGTCTCTCTCCTCTCTGTTCCCTTCTGTCTTCTTTGACCTCGAGTAGGAGATAGTCTTTGACCTAAACAAGAGTGTGACTTGAGTTGGGGATCTTGCCTCATCAGCATGTGCTGCTGTTGTTGTAGGTTCCAAATGGTGACTCTTAGCAACCTTATGCAAAATAGAACAAAACGCTGCTGGATCCTGCACCCTCTTGACAATTGTTTGACCCCATTGTTGCAGCCACTGTGTCAATCCATACTGGCAGAGCTGACAGCCTTCTTGGTCTTAGTCCCTCTAATTTGCCAAGCATTGGGTCCTTCTTCAAGTACTCATCTCTTCTGAAAGCATGTCCAGCATATGTGACACAAAGTCTCAACACCTTTGCTTGAAGGAGAATTCTGGCTGCACTTCTTTCAAGACAAATCTGCTTATTCCTTTGGCAGTCTATGTCACTTTCAATATTTTTCTCCAGTACCAGAATTGAAAGAATCAACTTGTCAGTTGTCCTCAGTCAAGGTCCAACTTTCATGTGAATATGAAGATATTGAAAATAGTGTGGCTTGAATCAGACACATTTTAATCACCAAAGAAACATATTTTCTTTTTGACCCTTTAAAGAGATCTTGTGCGGCTGATTTACTCTATGCACAGTTTGGTCTCTTGACTCCTGCATCCGTAGATAATGCTTAAAGGCCCAACAAGATGAAATCCTTGGCAAGTTCAATTTTTTTCTCCAGTTATAAGGATGTTACTCCAGTTATGAAGATTTGGGTCTTCTTGATGAAGTTGTGGTCCACACTGAAGGCTGCAATCCTTGATCTTCATCAGCAAGTGGTCCAAGACCTTCTCCCTTTCAGCAAGGAAGCTCAGTCATCTGCAAATCTCAAATAATTACTAGCCCACAATAGTTGGGTTGGGATTTACAACACATCACAAAATGTAGAATAACTAAATCAAATGCATGATAATTACATCAGATCACCAAATGGATGACAATTTATTCTATGGGATAATCAAACGGGCATTATATTTCACTTGAGTACATGTTCATTTGACCTCCTGCTGGATTTATATAAATACTATTTCCCTTTGAATTAATAAATTGATTTAAAAATTAGAAGAAATTAAGATATCAAACAGAATCTGACAATTAGCATGTGTCTGATATCCATTCATTTATTCAGCCATCCATTTTCTGAAATATGTTTAGTGAGTTCCTCCCATTTGCTGATCAACATTGTAATTAATTGAATGAGGCACCTTAATATGTGTAATCTGTGGTTCAATGAGTCTACCCTCTCCTGGAAGCGTATTAGGAACATAAAACCACCAGTTCTACCTCAGATATACTAAATCAGTATCTACATAATTAGCAAATGCTCAGGTTGATTCATGTTTACACTAAAGTTTGATAAACACTGTATTAAAAACAACTAAAGCAGGACAAAGTTACTGACTGATCTTTGGGAGTGCATATTAAGGATGTCAAAAGAAACTCAAAAGAAAAATAAATATAACCATGTATTTGGGTTACATAAAAGAGTATACACTTACATATTTATATGATTGAAATATGATTAGATTTCAATCAAACTCATTCTTAACACTGGGTTATTTATTTTGGGGGAAACATTGAAGATATTTAATTAATACTTGTTCTTGAAATGTTTGACCATTGAATAGCAATAGTCCTACATAATGTACAAAGTAATTTTTTTAAGAAGCCATGAGGGACTTAACCAGAAACTGCAAGCTGCTCTTCCAAAGAGAGACCAGGCTTTCTATTCCAGTAAAAATGTGTCAGTCTCAGAAGCCCCTGGGGCAGTTCTACCCCATACTATAGGATAGCTATGAGTCAAAACTCACTTGGTGTTACCATTTTTTCTTTACATTTTCTTTTTTGATGCTACCACTTCTTTATGAGGAAACACTTCCTTCTGGTTCCTAGGTGATGAAGTTAAGTAGCCTCTTTGGCTCTCCTCATTGATACTCTGGATGTTACATCTTCTGGAATACAGCTGGTTACATAAACTATTCATTTGATCTTTCAAAACAGAGAGCAGACAGGTACACACTGCCCACGGGAAACATCAAATGAGAGGCACTGTGGGACACAGTCCCTTGGGTCACCATCTTTTCTCTGGTCTCTACACTTCCTAAATGCAGGCATTCTTTTTCTGCTTCCTCCAACTTTAGGGTTCACTTTAAAAAGAGACATACAGATTTATCATTTTTAGCCCAAATGAATGTTTTCAAAATAAGCTGAGGTGCTATCTACCCGCAGCAGGCATCCCTGTGTTTACTAGTGAAATTTTGCCAGAACGTCTCTCTTCCTGGGCACCTTGGAACTCTAATTCACACACACACACACACACACACACACAAAATCTATTGTCTTTGAGTTGACTCTGACTCATAGTGATCCCATGAAGCAGAACAGAACCGCTCCAAGGCTGGGAAGGTTGACCAAAGTAGGTTGTGGCATCTTTCTCCCCTGAAACCCATTGAAAGTTCTTGACACTGCTCTTTGGGTTGACAGCTGAGTTGAGCATTTTAAGGTTCCTAATGACCACAAAGGAAGGAGACTGAAAGAACCTCACATCAAGGCTGTGGCCCCAAAAGGCTAGAAGAGCAGAGAATATGCATATGAAGAGTAACTTTTTTTTTCAAAGAGGAGACATAATAATCTGGACCAGGGATAAGTGAATGGATTATTCTGCAAATATTCTTGAGATATTAAAAAATTTCACTGTCTTGGATAGAAACTTTGACACTAGGTACTTGTCAACACTCCTGATGTGGACTGACAGATTGATACCAATGGTCAGTCAGATACGGACAATTATGCAGGGCCACTCCATAAGTTCTGCACATTGGGCTCTCCACTAGATGTCTCCAGAAGACACCATTCCCATGATCTCTCATATGAGTGTACCTCCATGGTCCAGGAGTTAATCTCCCTCCTTATCATTAGTCCTGTCCTCATCAGAAAACCATTGGCATGTCAGCCTTCTGTCCACTTCGTCTCAATCTCCTAGCTATGCTACACAGGGCTCTATACTAGGAGAGATGATCCAGAATTGCACAGGGAAATTATACCCCTGTTTCTTCTTTTGCTGAAAACCACCTAAAGTGTACTTCCATCTTTGTATTTTCATCTTCTGGCTAAGATGTTTGTCTGGTAGGATATCCAATAAAGGAATAATACTTATATATTTCATTTGTTTGTGAAATGTAATTAGAAAAAAACAGTAACAGGGCAAATGAATGAAAAGCAGCCTCTAGTAAAGAGTAGGAAGGTGTCTAGCGATTTCTGAAAAATTCAGACCAATGGTATCTTTGTGGCAAAAACTGTACTACTGAATACAAAAATCACATGAATTTTTTGGTAGTATTTGAAGGATTTTTTTTTTTTTTGCTTTCTACCATCATGGTAGCAAAATTATTGTAACTTACCTTCTTTGTACCCTGATTAGAAGACACTCAAATTCATACCATAATTGTAGTCTTTCCATTTTCTTCTGTGGACTATATTACATTAAGTAGCACGTCTGTGGGGCTGCAATCACTCAGCCAATCTTAGTGATCACAGAAAATAGGCACCCAAGATCATTGGTGAATATTGTAGCAAATGAATGAATAAGTGAAGTTGTGCAACCTGGGCTAGAGTTCTATAAAGGGAGCAGGAGGACATTGAAGAAAAATTTTAAGTAAAAGTCTCAATTATTGATGGATTTATGATGTGGTTTAAGTTTTAACATTCCTCTGAGTTAAATTAAGAACTATTATTCTATGCCAAGTCCCAAGAGAGATCGTGAAATGGATAGTGGAGAAAATGACACTATAGAAAATTCAGAGTGTAGGTCTGGAAATCATAGAATCCTGGTAGATCAGCAAGTTACTCTCCTTAGCTAAATTTTTAAATGCCCTTCAGTAGTTTGGTATAATTTACCTCAAACTGTAATTATTTATGCACATCCATTTCTTAAATTGCAAACAGCAGCAATATAAAAAAACATTGCCATTGAGTCCATATGACTGATAGTGACTTTTTAGAGAATAGTAAAACTACTTTGGGGGGTTTCCAAAGTTGTACATCTCTGAGGGAGAAGAAAACCTCTTTTTCCTGAGGATTGATTGGTGGGTTCAAACCGCTGACTTTGTGTTAGCAGTCCAACCTGTATCCTGTTATGCCACCATGCCTAAAAAAGGCAAATGAGTTGTGGAATTTTCATTCATAAAAGAGATCAAGATATCCTACTTTTGCACCTGACCATAATATGTATTGACAGAAGCCAATGAGTTGTTTTGCAAATCTCAGTTCTAAGAGCTCCCTGTTCCTTCAGAGTGAAGCTACACTCAGAAATCACAACTCCTTACAGTTCTCTCACTGAAGTTGAGGTGTTTATTAGCTAGCTCTTTTTCTTTGGTTGGAGACTCATTGGAGAAAGTTTGATGAAAATTAGGGTTGAATGCACTCACTCCTAAGGGGCACCTTTGAACACACATGTAACCTTGCTTGCTGCAAGTAAACCTCAGTTGATACCAGAATGTGAGAAAGATGTGACCCTTCTTGATTAGGATAGTTAATTCTACTTGATAGACACAGAAGTGTTTAGTGATGAGCATTCTGAAATATAGCATTGGTCTGAAGTAAGTACATCCCATTCTTTGAGTTCCTAAGCAAACAAGAGTCATAGTGGGAAAATATATAAATTAAAAAAAATTAATTTGAGCATATTCACTTCTTTGAAATGGAATTTTTGAAGGCTCTATGTGTTTTCTCAGGCAGTACCAAAAAATATCTAAGCATTCTGATTTCTGGTAAAATAAAACTGCATGATGGTATGTGAGTGTGTCTTTTTTAAAGCCTTGTCTTTTGAACAATAGTTCTTCTGTAATGATTTAATGATGGGTGCTGATGGTTAGAGACTGCCTCTCTCCCCTTGCAGTATGAATAAAGCAACAGGGCATCTGTGAAACGCGGACATATAAATCTCAGAACAACAAGGGTCGTTTGGGTTTCCCATTGCTCAGAAAGCACCATTTATATTTCCCATATGTTTTATTTATTTGTCTGAGTGTTTCATTGCACTTTCCCCCTATTTCCTTTCCTTCAGAGGGCACTGACCCATCTTTTTCTTAAGAGCATAAAGAATGAGAACAGAGATTAAATAATAATAATAATTCAACATTAAACCTTTCACTTCCTCTCAGTCTTTGGTGAAAATTTAATGACAGTTGAAACACAACTCTATTCTTCATGTCCAGGAAGGTGCTAGTAACTTACCCTTTTATTTTCCTACTGGAAGAAAAAAACAACTCCCAAAGACGACGATGACAACAACAACAAAAACAAAAACCTTTTTCTTTACTAAAGGAAGATCAGCCCAGGTAAAAGAGTTTATCCCCCACCAGCAGCGACCCATGAGGCATGAGCTGGGAAAATGCTGCTGCCAAGTTTCCTGATCTTCTGCCAGGTCCTTTATGGGAAAGACATGAGCTGGGAGATCCAGCAGTTCCTGATTCTCTTCTCCAACCCTTCTCTTCTGCATCCCTGAGAGGAGTCCCTCATTGTTCCTAATGGTTAAAATGTTGGAGAACTGACCCAGAGGTTGGCAGTCAGCGTCTATTTGGCAGGTATCTCAAAAAAGAGGGAAAAAAGGCCAAACAAAACGAAGGCATGCGTAGTCTACTTTCCCAAATCAGCCACTGAAACCACTCTGGAACACCATTCTTTGGCCCACAGCAGCTCTGCTGTTGGGGTCTGCGTAGTGACAACTGATTGGCTTAGGTTTCCATCTGGGAAGCCTGGATGCGATCGGCCAGCTGGATTTTTGCCTCGACATCCCTACCTTTCCATCCTTGACTTTCTTGAGCTTTTTAATTCATTGGTTCTTATCTGTTTCCTGGCATCCTTGGAGAAAAAGGCCCGTGTGGGTCATCTCTTGATTTAGTGGTTCCCTATGGAATAAACTTTTCAATAGCAAGGCCATTTGGAGCTGGGCATTGCTTGGACATGATTGGTTCCTACAGTCCTCCAATAGTGTCAGGAACTCCATCATGTCTTTCAACCCACTGAACCTCAGTTTGTTGGCGTACAAAATGGACTAAACAGATCTTTCTCACACAGTTTTTGAGAATATTTTATTAGCTTCACCAACCTGTTAGATGGAGAAGATAAAACTCTGCCTGGAATTGAATAAACACTTGGGGCAGGGTTGGGGTGGGATGGGGTGGATTTGGTTTTTCTCCTTTCCCCTGTCTTGGGCACATTTGGGGTATGACACTAAGCATTGAAATTCACATCCATTTGGGGAGTTCTGTGGCACAAATGGAAACTGTTAAAATCTTTCTCACATGTGACTAATGATACCTCTTGAACCAAAGCTGAACCCTGCAATTCTTTCAGAGTTCTCTCCCTCCTTGTCCATTAATGTCGCAGCTCATATCCGAACATCTGTCAAAAGTTGCATGGGGACCCATTGGCAGTCACTTTCCCCCTCATTCATTTAATGTTACCAATTAAGGGGCAAGCATAACTATAGGAGCAATGGTACAAATGATGATCTTGAGCCAAGTGAAATTTAAAAGGAAAAGAATAAATGGAGGGGTGGGGCAGGGCAGAGAGATGCTTCAACTGTTGTCTACTACTTGTGAGATATACCTACCTTCACATGACACACTCTGACACACATACACACTTGGTGAGATCTATCACAGGTGCTTATCATGAAATCTCATTTCTACATGTACTGAGAAAATGATGCAGCACCATGGGGCTTTCTAGACCCAGGTCACAAGGATGGCCACAGCAAACAAGCTGGCAAATAAAAATACGTGCCTAGACACATATTCACAGATTAGACCAGTGCTGACTCTCCAGCTGCCACTTCGTGGGAGAGTTTACAGAGCATTCACCTTCTCCAGTCTCTAAAACCACCCCCTCTCTGTATTTTCAGTGAATCACTCAACTGGAGGCTGCAGAATGGAGCCAATAAGAGAAACCATCTAAAGGCATTGCCTTCCGAGGGAGGGAGATTCATTTCTCATTGGCGGTCTCAAATAATTCAGATCATGGCCATTTACTGAGGAGATGCTGGCTTTGCTTCTGTCAGAGCAACATGGATACCACCTTGTGTGGGCAGCCTCTGATCTCTCTACATGCTGACCTGTTCTGTAGAGGATGTTGTCCTTTTCCCAGGAGCACCCCTTTCACCACTGGTTCTGATGGCAAGGCAATGGAGGCACTGTCATCAATACATAAAGACCACTAAGAAGCCCAACCATGAAAAGGTAAGGAACATATTTGGAGATGATTGTTTGGAGGAGCCTGAACTTGCGTGGCAGGATGGAAGGCAGACGGGTCCCATCCAATGGCAAAATCTGCCTCCTGGTTGTCTTCGTAAGTAGCAGTGTCTGAAAGGAGAGCGATCAGGCCCCTTCTGCACAGAGGCAAAGTCCTGGAGACTGGTGAAGAGAGGAGCCTTTTCAAACAGTCTGGAGAAAAGAAGAAAGAAGGACTGGCTAAGCCCGCTCATGGATTCTGGTCAGTGAAGGAGGCAGCACGATTTCCATATCTGAAAGCTATGGCTTTTTAAGACATTTCTTTGTACTCCACTTTCTCTATTTCTTCCACACTGTTTCTGGGGCACCTCAAATGCATAAATAAAACTGTTTGGGATACATTTTCCTTAGACGTCTCCAGGTCATGCATGATAGGCAGGGTTGGGTGAGCTCAGCCTTGCATGTATTTTAACAACCCGACTTAAACCAACATTCCAATGGCACTTGTGGAAAAGTTAAGAATAAATTCACAAGGGCACACGCGTTAGAACTCCTTGACGTGTGCAAGCAGGTGCATGTGCGTACACAAGGAAGAAAGCACGCCCGCCTCCCCCCCTCCCCCCCTCCCCCACACACACGCTGCTGCAAAAACAAATTTGCCAATGTGCAAATAGGACATCAGAATCCATTAGGACAAAGGTGGGCCCTGGTTTAAAATAGTAAATAATTGGTTTCAGTCCTCTGTCATGTTTTAATTAAAGATAGCAATGTAATCCGCAATATATCTGAAAATTATTAGAAACCCTTTTTTCCAGAGGCAAAAAGGATCAATACCTTTTTGTCTCTGTGGCATAAGACCTCGCAGGTTACTCTGTCCCTGCTAATGCTGGCCAACTTGGCGTTGAAAGTGAACATTGAAGTGGTGACGGCAGGTTCGTATTTTGAAAGCGAAGGGAGACATTTTGAAATTAGCTAAATTGTTTCCTTCAGCAGCTTTTGAGGCGTCAATCTGCCGGCCTTGGCTCTAGGGAAAGCGACAAAACAGGGAGCAAATGATTCAAAACGGGGCTCAGAAAATTTCGGGTTTTCAAGCAGAACAGACAGAAAAAGAAATAAAAAAACACCAGCAAACAAAAAAGTGCGGAGCGCAGGGCCTCTGGAAATGGAGGGACTCATCCTTCCCTGTCTGGGCAGCTCTGCGCCTCTTTCCCGCCTTATGATGAGTCTTCTGAATTCACCGTTTTCTCTCAGGAGGTTGAAAGCCAAAAGTCATGCTAGAATCTTAAAAGATAAAAGTCACCTCCTCTGCAAACGTTGTGAGAGGCTCCCAAGTGCAGGGGTGGAGGGGCACGCTCCAGCATGTCTTAAAGAGCGTTTGTCTAGATGTTCCCACCGAAATGTAACCATCTCTGGAAGCATCCCAGCGCACTGTACAGAAGAACGGAAATGTAGAAAATAGAATGACCCTCCTCCAAACATTATCTATAGAACATTATGCTGATAGATGGCAGTATTAATGAAACCAAATGGATTTGAATCCTTTCTCCCTGCAGTTATTTTGATAATACTGGAACCTACTAAAGCGCACAGAATTAACAATTAAAGGGGGTTAAGCAGACACTTAATACTGGTTCTATTTTGCACAATTTAGCAGTAATGCCTCTGCTGTAATCAGAATTTTTATTCCTCTTCGGGAAAAAAAGAGAAATGTTTATGTTTTGGAAGCAAAGCCTCTAGGATTCACAGCTCTTTGGTGCAGACCCTGCATGTATGTGTTTGTGGTTGTGTGTGTGTGTGTGTGTGTGTGTGTGCGCGCGCGCACGTGCCTGTGTCTTGTGTGTTGGCGGCCCTGCCGGGTGCGGCTGGCCTGCTTGCCTTTCTCCCTTTGCAACAGCTCCACCTTTGGGCTTCTGGAGAGAAAGGTCTTTTTTGCTCAAGGATATGAAAAGCAGCAGCAACCAGAAAGAATGCACTCCCTCCACAGCCTTTTGTTCAGTGGAACTGAGAAAACAAAATTAGATGCCTCGGCCGAGAGAAAAGTAGATGAGAAGAAAACAAAGAAAGGGTGGGTGGAAGAAAGAAGAGAAACAGGTCGTCCACAGAGGGGAAGAAAGAAGAGAAGAAAGGGCAGGAATAAAGAGGAAGAATCTTCCCTTCCCGAGGCACAGCGGAAGGTGCAGCAGTTCCTGCAGCTATCTGGTGGTTGTTGTGGCGGCAGCTTCGCTAGTTTTGTTTTGTTCTTGTGGGGAGCAATGCTCTCCTACCTCTGTTACAGGTTTCCATATGGTCCAGCGTTTCCATGTTGATCTTCTCAAGTAGTGTTATTTCAGGGACTAACCATCATTTGTTGTTTCCAAATTATGGCACCAGGTTAATGAATAAAAGAGGCTCACAGAGAACTCAAACTTCTGAGATCCTCATTTTTGAACACGAGAATCAGATATACTCTGGCTGACATGCAATTCTTCTTACAGATAGATGTAGCTTCACTCTCCCCAAACACAACCTTGGCTACCCTGGGATGGAGATAGGAATTCAGAACAATGGACAGCTCCTAATGTCCTCTGTCAACCTTTAGACATGTGAGGTTCTGCTAGAGAGAGATCCTGGGGAATACTAGCTATAACTTTATCAGCAGGGCTACAGATTAAAAACTCATATTTGTATAGAGAATTAATAGGTTAGTGCCATTTAGCATGGAAAGATCACACATAGACCTTAGAATCTACACTCAGTAAGAATGCTGTTCTTCTTGATCAAATCTATGAGAATGTGTATAATAAAGGGAAATGAAAGTGTGATAGGAGGAAATACTTTGCACTCATTAATTCTAAGAGTCAGGGAAGTCTATGCACTTTGGAGCTTTTAATTCTGCCCTTCATAGCTTCACATCTGGACTCACCATCTTGACTTCTTGCTGATTCACTTTCAACCTTGCCCTGCATGTTTCTCCCCAAACCAACCCACTGCTGCCCCATCCGTTGTGATTCATGAGGATCCTGGAGGACTGGGGAGGCTGCTTCTGTGTTCCAACTAGGTAACTCTTTTTTGGGTGGGAGGCCAACACTGCCCTCTGGTGGTGGGAGTAGGAGGCCCGGCCTTTGCTCCTGCTGGAGCCGCTGCTGGAATTGAACCTCCATCCCACTGGGCCGCAGTCCCGCGCACAACCACTATTCCACTGGGGCTCAGCCCTAGGTAACTCTTTACAGGTGTGGAGAACTCAGTCTTTCTCCTGAGGATCAGCAGGTAATTTTGAACAGCTGACCACATCTTTAGCTACTTACCACATCCAAGTCCAGAGTGAGCAAATACTTCCTCCAGAAAGAAACATTTCTGACCCCAATCCTTCAAGGTACCCCATTGCTTGCAAAAGAAGATTCATGTTCATCAGTCTAAACAGTAAGATCTGCTCCACAGCCTCTCTTTGTAGACCTGTGTTAAATTAGTCTTTCCAGTCAAGGTAGGCATTCAATGCCTCACTTCTTTGCCAGTCCCGAACTTACTTGGCGGAATACTTTGTGATCAATTGGATTGTGTTTTTTATATGAAGAGACTTCGCCATGTGCGTGGAAATTAGAATACAAAGACAAAGACAATAATAGTATATCAGGAGGTTAAAGGGAAAGTATGGGGAGAGAAGAGGAATTGATCACAAGGATCAATATATAGCCCTCTTGCAGGGGGACAAACAACAGAATAGTGGGTGAAGAGCAACACAGGATTATGTAAGATATGAAAATAATAATCTGTAACTAATCAAGAGTTCAAAAGGGAGGAAGGGGGAGATGAAAAGCTGATAGCAAGAGCTCAAGTAGGAAAATATGTTCGGAAAATAATGATGGCAACTTATGTACAATTATGTTTGACACAATGGATGAATGCATGGATTGGGGCAAGAGATGGAAGAATCAGTCCCTAATAATAGTATTTAATAATAAAAAAATGGAAAATTTCCATAAACTTGTTGAAGCACTTCATATATGAAGTGTAGAATTAAAAGCAAATTATCAATGGGTGGAATTGACAGTAACATCGATATATCAGGCTCGTGCACTCAGAGATAAAGGAAGTACTTCTAAATGGAATTGTTGTGGGCGGGAGGATGTGTAGGCAGTCAGGAGCTAAATCCAATTGTCCAACCAAACAGCTGCGTCTTTACTTTCAAATCTTTACTGTTTAATGTTTAGCCAGTTGCTACTGCAGAAATAAAGGAGATATCTATATTACCTCTTGCCTTACACTACCTGCAAGCTATGTTTACATGCCTTTTACACTTATTTTAAGTATCTATAAATCTTACAGAAGCTGAAACCATGAGAAAGAAGTCTGTTGATTTGGGTGCATAATTTTTCATAGACCTTATTTTTATTGAAAGCAAACTAAGCTTTAAGAACTCTGGTAACTCCTAAAAATCACTTAGGCCAGGAATGCATTCAATATATCCCTATCTCTCTCTATTACACATATCTACATTTTATTATTTTTGAATTTGGCTAAAGAATAATGGGCACTCAAAAATCATCATTTCCTATAATCCCCATTTAGGGAGTGTTCTATGCTTCATTTTATGCTCTAAGAAAATGTTCTCTCCTTAGCTACTGAACAGTGAATTGTTTCTTAAGCAGGTTCCTTACATTTCTATTGGTCACACACACAATCACAATGAACTATTGGAAACCTTAGAACAGGAGGAGAACACTTCCAGGGCATTCCATACCCGTAAAGGGGGTGCAAGACCCTCTCATGACTGCAAGGAAAGTATAGTGGCTGAAGAAACAAGGCTTGGAAATATGGGTCAAGAAAGAAAGTCTGACTTTGTTAATTAACAGGAATTTGTGACATTCATCTTGTACAAAACACCTTGGCTATTGCAGAAGCAATGCAGGTCAGGGCCTCAAATTCAGAACAAGACCACTACATTTGAAGACGAACACGTAGGAAGCAACACTGACTCAAAGAGTTAAATAATGTATAAAAGACCATCCATGGAGATGAACTTTAAAGAGTGAAAACTTTGGGGTCTAAATAAGGAAGGATCTACCAGGTTCATAGAGAATTGCCAACACCATCTATCACCCCACCCCTCACAAACCCCTCTCCCGGTCCCCCACCTGTCACAACAGGATTTAACCACAGGGATTCTCTGCTATCTTCTTTTCTCATGTGATGACTAAACATGTGTTATATCCATAAAGGCATGGCTGATCATTCTCTCATACTAACATTTTATTCATGAACACATCTCTATGTTCATGCAGATTGAAGCACTCATCATCTGTGTCACGCATATGTTGTTATTAGGTGTCTTGAGTTCAGCTTCAACTCAGTGGACCTGGTGTACAACAGATCAAAACACTTTCTCATACTGCATTGTTCTCTCAGTTATGGTGATGTGTGAGCTCATAGAGGTAGCCATTGTGCCAACCCAGCCCATTGAGGGTCTTTCATTTAGTCGACCCTCTTCCAAGCATGGGATACTAGGGGTTGTTCTCTCCTAATAACTTGGCCAAAATGGACGAATCAAAGTCTTGCCATCCTCAATTCTAAGGAGCACCATGCCTATCTTCCTCCAAGAAAGATTTGTTTATTTTTCTGGTAGTTCATGGAACTTTTGAGATTCTTTACCAACTTACTCAATTCTTCTTCAATGTTCCTTATTTGTGGTTCACGATATTTACCTTATTTTATGACTTCCAATGTATAAAATATACCTATTTTATAAAAATCATTTACTTTGTATATCTCTTGGTGACTAGGATCAGTGGATATGTGATGTATATCTACTTACTCCTGTTATCTAGAACATTATGCATTAAAAATGTTAATAATAAATACTCATCAAAGATGTCCAGAGAATTGCAAGCTGTTTAGAATGAGGGAATTATAGTCAGATGATACTTAAAGCAATGTTTGAAAAAATAAGTGGAATTTGATGAGTGCTTCCTGCTTTTAAAAAAAAAAGTAAATTCCTGTACTAAACTCTTCAGAGGACAGGTGCTTGATTATGGCAAAGCTTAGCTACTGGGATAGGTAGCCTTATTATGACAATCTGACCAGTGGACACATGTGGGACTAATACCGTTGCAGTTTAATTAAAGGGCAAAGAGATAAATGGCTTGGCAAGTCTTTCTGTCTCTTGCTCTCTGGTGATCAGACAACTGTGTAGTTGCCTTAGCTAGTTCTCTCCTTCAGGTTGTGAACTACACTACTTGTGGTACACCCAACCTATGGATCATGTACCTATAGTTTGATGTTCCTTTGAGACTTGCTTCACCACACCGCTGGTGTATACATCAATTAAGCTGGGTACTGTCAGACCATGTAATCGGGCTGACATTTGGTGACCCACCCCCCTACTCTTTGCTGCCTGTGACTGGATTGCCTGTGTTGCTCTACAGAAGACTCAGCTGTCTGCTTCCTTGACTTGTACCCTGCAGTTCTTCTGAGTTGAAGGACTGCCAGTGTATTAACTGTCTCATGGAAGTGACTTGAACTGAGCCATCTTTCCTGAAGTATGAACTAATGAGGTGTTTATTTCTTTGAGTTGTTTCTATCTATATCTATCTCTCTATCTCTGTATCTATATATTCATAAGTGTTCTGGTTTTCTTTCTCTAGAGCACCTTGTCTAACACAACTGCTTTCTAAAATAATGCTCAGACACAGAACCAGACCTTCAATTGATATCAGACAACATAAATGCATCTTTAAAATTTTTTTATCAGGCTCATGTGTCACTAAAAATTTAAAAGCAGAACTTGTAATTTTTTATGATGAAAGTTCACGTAGAATTTTAAATTCTATTTCCCAGTATTGAATTTAGTATGGCATTCTTTTTCTAAATAGCTTGTGACAATCTAACACTATCTGTTTATTGCTACCACTCAATTCACTGACATTGAGTCCATTTTGACTCATAAGTATTCCATATAAGAATTCACGGCAAGTAAATCTTTACAGGAGCAGTTTGCCTCATCTTTTTCCTGAGGAGCCACTGGAAGATTTGAATCACCACACTTACTATTCACAATCCATCGGTTACCTGACAACTCACTGCTTATAAACAAGACAACTTAAGTCTATCTCGGAATGATTCTACTTTTCTCCTCAACACAGGAGGCTTGTTGCCATAGTGGTCATGTATTAGGGTGTGAAGCACAAGCTCAGCTATTTGAGAACCCGAGCCACCCCACAGGAGAACGATGGAGGATTTCAACTCTCCATGGGATTATAGCTTCTAAAACTCACAGAGGCAGCTCCAGCCTGTCCTGTGGGTTGTGAGGAATCAACGTTGACTCCGTGGACCTGGGTTTTTTTTTAATGCTTTTAAAAGCAATCTCCAGTGAAGCAACATCCTCTTACAGAAGGGTTGCAGGGAAGAGATGAGTCAGTTAAAGTACTGTGTAGTAACAATGAAATATGCATCTTTCCTCTAGTTCTCAAATGCTTCCTCCCTCCCACTATCATGCTCCTGGTTCTACCAGACAAGACCGGCTAGACCAGGGGATAAACACTTGAGTCGGAGACATGGGGAATTTAGGACAGATGTTCACTAAGGACTAGTGATGGGAGTGGTGACACTGGAAGAGTGGAGGAATAGTGGAATTTAAAGGGGGAACCAATTCCAGGGCTATACATATAACCTCCTCTCTGTGGCACAGACAATGGGGAATTGAGTGAAGGGACACATTGAACAGTGTATTATATGAAAAAGCAATAACAATTTGCAAATTATTAAGGGTTGATGGGAGTGGGTAGGGGAAGGGAAATATGGGGAGCTGGTACTGGGGCCTAAGTGAAGGGAGAATTTTTTGACAGTGATGATGGCAACAAGTGTGCAAATGTGGCCTGGATACAATTGATGTATGCATGGAGTGTGATGGGAGGTGTATGAGTCCCCAATAAAATGATTCTTTTAAAAAAAAGGAGAAGAAAGAGGAGCTTATACCAAGGGCTCAAGTAGAAAACATTTGGAAATGAATGTGGTAACATGTGTGCAAATGTGCTGGATACAGATGATATACTGAATGTTATAAGAGCTGTAAGAGTCCCCAATAAAATTATTCATTAAAAAAGCAATCTCTAATTTGTCTCTAAAAGGTGAATAAGACACTTTAGCATCACAAAAGGGTAAGTGTCCAGGACAAGCATATTTCAAATTTCGGAAGGGCTGTACCCTTGTGATCACATTATAAATTCATCTTATGAATCCCTTATAAAAAAAAACTGTTTTTCTTGATGCAGTTATTTTCTACAGCCCAGACTATTTGCTCCGTGACTGCACAGTACATGTAACTAAATATCATTATATGTGTATATACATATATGTAATTTTCAACATAATAATAGATACAAAACAGCAGGTAAGGAGAGGTGCAAAAATGGAAACAAACATCCAGATGTAAGTTTGGACATGGTGGGATTTTGACACCTGGATACATAGAAAAATCTCTCTGAACCTTTGACGGCCTTTCCCAAATGAGAAACTATCATTACTTAAGATTGCAGCTGGCTCTTGAATGTGTGTATGTGTGTGTGTGCATATATATATATTCCAATTTTTCTTGAAATTTAAGAATCAATTTATCGTGTGTGTCCATAAACCTATAGTCATAAAGTCATTTTCTGATTTCTGTCAACCCTATTGCAAAAGGGTAGAACTGCCCCATTGAGTTTCCAAGCCTGTGTTTGTAGTTTACAAGATAACTACATCTTTCTCCCCTGGGCTGGCTATCGGGATTAAGTAGAAAATGTATAGTTGGTGGTGGAGTATTTAAACCTTATGCCATGAGGTATATCTCTCTAGCTCCCTTTCTTCCCCTGTATATGTGTATATGTTCTCAATTTCGCCACTGCTCTTATGTATTTATATTAAGCCATTAAGATAAGTAGGCATTTGTAGAATGCTTCATAAATACTTGCCATTCTGGTAAATGTTCTGCATCCACTCTTTCATTTATTTCTCAAACACTGCTGCAGGATAGATTGTCACACCACTCTAACTTTTTACATGTAGAAAATTAGTCTGAAATATGTTAAATACATTGCTCAAAGTTACAAAGGTTATAATTAGCTGTGAAAACTAGAATTCAGATCTAAAATCCCCACCAATGATTTGATTCTGACTCATGGTAACCAAGTTGGATCCCCCCCTTTGAACTGAGGAGGCTCTAAATCGCTCTGGGGGCAGGAAGCCTCATCTTGCTTCCATGGAGTGGCTCCTGCGTTCAAAGGGATGAACTTGTAATCAGAAGCCCAACAAGGTACTCACTATCCTACTACAGCTCCTGATCCTAGAAGTAGTTGGGCTAAAATCTCTACATTCTTAACTTGATTTTGGACAACATACCTGAAAACCAAGAACTCTGAAAATCTTTGTTACATGTAGAATCTAATAAGTTGAATAATACCCTCTTTTTTGAGGATGAACTATTCTACCATAAAAACCCATCTTTTCAGAAAATATCATTAGAAATAATGCTATCAAAAACTAAAATCCTCACAAATGGGGCAATAAACAACATCATGGTGAATGATGAAGAGAAGAAGACTGTTAAACATGGTAGTTTGCTTGGATTCATTGTCATATTCATTGATTTAGTAGTCAAGAAATCAAAGGACATATTGCAGTGTGCTACACAATAGCCCTTTAAAGTGTTGAAGGACAAAGGTGTTACTTTAAGGACTACAGCAGATGGATATGACCCAAGCCATGGCAGTTCCAATAATTTCATATGCATTTGAACATTTGAAAATATGGACGACAGGCGACGAAGAGGTTCATTTGAATGATGAGATTGTTGAAGAATGTTGGGACTACTAGGGACTACTAGGGACTACCTGAGAAAATAAGCAGCTCTGTGTTAGAAAAAATACAACCAGAATGCTCTTTAGATGTGAGAATAGGCTTCATCTTAAATACTTTGGACACTATAAGAAGAGATGATACCTTGGAAAAGGATGTCATGCTTTGGAAAGGAGACAGTCAGCCCCAAGCAAAGGAAGGCGCTCAACCAGATGCTTGACACAGAGTCAGCAACAGTGGGTGTGACAGCTGTAAGCATGGTAAAAGACACTGCAATGTTTCTGTTCTGTCACGTAGGGTTTCTATGAGTCAGAACCTTTCAATGGCACTGAACACTGAAAGCAGCAACCCTATGTATACACAGAGGCCTAGTGCTTGGAGGGGGTTTCCAAGGTTTCAAACACTGAATACTCTACTCTGAATTGCAACTATGGACACAAGAAAATTGTTTTTCTCTAGGAAAAATAAGCACAGTCAGTGCTCATTTTTATGGATTTATATTTGTAAACTTGCCTACATAATAAAATGTATTGAAATGCTACAATTCATACCGATAATATTTTTATGGTCATCCATTGGTATGTACCTGCTCAGAACTGCAAAAAATAACTGAGATCAGAAAAGTCCAGTTTGGTGTGAACTCTTTTGGTGGTCATGGGAAATCCACAGAACACAAGCACTAGGAATAATGTAAATAAATCATATTCCTAAAATGGGACAGTATACCTTTTGCATCTTTAAAGAACTATTGGCCAAGATTTAGTTATGGCCACTCTATGGAAAGTACCATTAAGCTCATATAATATGACACTATAGTTGTGATCTGAAACTTAGATATAGCTATCTATGCAATAGGCCAAATTACTATTAAATTTTAGGTGGAATAGCCACTTAAAAGCATATGTGCATTGCTTTTGTCTTTTGGACATTATATTACTCTTCTATGGTAGACTAAACAAAAAAAAAAACACCTACAGCATGTAGTGCTTACATGACAACTACTCTAGTCATTTCATTTTCCATCAAACGTTCACCCACTTTGGAGAAATTACCAGGAATGCTTGTTTCTTGAAGAAAGACATCATGCTAGGTGAAGTAGAGGGTCATAAAGTAAAGACAAAACTCCAAAATGAAATAGATGGACACTGTGGTTGAAAGAAAGGGCCAGTATGGTTGCAGAGTGAGGATGGGACTGGGCCAAGCAGGGTTCCATTCTGCTGGACATAGAGTCACTTAGATTTGGAAGCGCTGACTTGATAGCACCTAACATCAGAGAATGAGCCATAGATCATGGTGGTGGTGTTAGTTCCCCTCAGTTGGTTCAGAAGGACCCTATTTATGTAGGATGATTGGTCTTGCCCTCTCCTTATAATCTTTTCTATGTTCAGCTCATGGCAGCCACACTTTCAATCCAACTCATGAAGGCCTTTCTCTTTTTACCAGTTCCCTCATTTACTGAGCATGCTGTCTGTCCTTCTCCTCAGACTGGTCCCAAATAATAACAGGTCCACAGTGCATTTGATGAAGTCTTGCCATCCTCATGACCAAAGAGCTACGCAGCTGTACTCTTTGCAGTCATTAATGTTAGGGACATTTAGAATGATACAACAATGAATACCGATAGACAACTATATCAAAATGATTACAGTTAAAACTAGTGACAGCATCAAGTGTCATTTCACAAGACTCTTGAGCAGTTATACAATTGCTCTATAAATGGCCATGGCAGCTATTTAGAATTTAACTCTCTCTCTCTCTCTCTCTCTCTCTCTCTCTCTCATTTACCTACAAACACACATATACACTCATTGGGTGGTTTAGTTGCTTTCCTGCAAGTTAGGAAGTTCAAAACCATGAGCAATTCTTTGAGACCAAGCTGAAGTTTTCTACTCCTATAGAGAATTACTGTTGCAGAAACTCACAGGGGTCATTCTATTGTGTTGTATGAGTAAAAATGGGCTTGATGGCACCTGTTTCTTGGTTTTATTTGATGATCCAGCACTACAGATATTTTTTACTCAAGGGACAGATACGGTAACATCTGCCCCAAATTTTACAAACCTGTATGTAACACATGTAGTCCTCCTAGTATTTAAAAATTCAGATAATAAAAATGTCCATCGGTTTTTTTAAAGTATTAGAATACAGTTTTTTATTCAGACATGTACATATATGAAATGATATGAAGAAATCACTGATATATTAAATGCATTAGATGAATCATGGTAATATTCAGTGGACAAAAAAGACATAAAAAGTATAACTTGACCCCAAGTACAGGAAGTAAGAGAACACACAAAATAAATGTACAGTAAAGCAAATGGGAGAAGTAGTTATGTCTTTGGAAGGATGAGCTGATGGAGAAGCAAAAAATTCCTGTAGTACTGGAAATATTACATATTTTGATCGAGACATAGAGTGCTTAATTATATACATTTATCAAAACTGAAGAAAGGGCACTTTTTATATCGGTGCCTTCACTGGTACATAAGTTAATAAGAATTGAAAATTCTTAAGCATAAATACACGCACACACAACAGACTACACACACACACAAGCACACACATGGGAGAGTATAATACCTGATGCATAGTAGACACTCAGTAAATATGAGACATATATTGTACCCAGGAAAAATCCCAGATTATAAACATTTTCTTCATGCAATGGACTACAGCCAATATTCTGGAAACAGCTTAAAGAGACTGTCAGTTGCAAGAACTTTGTCAAAATTATTTTTGCAATATTGATTTCTGCTCCAAGTGAAACTAAAATGGACCGATTTATCCAATCAGCAGAGACATTTGGGTGGTGTTTAAACGGCTCACTGGGAGGCTAGAAAGAGGAGTGAGCATAGCTCTCTCAGTCTGATCTCTGCCTTTACCAAACCCAAGTCAAAGGCAGCACCTGCACTTCTCAAAGGCCCTTGGATGGACCAGAACTCAGTCAGTAACTCTCATCCAAAACAGTTCATGCTCATGGATTGAAGTTTGATCCCCAAATCTTTACCTCTATGCCTTTGGTTCTAATCCCATTTGGGAGTGGGTGTTTGTTAGCAGAGAGTGTTTAATGTGGGATGTGCCTTGCATCCAGTTCTTTTGACATGTAAAGAGCTTAAACAACAAGGTTGCAGATCAGATGGGGCAAGAGTTGGGCCAAGCCACCTGAAGATTTTGCCCAGAGAGCGACCTTCTGAGCAGCCAGAGGAGGATAAGCCTGTGTCACATTCAGCAGCTACATTCAGGATCCTCGCCTCCTAAACTGTGAGAAAATAAATTTTTGTTTGTTAAAACTGTCCACTTGTGGTATTTCTGTTATAGCAGCACTAGATAATGAAGACAGATACTAATTTCTCTAAGAACAACCTCACACACACACTTCCTCTTGGAAGTGCTTTTCAGGCTTTGCAGCCTGAAATGATTTCTACATCTTCTAGATCTTACAGCAATTTCCGAGCGCCTCTATTATAAAACCCATCACCTTCGACTTTATATTACAGTAATTTGGGTACCTGTTTTATCCCCTCTTGGATTGCAAACTGCTTTGGAGGAGAGAGCTTGTTATTCATTTTATACTTCCACAGAACATACCACACTATGGTTTTCTTCCCATATTTGCCAAGTAAGCACACAAACAAATGGAAGAAAAGAGGAATGTTTACAATGATGATGAGAGAGTGAAAAAGCACAAATCCATAGAGGGAATGCGATTTTGCATAGCAGTTTTTCAGAAATTAGTTCTTCTTTTCCAACGTGTTTATCGATCCCTGAGCATTGTTCTGCTTACTGTCAGATAATCAATCGAACCCACCAGCTGTTCTGCAGGGGGCAGATGAGGCTGCGGTTCGATTTACCGTCTTGGAGACCCCACATCTGTGCGCTCTGAGTCTGAGTCCCCTTGGTAGCGAGTTTGACTCTGGCTTGCCATCGTTTGTTACACATCGTTCTAGCCGGGGTGTTGCTGTCTATGATCATGGAATCAGCCCTGAACTTGTGGTCCTCAAGCAGAGCATGTGCTCCTGAGCAGAGCTGCTCCAGAGAGTTCTCGTGATTGTCATCCTAGGGAAGCTCTGTCTTCTGAGGAGCCACTGTGAGGAAGGAGCCTTCCCGCCAACCCATGACATTGGCCCCAAGCCGCTTGCGCCACAGGTGCCCCTCTAGTGGTTGGCAGAGGTTGTTGGTTGTTGTCTTTGTTGCGAGGTCACTTGCAGTGGTTGTCAGGTGGGTGTCATGACCTCTACCATCCTCCTAAGTGTCGGCAGGCTTGAGAGCATCATGGCAGCCACGGTGCTGCTCCATTTCCTCATCTTTGCACACCCTCCTCTTGATTTTACAAGTACGCTGCCCTGGACCAGAAACTGGTTCTGCTTGAGGCAGGTCTGAAATATGTGAGCCACAGTCTCCCCACCCTCACATCTAAAGAGCACCCTGCCTGTACTTTCTCCCCGATGGATGTGTTCACTCTCCTGGCAGTTCACGCTGATCTATCCCTCTCTCTCTCTCTCTCTCTCTCTCTCTCTCTCTCTATATATATATATATATATATATATATATATATATATACACACACACACATATAGATAGATACACACACACACATATATATATATACCAACACCATAATTCAATTATGCCCATTTGTCTGCAGTCTTAATTATGCATTGTCTAGCTTTCCCATGCATATAAGGCAATTGAAAATACCATGGTTCAGCCAGGTATACACCTTTTTCCTCAAATTACTTCTCACAGGCAAAGTAGTCCTGGGTGCTTCATGAGCTCCAAAATAAGGCTATTGTGTGTCTCTGCAGTCCTTCCTTATAACTCTACATACTCTAGCACTCCCTGCAGTTAAGGTTCTGCTTTTTGTGACTATAAACAAGGTAAAAATTATTTTAGTCGATTTTTAAAGATGAATTAATATGCATGACTTATTCTTCCTGGTGAAACACATTCCTTTGGAACTTACTGACCATGAGGCCCTCATGTGAAGAAGACATGGGTAACTAGGAAGTAAGTAGCCCATGCTTTGAGCTGATTTGTCACAGTCAAGATCAGAGCATAGTATTCAAGGCAACCCTTTTGGAGTTAGCATACTCACATCAACTGTTTTATCTTTGTCAAAAAAGGGATTCACAGAAAAACAAAACAAAACTACAGTAATAAACTACCTCTTACTGATAAGATCTGTCTAGTATTGAAGGAGCCCTTGTGGTTGAGTGGGTAAGCAAGGGCCGCTTGAGGAAAGATGACTTGTCTTCAAAAACCTATGAATGAGGCAGTTCAGTTCCATCCTATCAAGTCAATATGCATCAGAATGGACTTCAACATGAAGGGCTTGCTTCTGTATATGTGGATTATTTTTCTCACAGATGCCATTTCTTCCTCTAATTTTACAAATGTGAAATCAAGCAGGGGCATGCAATCATTCTGGGATATGGCACACATTACCAAATTGCACCCCTCTGTTCAGTCACTTGAAAAGACAGGCTAGCTGAACCAGGCTCCGTGCCTGCGACCCCAAGCAGAGGGTGTTTCAGCGCCTTTGACGTGTGTAGCACATTCTCCAAAGCTCAAATTAACGGATCCGATCAATTCCCTTCCATTTCGCCATTTCTTTCAAAGACAGATGGCAATATATACCATCAATTTCAACTTTAATAGAGAAATTGAGGTTTCCATTGTGCAAGCTCAGTTACTAAATGCTGCATAAATTTTCATAAGTGGTAAAATTAATTTTTGCTAATCACAGCATTCTTGCTACTGATCGCTTTTGCAAAGCTACCCTGTTAGCTTTCTGAGTCTTTTTTTTTTCTTTTTCCTGGGAGCTGCATTCGTCTCTTCCGAGTTATAACTACAATTAATAATAAGCCATATGAAGAGTAACTTTAAAAATCACTAAAAGTTAACGAGTCTTGAAAACAAAGGCACCACTAATACAGAGTAGAATAAATCCTTGTCATTGACTGGTAGGTGAAGTTTCACAAATAATATACCTACCCAGTCTGGTTTGGACCTCATTTATCATTTTGTAGCACTTAATCTATCCCCTAAAAGACAGAACCAAGGTTCAAATGAGTTAAATGTGTGCAAGTGCCTTGACTAAAAACAAATCATCTTATACATGTCTGTGCTTTACCTTGACAGATAATTTAGAATAATCTAAAATTTACCGGTATTTTACAACTGGAAGAAAACCAAGAAACTGGATGAAAAACATAGAAACTCTGTCTTCTCCAAAGCTGATAGCTATCTGAAAAGCTGGCAAAGACAGTGGAGCCAAATTATCCAGTGGGCCTTTGAAGATTCCAGCCAGGAGGAAGACAGGAGGAACTGCAGCAGTCAAAAGCCAATGTGGAAGTATCCACTCACTTCCACCCATGTAGAAGTGGTGATTCCGTGATAAGAGTTCTGCCTTTCCAAGGGCCAGGCCCTTGTTTGATTCCTGGTCAATAAGTCACCACCGTCTGTCTCAGAAAGGACAATAGCCTATGAAGCTGTGATGCTGAACAGTCGTTAGCAAAGCATCTATCTAGACCAAGGTGAATTTGAAAAACCACGTGGAGCACAATGGTCTGATCTCACAACTGATTGTGGGAGTGGGGATGGACAGACTAGCACATCCAGTTCTTTCTGGATGGTTTACTATGACTCAGGAACAGACTCCGTGCTCATTAAGAACAACACGACTAGTTTGACCGATTTTATCTGGGATTTTTAAATTTCAAAATACAAAGGTATTACCCATTAGCCACTGTTACACTTTCATAACCTAGATGATACTTTTCAAAATTCTCTGTAACTTTCTTCTTTCAGAGAGGAGGCAACGTGATCCTCCGAGATGTGCAGGCAGAGGTCAGAGACAAAAATCTCGTCTGACTTGCTAATACTTTGCTTCAGATTGAAGGACTCCCAAGTCCCTTTGAGATTTTGTTTTATGCAAATGTCCCCAACCTCCTGGAGAGGCCTACTTATGACTTTATTAGAATGGCCATATATTCCCAGATTTTATTTAGGGAAAGCATTTGTTCATTCAGGGAAAGAGAAAAACGATTTCCCTGGGGCACGCTGACATTGATGAGAAATAAAACGAGAGAGCCCACAATGGTGCCAGACCAGAGAAGTGTCAGCAAAGTAGAATGAAAGTCAGGAGATGTTTCAAGTACACACAAAGGGCAGACCCTTCTGAGAAAGTGGACTCATCCACTGGAACGTTCTCTTTAAGTGTCCATTCTAGAGGGAGTGGTGGTCAGGAGACGTGATCTCCGGAAAGAAACCCACAGGGTCGTTACTGTTCAACTTTTGGTCCAGTTATGTGGGGTGAAGCAGGTTTCAGTTTGTCTGAAGCAGCCTCAGCTGGCTGGAAAACTAGATGACCTTCACTGAGATCGTCAATCATTCTTTTGCTTGAGTGACTGAATGAAGAGTATGTCATTCTGTCATAGCAAAAAATCTGGAGAAGGGGAAAAAATTAAATCGATCCTTTCCATCTCAGAAAGGCTTAGTTTCATTGGCATCTAACTGACACAAATACTCTTTGCTAGCTTTCTGTTTGCTTATTGTAATTAAATATGCCTGCCTTTGACTTCACAGTCACATGCCCTGGCCGGTGAGGAGGACTGAAAAAACAGGATTGAAATCACTCTCAGGCCAAAAACCTAGCAATAGAACTATGTGGGTGCCTGAGTTTCCTTCCTTTCTCCTTATAAAATCTATTCTTTTTAACAAATGGGAGAAGGTAGTAAAATAAATAAATAAAAACAATAAAATCTACAATGTGCAATACATTAACATTGTAGTCCTGTCTGGGTTGTTAATTAGAACCTGTCCATATAAAAAGCGAGGTTGCAGATGACTAATTTAGGCAATTTATGAACTTGCAGTTCTTTAGTTATTTATTACAACAGTAGTAACTGAATAAAAAGTGAGCAAAAGAAACAGAAATCAGTCAGGCAAGCAAGATATCCCAGTGAGATGACCTATTATCATCCTGACACATTTTCCAGCCATGAGACCTTGACTGCAGGAAGGGTTTCTTTTGTTTATCCCTCTGTTTGCTTGTGTCTGCTTGTACCCAATTGCTTCCTAAAGTCAGATGGTGGTGAAATGGTATTATGATTGACCACAATTTTCTTCCAAGACAAAGGGAAGAAAATAATGAATGGCAATTGTCTGGTGTGGCTTTCAGTAACTAGCGAGATTAACCCCAGGAAAACCTTGGGGAGCCAGGACCTTGATTGTTCTTTCCCATCCGGGATAGAGTCTATTTTGGAGGAGCATCAGGCTCATCTTTCAAAGAGAAGAGGAGGAGGTGCTGGTCTCATTTTCTTCTTTAGAATTCCTGTACTCATGACAGGCTTCTACATACTCTCTAGGAGGAAATCGGGGCCATCGCCCAGAGACTTTAGACCCTACAAATATTTTTTGCTCTTTATTTCTTACTTCAATTTACCTAAAAATTATCCTAGGGGGGTCCATCCCGCTTTGCCATAATTGATCAGACCACAATCTCCCTTTGTCCTTCACAAAATGAAGGTTTTTAAATAAGCAGCCAGCAATAAAGGGCCACATGACAAGGAATAGATACTAGGCAATGAAATTGAGATGATCAAAACCTTCAAATGAGATTTTCCCTGTGTTTCCTTTCTTTCCCCCTTCCCTGACATTTCTACGCTTAAGATTTCTTCTAATTTCACAGAAAACATGAGAATTCATATGCTGGAAGAATGATTGTCCCTTTCAGATCTCCTTTCTTGTTAATAAACAACTAAGAAACTTTTATGATAACTCTAATATGACTTTTGAGCAATTTGTTTAACTTTAGAACTCAGAGAATTGTAAACAAACATTACATTAGGCACCATTCAATCAATAGGGTTCAGAAGATTTGGGATTTGAGCTTAGTGGGCATGCATTCTGTGCTAGGGGGCAGAAAAAAACAGGAAGGGAAGGGCTACACATGAAAAATCTCTTCATAGTTAACAGGATTGTTTCTGCATTATTTGGGTAGGACTCAATTTCTTATCTGCTGTCCTCATAAATCAACTGGCATCCGTCAAGTTAAGTTTTTGTCCAAATTCTATGCATGATATATTGTATCTGATCACATTCATCACAATTCTGAGAAATGAACAGTCATCAATTTAAGATTCAGAATTTGCAACATATCTCATAACTGATTGGGCTCGCTATACTCCAAACCAAACAAAAAACACATTTCCAACTCACGATGACTCTAGAGGTCAGAGTAGGATTGCCGTCTTGGGTTTCCAAGACTATGAATCTTTATGGAAGCCGACAGCCTCATCTTTCTCCTGGATCATGGCTGATAGATTCAAACTGCTGACCTTGCATAGTCCACTTCCCCACCAGGATTCCCATAAATGCTGCACCCTTTGCAATATATCATGCCTCCCCATGATCAATAGTAAGATCAATAGCAAGACAGTAGAAGCAAACATGCTAAGGACTCAAAATAGCTACAAATATTTTAAGAGTATATAAGATAAATTTGAATGGACTATTTAGGATCAGTTACAGGAATTCTTCAAACATAAAGGTGAAGAATGATCTTTATTCTGGACACTATTGAATAACATTCAAAAAGAAATAATAACATTCAAGTAGGAGTGTAGCGGACCACCACAAAGACTATAAATAATTGTACTATAGCGTTTTTTATACTAGCACATAGAATCGAGAATGTAACAGATATTGCTAAACTGCTTTAAATGTAAATTAAATTGTGCTATGAACACATTAACTAGGTTAATTTAAAAACTAAATGAAGAGCCACAACTGGTTCCATTCATGAACTATTATTCATTAATCAATTTTTATTTGTGGTGGAATTTGAACCCAGCCTCCCTAATTTCTAGAAAATCACTTAGCAATCATGTATTAAGTGACAACCTTTTGAAAATTTTTTACATATATATGATATTTGATGTTAGGTTTGATTTTCTAAAGAAGCAAAACCAAGATACCGCTATGTGTATTTAAAAATGTATATAAAGAAAGAAGTATTTATCAAGAAAGCAGCACTTACTGCTGTAGAGCAGGGTAAGTCAGCCTAAAAGCCCCGCCTTACTCCAGTTCTTGGGACAGATACTAGCCGAAAACCCCTCCTGATTCACACAGCTGCCAACTTATGACCCAGGAAGATAAAGCCAGAGGCAGGAAGACTATAGGCCAGTAGAGACAGTTGTATAGAACCAAGACAGGGAACATGGCACCCACCAACAGGCCCAAGGCCCAGCAAGCCAGGCTCCGGAATCAGACCAGCAGGAAAAAGAAGAAGGAGCCAGCTTCTGTGCAATGTCCATTTTTAGATATCAGCTAGACCATTGGTCCAAGCAGACATCATCAGGGTGAGAGGTTGTCAAATAGACACAAAACCTAGCAATCACATATTTATTTTAAAAATAATCATTTGGGAGTTTTCTGATATCATTTTAAAGAATGCCTCTGCAGAGTATTCTGTTTCAAAACACTTAAAATCTTTCTAAAGAGATGAGACATAATTAGTTGAAAGTTTATTGATAGCAAAAAAACAAGATTAAAATAGAAAAATAAAAAATAAGATCAGTTCATTAGTAAAAGTATAAAAATACATGTTTATACAGCAAATAATTACACACAATATTAAATTATTTCAACCCTTTTATCAGATGAAATGGCAAATTGTATTTGGCAACATTTATAAAAGATCTTTTTAAAGCATTAATAAGCTTAAATGTCACTTTGAATATTACACTCTTATCCTGGATATTTTTAATCACCTCATATACATAAGAGAGTTGGGCAGGGAATAGGAAAGAATAAAAGAGTATTGACAAATTTGAATTATGGTATGCTCAAGGAATACAAAATCTATTATGCAGCTGAGCCCCGGTGGCATAGTGGTTGTGCGCGGGACTGCGGCCCACTGGGTTGGAGGTTCAATTCCAGCAGCATGGCTGGGCCTCCTACTCCCACTACCAGAGGGCAGTGATGCCCCCAAAATAAAAAAAAATCTACAATGAACTGCCATTGAAGAAACAAATCTGTCTTGGATGATGTATAGCCATAATGCTCCTTAGAGGGAAGGATCAGAAGACTTCACCTCATGAAATGTGGACAATAGCAATAGCAATGCTTTTCTCTAGAAGGACTTCATATTTAATAAAGAATCATCAAAGAAAGAGATGGAATTTGAACTTAATGGATTGACATGACTGTTGCCATGGGCTCAGGCATAGTGAACATGGTGAGAATTGTCCAGCAATGGGTAATTTTCATTCTTTTGGGCAGATAGCCCCTAGGTGTTGCAGTTCTGATAGCATTTAGGACTAGCAGCAATAGAACCCATTATCTCTAGTGTCTATTTGCAAGATTCTATCATCCTATTAGTAGTGTCAGAGCACTAAATATATAATAAATTGTGCAGACATCTTTGTGGATTAGGGTACTTATGAGTGTTTCCTAATGTATTACATTAGAATAAAGCAAATATGCAAATTTATATAATTCTTGGTGATGTTCAAGTGAAGATAATATGTTTTCATTTAAGTCTAACATGCAAACATCAGATCACAAAGGAAATGACTCATGAAGGTGGGAGAGATGGGTGTGGATCCACATCCCATCCTATGATGACTTGGTTGCCATGCAAGAACAAGACCAAACCAAGAACAAAAATCTTCAACAAACCCCACTTCATGACCATCTCAGAGACATCTTACTGTTTTCTTCTCTGCTTCTGCCTGCGTTGTTTTGTTTTTTTTTTTAATGGCCCTCACTTTTCACCTTATCTGGGAGGGAATGTTTCCTCCTGAAATGTGTATCTATTTACACAGGCAAAAGTGAACTCTGAGCAGGGCTAATTTTTGTCTCTCATTTCCTCCCAGGTGCAGGGTATTTGGAATGAAGCCATCTTCGCTCAGATCTCAGCTATATCTAGTGCATATGCCTATGTTAGGCAGCTCATTCTCCCTCCAGGCTACATGGACATGCCTGTTGGTATGGTGAAATCATCACATTACCAAGAAAGCATGTCACCAAAGTGGACCACTCCTGATCATCTCTTTCATATAAAAGAACACAGTTTATCCAAGTCATAACAATTCCAAAATCTAGATCTAGCTGTACATATTGGATGAACGCATGCCTGTGCATTTTGAGGACCATTAGAGTTCCAACCCTATTCCTCAATAGGCTGTCAAGACACACTTCCCTAGAATTCGAAGTCCTGGTGTTGCTCATCCCTTGCATAAGGAACACAGAGTCCTGGTGGCTCAGTGGACTAAGCATTGGATTGCTAACTGCAAGGTCGGTGACTCAAAACATCCGCCACTGAGGAGGCTATCTGATCCTGTATAGATTTCTCATCTCTGAAACCCTACACAGTGATCCTGCTCTGTCTCATTGTGCCACTGCTTGTGAGTTGGAACCAATTCATGGCAGGAGGCTTGGGAATAAGGCACATATTTAAATGCTAATGCTTTCTTGGTCGAACTTGTTCCTACATTTCGGTGGCTTCAGTTTGGGGTTGGCATTGTAGCCTCTGGTGAATTATGTCCTCCAAGTTAGGTACCTTTCAACAGTGTGAGAGGAATAGGAAGGATAGAACAGAGGACATTCCTTGGGAATAGATCTAATTTCAAAGATCCTCCGTGGGAATCATGAAGCATTTATGAGGATTCGATGGGTGACTGGGAAGGAGACGATTTTCCCTAAAGAAATGCTTAGTACAGTAGTGACCTAACTTATTTTATTCCACAATGCTGCCAAGGACCCACAATACCATGGAGTCAAATCCCATGCAGAGTAAGCCTGCGATGTGGGGGTCTCAGAAACAGCAAATCTTCACAGAAGCAGATATTCTTAATACCTTTGAGAAGCATCTGGTGGGTTTGAACCGCTGACCTTGTAGCTATCACTGCAGGACTTAGCCTACAACATGGCCAGGGCTCCATTTACCAAAGATCAGCCAATACCTGAGGTTTTATAGCAATTTCTGAGGTTTTATAGCATTAGCGATAGCAGAGTAACTGAATGCCTCTCCTTTAATCTGCCCTTCTAAGGGTAAGAATATTCAATTATTTCTAGATTTTCAGATATTCTTCCACATTTATACCATTAACAGGGCCCTTCATTGCTGAGGAAATGCAATGGAGACTGCTGACCCTCCTGTGGATAAATGTTGGTTAAAGGATTCCAGCCTAAATCTGCCTCTTTATTTTAATTCATTATGTAAATCCTGAAACACTTCTTCAGATATAGTCAAGCTCTTCTTTATGTTGTAATCTATATGATAATTCCATGAAAATCCCATCAAACATTTTATCCTGCTTCATTCTTTGATGATTTACAAACTGATGGCACCTCTCCTGCCAGAGGATGCTGCTTTGCAGCTCCCAAGAACATACGGCTCTCACTCAGCTAGAAGATCATGGAAACACCTTCAAGGGAGTTGGATGCCATGTGTAAGTCAGGAAATAGTAAGCTTGACTTTGTAGACATGGGAACAAGAAGCAAAAACAAATAGGTTATGATTCAACATACCAATAATTCACTGCACTAACATGTGCATGGCACTGGCCCCAAGGATGCACTTAATTATTAACGGAAGGGAAGAGGCTTGATGATAATTACCATTTAGTTAATTGCAAAACCTTGTACAAAAATTGTCCAACTTATGAATCTCAGCAACCCTATGAAAAAGAAAATGGTCTCAACTTTTAATGATGAGGCGACTGAGGCTTTGAGCCATCGAAAGTCACAAGAACACATGGTTGGTTACCAGCAGTGCAAGGTGGAATTACACTCCAGGTCTGGGACTGGGAAGTTAGCAGGTGAGGCTCTATGGCCTTGCCGCTCCTAGGATCCCTCTCTAACTCTTTGCATATGTGGTCTAAGCTCCTCAGAACAGACTTGAGAGATCTCTCTCCTATGAGGAAACGTGGAGAAACTGACGTGACGAGTGGTCTGCTCAAGTTCACCCTTCTATTCCATGAATTTCACCATGAACTAACACCAGGACAGGTGTCAGTGGTCTATTTAGCAGTAGAATCCTTACCTACCGTGTGGGAAATGTTGAGTGTGAAATCACCAGCCAGACCAGTTATCATATTCCCTTAAAAACCGTGCTGAGATTCAAATAGTTTAACAATGGGTTCTCTATGCTAGTGACCATTTGAAGTCTAAAAACAATACATGGAAAGGTAGCTTATTCTTTCATACAGTTAATACTTAAATAAGAACAATAAAAGGTATACACAATAAATTGCTATAAGAAAGAGTTTTAAAATATGAATGAGAAACATTAATAATGAGAGACAACAAATATAATGAAACAGTTATTTAAAATATTTCCATATTGCTTCTTGATTGGCATGCTCACTTGGGATACACTTTCATCTGACCATCAATAAACTGTGTGACTTATCCTTTGCCATCTTTTCCCTGGAGGTGTAGGACCCTGTTCCTTAGGCTGTCAATCAATTAAACAATAGCCAAAGTGTTTAATATATCAGAAACAGGTGACTTGACCTCTCTGAACATATTACAACTTCTATGTTCATATTTGAAAAAAAAAAACCTTTCCTCTTCTGTTGAACATACAGCAATTGTTCTGACAATATTTTTAGTTCTTTCAGTATTCTCAGGAATTGCATTATTCACTCATAATATCCCTTGGGAATTTGGGAAGCAACACAAAGTTGAAGCGAATGACAGTGTGTCACCCTCTGGGTGTTTGGCACTTCTTCTCCTTATGATGTTCCTACATTCCTTTACTGAAGTAACAAACACAAGGGAAGAAAAATGTAGCATTTCCCACAAATGAAGTATTTCAGCAAAAGTATAACAAGTCTTATGAAGTGAATAAATAAATAGTACATGCATAGAGCTGTCTAAGTTTTTATGTCTGCAGACTAAATGAACTCTACCCTAGGCATTTGGGATACACTGTTGACTAGATGAACATTAAAACTAACAACCAAAAAAAGTCAGAAATATAAATTTGTGATTTCCACATTAGGTGGCTGGGCAACTTCGCCCCTCAAGAGACCTGGATTATAAGTACCATTTTAACAATTGTTTTGCCGAACAGGGGCAAATCTGCTGACCTACACCATTGCTTAAAGAGTTACAGTTTTCGAAATTCAAAGGGGTTAGTTATACTGTCCTACTAGGTCACTGTGAGTTGACATTAACTCAGTGGCAATGAGGTGAACTTTGGTCTGGTCAGTAAAAATCAAATTGGTCATCAGGCTAACTCACAAGCCAAGATTTAATAACTTTTTCCTATAGGAGTCATCACATCATGTGTACTAATTAGAAAATTAGATCTGCAGCATTCCTCTTGTGGTGCCCTCTGCCTCCAGCACTATACTTCATTTGAAACATGGTCTATGGTATGCCTATCCTTCCAGTTCACTCCTCATCGATGGGCAATAAGACCAGGCCAAGTACCTAAGTCTGCACATCTGGCTCAGATATACTGCCTAATTCTCACTCCATGTAGGAAGTGTTTCTTCTACCAAATGACAGAAATCACTGATTTCCTCCCCATCATCCTTTTAAAAAAAATTCTGATTGGTAGATATGGGTCTGGTTTCTGGTTTCTTATGGCATATTAAAGTTTGAGAATCAGGGGTTAAGATATGCTAGTCTTCATGCCTCTCACTATTGATTGTAATCATATTGTGACTGGAAGAACTCTTGTAACCCTGTCACTTTGATGTCTGATGATATTGTTACTCATCAAGCTAAAAGTGTTCATTACACAGAGCCATAAGTTTTCTGCAGATAGAGACTAAGTCTGGTTTGTTTATGATGTAACTTGAGAACCTATTATAGGCCGTGGCACACTGCAAGTGCTCAGTGAATATTTGTTTAATGACTGGAAAACAGAATGGGTAAGTGAGGGACTTGACTGTTGACTACACGACACTGTGCCTCCTTATGCTCTTCCACACCCATCTTGCCCTATGCTAATAATCACCTTAATATACTCCTGACCCTTGAATTTAGTCTTGTTACATTACATCAGAGTTTCTAGGTGGTGCAAAAAACTAACAAACCTATTGATCATAGGTTAGAGGTTGGAGTCCACCTAGAGATGCCTTAGAAAAAAGATCTGGTGGTCGTCTCCCCAAAATGTCAACCAATGAGCACTTTGTGGAGCATAGTTTATTATTGGTAGAGATGGGGTTGCCATGCCTCCGAAGAGACGATATGACAGCTTACATCACATCAGGTCAGTCTCTTTTCCGGGACACAAGCAAAATATTGATGGACCATATGTATTTCATGGTAAGTGGATTATGCAGTCCCCTTTAAGTCCTTGTCGATGATTAAAAAAAATGATTGGGGGGGGTGTTGTGTGACATATATTTGTTTCAAAGTGGCAAATATTTACATCACACTTTTCCTTCCAGCTTTATTTCTTTCTTTGCATATTACCACAGCTCTCCCCTTTAGCTTGTAAATCTTGACACAATTTTGGTCAGAAGAGGCACAGTCATAGGTTGGAGTGTATATGCACAGAAATCGTATTGGTAAGAATATCACTGTGGTTTTCATGCCTATGTTTTGGATATTCATAAAGAAGGTTATTCAACACCTAAGCTCTTTGGTTATCAGAAAACTAGAGGATGTGATGCAGAGAACACGGAGTCCTTTTATACTAACCTTTAGCATGCATCACTGTCCTAAGAGAAATGAAGGCCAAGATTTCCAAATCCACCAGGTTCTCAGAGTTATCACTTGACAATATTTGACATGAGGGGAGGCACTAGGTGAAGTTTGCATGGTCCTAGTTAAACCTGGGTTTAATGATTTTTTTTAAGACAGACATATTAAAATGTGATTGTTAAAAATATACTATCCTTCCTAGCTGCATAAAAATGCATACAATAAGTTCACACAATGCATACTGATAATGACTCAACACAATAAACAGCAAAATGAAATCAACATTGCTCTCACTGCATTTAAAATAACCTTTAGGCATGTGGGGCATTTTATTGGCAACAATTTGGTGGCAAACTACTCTGTGTAAAAGAATAGTTTTCAAGATAATAGGGAAAATTTGGCATTAATAATGTGGTAGATTACAGCACGAACCATATGGTGGGGTTACTGTAGAGAGCTAGGCATGTACACAATTAAACTTAAAACCATTTTGGTTGACAGTAGTGCAGGATAAGCCTGCTGGGAACATGAGAGACCCAAAACAGCCTCTGAGAGTCTGGTCTTGGCTTGTTGGTTACACAGACTGAAAATGGGGTGCACTGAGGAGAATATGCAGATGGCTTAAATCCATTAATCATCCTCACCTAGCTGGTTTGGTTTTTACTATTATCATTTTAATCCTGAAGTGTACAGGTAAACACAATAATTTCCTCTTGCTAGTTTGTTTAGGAATCATGAATACACAGTTTAAATGTGTGAAAGGCTTACCAAGAAGTGTTGTATATTATAGAGTCCTTCGTAGTTCAACATGGGAGTTCTGTGGCAGACACTTCTCCCAGACACTCTTGAAAGAACAATCCACTAGTATTACTGTGTCTCAGTTTTCCAGAAATCTGACAGTAAAGAAATGCCAGTTAGAGATCTTCTGATGCAAGATAATTAATGAATGCATGATTGTTAAGTCTTTTAATATCAAAATGGTTTTGCTGGTATCCTCAGGCAAGAGCTTCTTGGGAGTCCATTGTTGTCTGAGATTGCTTCTGAAGTGATTGTAGGCTCCTTGTCCTTTTCTGACATGAAGTCAATGGGAAGAGACAGGAGCTGGTGCATCTTGTTCCACCCTGTTGAAGATGGAAGTCTTGGCTTTCCAGTCCCCCTTTGATGGTGTGCTTGTGGGTAGGGACACAGTGATTCTTCTAGTATTGACTGCAGTAGAGGAGTTCTATTCCTGGTTGGCATCTACTTTGGTCTTTTGGTTCAACAGAGTAAGGTTGGGGGGGGGTTAATATCTGTGTGTGTGTGTGTGTGTGTGTGTGTGTGAGAGAGAGAGAGAGAGAGAGAGAGAGAGAGAGAGAGAGAGAGAGAGCTGATAGCTTCTTCAGCCCCCAGGCTGGGATGAAGTTATATGTCAAAAATAAACCCTGGAATTCCACTGTCACTCTTCGGATCCTGAGATCCCTATATGGTCCGACTTTTGTCTACCTGTTGGGTTTCTAACTCTAAGGCCAGTGGTTCAAATCTACCAGCAGCTCTACCAGAGAGAAAAGAGTCTGTCTATTCTCATAAGATGTACAGTCCTGGAAACCCTTATAAGTCTTATAAAACTTGGTCACTATGAATTGAACTTTAATTTTATATATTTTGAGGGATACCCCCTCATCATGTGTCCCCTTTATTATTATTTTTTAAATATCATTTGATTCTGGGACTCTTAGAGCTCTTCTAGGGAGCTTAGCTTTTGTATCGTTAAAGACCACATAAGGAACGTTAGCGCCCCTGGTGGCACCGTGAGGGAATGTCAGGTGTCTATCTGTAGGGTGGGCTGGTTGAAACCACCAGATGGTCCACGGGAGAGAGATGAGGCTTTCTGTTATAGTTTGAGAAACTAAAAGGTCACTTTAAGTTGGCATGTACCCAATGGCTTTTGTTTTGGGCATTTGGGGAGAGTACTAAAAAGTTACTCCCCCTCTCTCAATGGTAAGAAAAGCCCATCTCTAGACTTCAAGGGCAGTCTGGAACTTGAACTTTCAGCTGTCACAATCAAGGTGTTCATACCTTCCCTTTCCTGCCAGGGTGGTATCACAGGATCTACCATCCAAAGAGGCTTAAGTAAGATCCAAAGTCTAAACCATAAAACCTGGCAGAAGTTATGTAATGTCACAAATAATTGAGAAGTAGAAAATCAACAATAATAAGATGGCAGTTATAGTTTTACTTTCTAAATTGGCAAAATATGTTTATAGTAGATAATACCGAGTATTTGTAAAGATATAAGAAAGGGGAACTCCTATAGTTAGTGGCAGTTTAAACTGGTAAAACTTTTTCATGAAGTCTTTTCTGAAAGATATTTTGGCTATTGCCATCAAAAGTGTAAATTGCACATTCCCTGACCCAGAAATGCTACCTATAGAAAGTTAACCCATAAAAAGAGACTTATATGTTCCTAAATAAATGAAGAATTAAAACAAATAAATGGATTACAAAAAAAGAAAGCATGACAGATTTTTATGAATGACTGATCAATCACATGAATGGATTGGGCTTAAGCTTATGCACAGAATATGGTTACTGATATTTAAAAACTATAAAGAAGATAAACTTTACTTCCTCCCCTCAACTATCTTGGTCCCAATTCTACCTTAAAAATCCAGCTGGACTGTAGAAGGTACACTGGTAGAGATGGGAAATGGAAATACAGGGAACTCAGGATAGATGAACCCCTTGGGGTCAGTAATAAGAGTGGAGCTACTGAATGGATGGAGGGAAGGTGGGGTAGAGAGGGGGGTTGACTAAAGGGATCTACACATAACCTCCTACCAGGAGGACAGACATTGGAGGAGTGGGCGAGAGGAGACATTGGGCAGTGTAAGTAATGACAAAACAATAATAACCTATAAAGTGTTGCGGGTTGGTGGGAGGGTGGGAAGCAAGAATGGAGGGGGACAAATGAGAAGCTGATGTCAAGGGTTCAAATGGAAAAGCAGATGTTTGGAGAATGATGATGGCAGCAGGCATGCGAAGATGCATTACACAATATATGTACTTATGCATTGTGAAAAACGATGTATGATCCCCTAATAAAATGATATTTTTTAAAAAAGATAAACTTAAAGACCACAGCATTGCCAATATGCAAAAAATAATGAGTATGGATTCATTCACTTTTATTCTATCCATTGCTCTGCTAACCCCAAACAAATAAAACCCCTCAAACATACTGCCAATTAGTAGAAGTGATCCCTTCACTACCCTATTCCTTTGTAATATTGTACTTTTATGGTTTTTGTCAAAATTCTATGTGAGAAGCAAAGCATGTTGGACATCATATAAACTGTGGATACCTTGAACCTTTATTTCGTGAGAAAATGACAAGTATATTACGAGTCAAAGTAGGCTAAATTTACTTTCCAAATCATGAATTTGTGATCAACTTTACAATGTTCTCTCTCTCTCTCTCTCTCTCTCTCTGTCTGTCTCTCTGATAACAGCATTATTTACATCCCTCCTCTATCATCAAAGAGGATTCCCTGGGAGGCTTAATCCTTGTGTGGACCCTGCAAAGAGGTTGGGGACTTCCACTGTCATTCATAGCCTTCTACCAGACAGGTGTTCACAATTTAATCTCTGATGTCACGCCCTCTCTTAGATTCACGTGATTTTCATTCACAATCCATGGATCACACAAGCTGGTGTGCTTCTTCCATATGGACTTTAGCTGACGCCTCACTTGATGGCTGCTTGTTTGAAAACAAGCCTTTAAGCCCTCAGATGCTATTTTCTATAGCTTAAGCCCCTGATGAATGGAATAGAGATGTGAAAAAGTCTTGGTAAACATGCAGAATCCATTGGAAAGTGGCTTGTTGAAAATGCAGTTAGGCTAGAATTTAAAATCTTATCATTTGATTGCCCTTATAATACTTTAAGATTTGTTCTTTTTTAAAAATATTGTCTGCTTTCTTTTCTTCTGAGGTTTTTTTTTTTAATCTTTTTTACTTTGTTATTCCTGTTGACTTTTATTGGCTTGCTTGATTGTTTGTTGGTTAGTGTTTTCCTTTATGTGCAATCCAGAGCAGGTAAATCGGTAAAGACATTAGCTGGATTTATGATTCCTTGGATGTTTGACAAGGAAGGTTGGGGGGCATTTGGGTAGCTAATAATGATGAATACAAAATTGAAGAAAATGTTTTCAAACTGATTGTGAGGTTGATTGTACAACTCTTCTTCATGTGATTGAAATATTCAATTGAATGATATGGAAACAATATGACAATAAATCTGTTGGGAAAAATAATCATGAGTTTTGGAAACCATATGACAATAAATCTGTTGGGAAAAATAATCATGAGTTTTGTGATCTGCCGAAGACTCAATCACTCTTTATACCTAAGAATCACAAGAACCTTTTCAATATCTCTTTTAAATGTGTGCTATTTCACTTAGTGGTTGCTTACATTGCTATAGGAGAAAGATCATGAGCCCAGGTGGGTTGTATAAAACAAAATAATAAATAAATAAATAAATAAATAAATAAGAACATCAACCCAACATGCTTGAAAAGCATACTCATGTAGAAAGCAGGAACCTTAGCCATGGAAGTGGGCTTTTTTACTTTAAAAACACAATCTGATATTATCAAGTCAAAGGGTATTTGAGTTTGAATCCTTAGTCTATATTAGAATTTCACAAAATATCTATCTCACTATTGTTTCACACAAGTGTATCTGAAAGTAAGTGCATTTGGTGGATCTGAAGCTCCCAGACCCACCCTCCTCACATGAGTAACCCTGACCATCCAGGAGAGAAGGCAGGAGGGGCTTGGATGTCTCCGTGGAACAAACGACCCTGAATTCTGATTATTTAGTGTTAACTTTCGATAACTTTAAACACAGAGTTAGCAGCAGGAGAAAAGTGCTTTTACCCCCTGGGTGCTATTTTCAAACAAACCAAAGTTGATTGTATATCCTGGACGTCATCCCCAAGGGACCTATAAATGACAAAAGAAAAAAAGGAAAAGTAGAGGCCCAGCTCTCTCTGTGTAAGCTGAGTTTTCAATGGCAGAGAGCTACATCGGGCTTTCGGGATTGCTCTTGTGAGGGAGGGGTGGGCTGTTAATACAAAGCCCACTGAGAGAGAGAGAGAGAGAGAGAGGTGGGACCCAAGGCCACTGCCACAGGAAGGGGCTTCAGAAAGTTCATGCCAAAGTGGATCCAAAGATCATGGAATTTCCCCTAAACTCCCTGAAGCCTCTTCGTGTGTAAGCCGAAGGGTCAGATTGCGCCCTCCTCTTCTCTCTTTGACTTTGCATTCTACAGCAAGGAACACCATCCAGAGGAGGGGTGGGGGCAGATAGGAAATGGGAGAAGAGGGGGAGTAGGAAAGGAGAAAAAAAAAGTAACCTGACTGCAGCTTCACTTTGTGAATTCAAGAAGTGTGTGTTTGAAAAATGAAGGTGCATAAGTTAGCGTAGCTCCAGGGCGCCGGCTTCCCTAGTGTTAGCATAGCTGACACACTGACAGTTTATATGGAATTTATGTGCCTATTTCCTCTGCTTTTTATGGGAAAACATGTTGTTACCTTACAGCTGCCCACATCACAAGCCGCCAACCCGCCTCTGAGCCGGAGAGCAGCTTTCTCAAGGAAACATACATACATCAAGGGCTTATGTATTTTTTACAATGTTGTAAGGGGAAAATAATAAAATATGGGTTATTGTGTACACCATTCTGCGGTTTAATTTTTTTTTATTTCACGGGTTTAATTGACTCTGACCATTTTTATTGCCCTTTTCCCCACCTCATCTCGCCATTTTAATTGTTTATGTGTTTGTGTACAATTGGATCGCATCTGGAAAAGGACAGGCGCTGTAACCACAACTTAAAAGCCAATTGTGAGGCTTTAAAAAGTAAATAAAGCATTTAAGCTGCCACATCAGTAAGAAGATATATGCAGATGTAAACAGAAGGAAATGTACATTTTAAAGTATAGTGCCTAAAAATCAGCCCCTCTCTTCCATCACCTGCAGGAACCCCATACGCTTTGTTCTCCTTAGTTGGTGAAGGCAGCTGGGGCGAGCGTGGGCGGGGCTCACTCTGCCTCCTCCTCTAAGGAGCTAGATTGGCCTCTGAAGGGCTCTGACTCCTGGATCCTGCACATGTGGTCAAGTTTGTCCTATGGCTCAGGGATCCTCTCACTTATCAACTGTTCTTTGGCGCACAAGTCAGTTGGAGAGCCCATTGGTGGCATTGCAGTCTATCTTTCAGGAAGCATTCAGGCTCCTCTTTGGGTCTCTGTACCTTTCCTCAAGAAGGTAGAGGAAGAATAATCCAGGCCCACACACATGTCCCAGAATTATGTGCATGGACAAGTAGGACCTCATTATTATCAATCAGTGTTTATTTTGGAAGGGGACAAGGTGATGCAATGCAAGAAAGAAAAAGAAGGAAGAGATTCAGGAATCCACAGCATTGACAGAATCCACAGGATTGACTCTGGATCCTTTGGTAGATGAAAAAGAGAGACAGGATTCAGCTTCCAATCTGCTTCATTCTGTCTCAATGTGGATGCCCATGTTGGCTTCAACGCATGAAAATGAAACCAAGCCAATTGCTCTTGTCTCAGTTCCTCCTTTCAATTCTATAGGTGCTAAAATAGAACCGTGTTCCAAAGGGCTTCCTGTGACAACTTTGTCAGAAAAGTTGACAGTCAGGCTTTTCTTTAAAAGTTAACTGGAGCGCCTGACTTCATGGTTAGTAGCCAACTGCTTTAGCCATTCAAACCACACAAAGACTTTACTACTAGACAACAACTATTCTAAAAAGAAAAAAAAATATGTTTTACTTAAAGGACAGTGATAATTCTTTAAGTGAACTTTAAGGCTACATTTAAGTGAACTTAGCTTTCCAATGGGTACTTTGGATCTAAGTTATATTAACAATTCTCAGTTCTCTACTGGACTTGTGACGAGAGAGAGAGAGAGAGAGAGAGAGAGAGAGAGAGAGAGAGAGAGAGAACGCAAATGGAATAGTTCTAGTTGAAGATATTTCCATAGTTTTTTCATAGAAGTTTTATTGGCTGACTCATTGGGTAGGTGGAGATTTCAGAATCAAATATTGTACCCATCCACCAAAGTACCTTTTAGGAGAAGCAAAAACATTTCTAAAATATATAGGATTACCTTGTAATAGCATGACGCATATAACCCACACCTCTTATATTCTGCCCACTTATGCATTCCTTTTCCTCTTGGTTGCCTTGTAGAGCATACATGAAATAAAGCCTTTTGTAGTTCCTTGTCCTTTGCTCTGGAAATGGTTTAAACTTTTATGAAAGATCAGTAGTAGATGAAAGAGGAGGAAGAGGAAGAAGAAGACAAAATTAGAATTCAGGCTCTTCTATGAATTAAGTCATCCATTTGATCAGATGTGACTGGTTAAGGTCTGCATACTGTCCATTCCGGGTGAACCTCCTCTCCAACCCTAACCAGCCTGCCCAGGACAGATGTTCTCCTTAATTGAGCATACTGGGATTCCTCAAGTGCCAGTCAAGAAAAGTTGTGGACTGAGAGAATGATGAAGTTACATTTCTCATTTAATTCTGTTGAAATTCTCTCTTCATTACATATAATTAAGTTACTAACACTCCAAACGTCTGCTACAAGAGATCACATGGGCACTCCACTCTGACATGCATTGGTGAGGGAGAGATAAGGGTGCAGTTCTGGTACTGTGGTCGCTAAGCATTGGATTGCTAACCCTTGGTGTTTGGTATCAGCAGTCCAGTGGGAAAGAGGAGACTCCTGAAGTCTGTAAAAATTTGCAGTCTCAGAAACTCTATATAAGCTTTTAACCTATATGAGTTAGGAGAGACTCATGGTAGTAGGTTTGAGGATCACAGTGAAGAGAAATTTGACTTGTTCTTTGTAGTTCTAGTGTGTGGATTATTATTGAAAGTGATGTGAAGATGTAGTTCAGTGTAACATGAGAAACAAATTTTCATAGAGGAATTTGAGGTAAAATGGAATAAGATACTTTAGAGTACAAGAAGTAGAGTTTAGATGAGCAAGGATATTGGCCAGTCATATGTTAAGACTGCTGCCGTTTATAAAGCTGTCTAAGGAAATGATGACTCTTTTATCTCATAGTCAACTCTATTCTGATTTGTGCTTAATGTTAAGGTTCTTACAGACACAACTCCAAAGGAAAAGGCATCACAGGGTGGGAATTCATGCTGCTGCACACAGAAGTGAGTGCTGTCCAATTCTAAGCCCAAATGAATGTGTAAGAAGGTGGTGAATGCTGGAAGGACAGAAATCTTTGTGGTATCAGAGGCAGCAGGTGGTCATATTTATCCTCTCTTGCTGCTATTTAAATATTGTTTGGGATAAGTTCGCAGCTTGCCTTTATCTGTTTTGGGTTTGAGATCTCATTCTATTCTTGTTCTCTTCAAAAAAGGGCTGGCTATCCCTAGCCTGCAGCTCTCTTAGCCTCATTCTTGATGGATAGAAATACATTATGCACTTTTCTTATCCTGCAGTTGTCCCTTCAGGCCAAGAACATACACAAGGAGAAATCTAACAAATGCAATCTGTGCCTGCATTTATTTAAAGTGAAAAGATGAAAAGATCAGAAAATCTGAGTTCCAAAAGTTGTACAGTTGTGGCCATGGTGACAGCAACATGAAAAGGAAAGGAATCAAACTCAACTTTCTGCAATGAGCAGCGGGATCAGCAGTCCACGGCATGTGCATGTGTACATTTGTATATGTGTTTGCAAGTGTGTGTGTTTATAATTTTGGTAAAGAAATACTTTCTAGAAACACCTCATTGCTATATTTTCGTATATCTTGCAAATCTGATTTAAAGAAGAAAACTATTTTTTAAAAAAAAATAGAGATTAACTTGAAAAGGACCCTAGAGTCTTTAATTCATTTCCACCGCACCCCCCCTCCCCTGGCCATTTTTCAGAGTTCCAGGAAAAGGCAATGTCTTTTCCACACTTGCACAGCTTCTTAAAAGCAGAACTTATCATCCATTCATTGTTTTCCTCCCCTAAAACACCTTAGACAAAGAACTGATGACTTTTTCAATGGCATGACTAGGTTATGGTTTAAGCAAGAATTGTTATTGAAATTATTTTTATACATCCACCATAGTTAATTAATATGGTATAGAAAATTGAGGGCCATTCCTCAGTTGCTTTGCATAGACAGTCTAGGGAGCTCTGGGAAGATCATTCTGGAGTTCAGGAAAAATGTTGATGGAGAGGGAAGGTTGGAAAATCAATAAGGAAAGAGAAAACAATAACTCAGCAGGGATTCAGTAGGGTTGACCCAGAGACAGTACCCTTTGCCCCTGAGCCACCCTCCATAACTGAGAAGAACTGCCACAGAGGACTTCCATGGCTGGACTAACTTTAGAGATGAGCTGCCACAGTGGAGAGTGGTTTCAAACCACTGACTTTGGTGTGAGCCGCCAAGCACTAAAATGCAAAGGCTTCTTATAGTCACAAAGTAGGTTTTGCCAAATGAGGAGATGATAGAAAAGGGTTTGTAAGAATTATGTTTGTGTCAACTTGACTCACTCTCAGTGGTTTCACAGTTAAGGACCTGAAATCACCCATGGTGTTACCAAACAGGGCAATCCACTCCCTAATGAGATGTGCTATCAGTAAACATTTAGTTGTAAGAAGTTTAGGGTGAAATTCAGCACTCTCATGTCACAGTCACAAGGATGTTGCTTCGGCAAGGTGGCTTGCTTTCTATATAAGTAGATACCATGGGGGATCTTTGTCTTCTCACTTCCTCTGGCTTCTGCGTTTAGCTCATCTACCTCCAGCTTTTTTTTGACCTGAACCTATGGCTCTTCACATTGCCTGGCAAACATGGGAACCATCAAGATCCTATGATGTGTCCTCAGATTCATGCACATGTGCATTCACCAGTGATGACCTTCCTGCTTTCTCTTCCTGTGGCATCAGTCCCTGCAACTTTCCAAGACAAGAGAATTTCCAGTTTAGCATCTGACCCATGAACTTGAATCAGATGTGTGAGTGACTTTCTTGGTATAAATTTCTCAATGAGCTTGCTTCTAAAGAGAACCTGAACTTCTGACTTGTCTCGCTTTGAAAAAGAACAACATTGCTTAATCAATGAGGCTTCCCTTACAGGTTTTCATATAGACAGATCCCCACATCATGTCTTTGCTTTCTTTATCCACTTACCATCACTGGCACTTGACATCTTTTTTAATCATGTGGCTACCTATGGCTTATCTGTTCCCAACACTAAGTAATATGGAATCTAGTTTACTCATGGAGGCTCGACCAGCATCTAGTAGGATCTCAATTCAAATATGTTGTACAAACAAGAAGTTCACTCTTCATGGGTTAGACTGCATAATTTTAGCAGGACATGAATTAAAGGGAGTAGAGAATGTACCTCTATATTTTAATTAAGGAGATTTCAAGTAAATATGAAGAATAAAGCCACATATTACAATTAAAGTAACTTTACTTCATTTAGTAGTATATGCAAATAAAAGGGCTCCATTCAAGGGGATCAATCCCAAGTGTCATCCACTCCCTCGGTCTCTCTGCCAATGTGCAGTATATGCAAGAAAGAGTGATATGTTTGATGGAATCACAAATATGCTTTCAACCACCTCAAGGCTGTTAGATAACTACAGACAACTCAGGTCTTATAGTGGATAGATTATTAAGTCAGGAAGGAGTAAGTTAACAAAAAAGGAAAACTAGAGGGGCAAAAAAGAGTGATAAAACCATAAAAATTGAAACTGATGACCATGGGAGTTTGCTAAAAAAAAAAAAAAAAAGGGCTATTTTTCAAGAGAGAAAGTTTTGGATTGACATGCGTCACATGGAAGAAGTCTTGAAAAGGTGGTGGTGTTCCATCTTTTGACCTGAATGGTATCCGAAGCACTTCCTTAAAACTGAGTAGTGTGCATGTGTACATGCTCATGGGCAAGGTTTTCTATACCTGCCTTGTTTTTGAATGAAGAGAGCCAACCAAATACACAGCACTCTTCTCACTCTTTTATACAGATACAGTCATTTCCAAGGCTGGGAGTATCACTGTACCTCATGCAAGTGATCTGAGCATAATGACTTATTTTCAAAGGATGGAAAGGGTGGTGGCAGAAGTAACCTTATTGTGGAGAAACCTAGCAAACAGGTCCTTAACTTAGCAAGTCAGGTTAGAGGAGTGCCATAAGTCATCTGCTAGCATCTGAAAAAAATCTGAGTAGTCGATTCATCTAGGTTTCACAGCTTTATTGTGATCCCTTGTTATAGAGCAGTTCAGATTGCAATTATCCTTCCACAGAACTATCTTTCAAACTTGATTGGTATTTCCAAGACCAAGGACTACTTTTTGAAATTTATTTTTGTGTCTCCCAAAGTACACAGCCCAATGCTTGCATACTGTTGTTTGATAGTATTGAAATGGAGATGGGGGTGGGGTGGATGGAGAAATTGCCTGGGTGCTTAATGTTCTATAAGGAACATTTTAAAAATTATCATCTCAATGGGTCATTAGATGAAGAAAAGAGAGATGGGAGGAAAAAGGGTGAGAATAAGAGTTAGAGTTAGAGAGAGAGAGAGAGAGAGAGAGAGAGAGAGAGAGAGAGAGAGAGACTGGTGAAGGAGGAAAATGCAAGGCCAGGACACTAAGAAGAAGAGGCATCTGAGGCAGGCCTGCCTTTGGTGAGGAGGAGAGCAAATGAAGTCTTAATGAAGACACAGTTTATTCATTTATTCCCCCAAAGCAGGAAACATTGGCCTAAAACAACTTTGAGTATAATTAAACTGGTGGTGAAATATATTGATTGGCTCCAAATTTCCTCACAGGAGTGATTAATTGCATTTTGGACTTTGAGAAATTTCAAGGGAGATTGCAAGAGAAGCGTCTCTTAGTCCTGCACTATGTCTGCTGCCCCCCTCACTTCTTGCTGTTATTAAATTGCAGCTGTTGATGGACCAAGGCAAGAAGAAGGTGCCCAGTGCTCACGATGATTTAAAGAATGTCCCCCACCATGTCGCTGCACACCAGGAGACATTGTACACTGTGCCGGAGACACCCTGTCAATAATTTAGGAGAAAGCCATCAATACTTGGGCTCTGTGGAACCCCTCAGCCAGAGTCCCTTATGGAAATCTTGGTAGTTTCTATTCTTGTACGAAATACAGGACTGAGTTTTTTGGTTTGTTTTTTGTTTTTGCTACTTCTAGGTATTACAATGCCAGAGTCTAATTTAAGCTGCAGTGCATTTTCCAAAGTAAAAGCGGTTCATTTATAGTGACGAAAAGGGTAAGTAGAATCCAGAAAAGATGTATTCTTCCTTCAGTGGAACTAGGCACCTCTAGCTCCTTTAGCACCTTTCACTGGTTGAGATTACTTGCCCAGAAGAGAGGAGGCCTGTAGGGTCCTTTCATCCATCGTTAGAAAAATGACTAATACTCTCCATGTGTTCTAATAATATCCAGTAGTGAGCTAGAGCTTCAGGTTTCATCCTTTGAAGCAATCTATGTAGACAATCCTTCTGTCACTACCCTACACAAACAAGGACCCTAAAAATGGCTACTTCAACTTGTCTGTCGGAAACAGAAGAACTGAGACTTTCAACCCAGTAAGTCTGTCCAAAATCCATACATTTATCAGCCAACTTTTTCACAACTTGTGATCCTCAACAATGATTATCTCTCAATTCATTGATCACTCTGTATGCCAAATCCTACCATATTAACACTTAAGATAACTTGTTAATACTAAAGTGGGCAAAATGAACAGAAAATCCCTTAGAGTAGGAGTCCAACCCTTTCAACTTGGAGTCCAAGTTCAAGCATGGACATCTACTGGCGCTGTGATCACAGAAAACTCTTAATCCTCTAGACTTCAATTTTTTTTCACCTCTAAAATGGACACTTCCTTCACATTTTTGAAAAAGAAGAGCAGAGTAGCACAGGTAAATACCCATGCTGTAACTTCGTGGGTCGTATGAGTATGAGTGGCTGACTATGAAGAGAACATGAAGGTTCAAAAATAGTAGGGATCTACACAACCAATAAAGCTAGGTACAGCCTAAACTCAAAGTAAAGTCAGCATTTCTAGATGCACAATTTATATTTTTTCTCTTAAAAGTATAATGGTACACTTTCAATGGCCAGGCAAGGTATAGTGTAGCAACAACTTTCTTCTACTTCTCAAATGCTTCCTCCCACCATCATGATCCCAATTCTACCAGAAAAATACAGCTAGACCAGGGGATAAACCCTGTAGTCAGAAATATGGGGAATTTAGGATAGATGATCCCAGAGGACCAGTGTTGGGAGTGGTGATACTGGGAGGGTGGAGGGGTGGTGAGAGAGAAAGGGGGGACCAATTTCAGGGATCTACATATAACCTCCTCTCTGGGGTATGGGCAACAGAGAAGTAAGTGAAGGTAAACATTGGATAGTGTATGATATGAAAAAGTAATAGCCATTCATAAATTATTAAGGGTTCATGGGGGAGGAGGAAGGAAAATATGGAGAGTTGGTTCTGGAGGCCTAGGTGGAGGAAGGATTTATTTCGAGTGATGATAGCAACAAGTGTGCAAATGTGGCCTGCATTCAATCGATGTATGTATGGATTGTGATGGGAGATGTATGAGCCCTTGATAAAATTATTTATTAAAAAAAAGTATGCCATTATTCAATTGAATTAATGCCTACAGATATTGGGACTTTCATAAGAAAAAAGGGAAGCATATTTATGCAATAAATATTTGCTAATTAAAATAACAATACCTGTTTTCCGGATTATTATGAAGAAAATAGATAAGATATAAAGGTGTATTAAAATACATAGTACACTAGCAATGTCAGAAAATATTATTCATATTTCTGCCTAATTTAATCCCTTCATTCTTACTTGTAATGCTTGACCAGGATCCTGTCAGAAAGAGAAAAACTGCTTCTTTTTGTGAAAGGAGGTAGTTTCTTGTGCAACCCAAAGTATGCTTCCAAAACTCAGTCCGAGGGCTGTAAACGATACCTTTCTTGATCCTCACTAGCCAGGAAAGGGGCAAACCTTGCAGGATTGTTACATGGTTTCTTTGCAGTCATCACTGTGTTTGTATCTCTCTGGCACTTGTCCATTCTGAGCATATTATCCTACCAATTGTATCCCAGGAAGCTTTTTGCTTTGACCAAAACGAATCTCACCTTCCTTGTGCTGGCGACCATTTCCTGAAGCACTCCAAAGGCATTACTCTGCAGGTTCACACGCCATCGCTCCAAAGGGCAACATTTCTGTTTGCATTGGTGAAACTGGATCAAACAGACAGCATGGGTAGGCTGTGGTGGGGGTAGAAGACAAGCCAGAAAACTAAGAAGTACCAGTGCAATTCAGGTCACGGCTTTTAAAAATTTTTGTTACGCCATATAAAGGTGTGGTAGATGGTAATTCTTATTTCCCAAAGGTCGCTAAGCTGCTTTGAGTCTTGTTGGCTCTACTTCCTAGCAAGAATCCTGAAGCTGCTGACCGCGGTTGTGTTGTGGACACGGATTCCCCGTGATGTGACCACTACCCTCTCGGAGTCACTTCTGTCCTGGAGCTGGGCTCTGGATAGCTACTCAGCTTCTCCTGAAACCGACAAATGTGAGTCCAAATCCATTGGCCTAGTTCGTCTGTCTGTCAGGGTAGACGTGCTCCCCCTGTGTAGCCCACACAACACAAGAGCCAGTATCCGGTATCCATCGCAAGAAGACTGCTACACAGCTGGGGGAAGCCGATGACAGTTGCTCCCCAGAGCTGGAGGGTTTCCCCGCTTGTTTTCTTTTTAATTCATAGGCCTAAGCTGTCTATCTGCCTTTTGAAAAGGACATGAGAAGTCTGAGCCCAGGGAGCTTCCCACCAGTAGTGCCTGCCAGGAACTGAAAGGCCCAATTAGCAGGGTCCCCTAACCGGGATCTCATCTCCTGTAGCTGACTTGCTGGGGACTCATAAATTACCCATGCTGAGGCGGACGCCAAGACCCTGGGCACCTGCTCACAGCTCTTCAGACACCACAAACTGAGCACTAGCTTCCCTCTGAGAGGGCCTGCGGGACTTTCACTAAACTTGCCTCAGTGGGAAACCAGTGGTTAACTAGGTCAGAGGCAGCTGATGAAAACCCTAAAGGGAGTAGGTCTGCCAGGGACTGGCTTTCTTTAGGAAGGGAAAAAAAAGTTTGTTCTTTAGACAGGAAAAGGCTAGTGAGGGGGCTAGAAGCTTTAACAGAAAGAAAGAATGGGTGGTGTGAAGGTGGGAAGGCGAGAAGAGGGAAGGAAGAAAGAAGGAAGGAAGGAAGGATAAATCCATACTTTGCCATTTACTTCCCAAGAGCTGTTTTAGGGATTTGACTTCTTAGATTCTGGTTGTTTATTAAGATTTGATTGGGCAAGATACTAGATAGTAAGTTTAAGTGAAATGTTCTTATGTGGCATCTCCTCTGAGCCTCATGGATATGCATTTGAACTTACGTGCTCTGACTAAGGAGATGTTTTTTTTCTCCAAACCACCCAATTGACGTATTGGTCTGTTTTCTTCTCTTGCACCTTCAGTAAGATATTGAATAATTTTCCCCAATATCCTTTGTAGTTGTACTGAATAAAACATTAGGTTTTTGGACAGGTATCTCAAACTTAATATGAGTCAAAGCAGATTCTCCAACCTCTTGCCCATTTCTATTCCTCTGCTGTGCTTCTGCTCCTGACAGGAAACTCACCTACTGTCTGAAGTTTAGCCCTTGATACGGAGCAACTGTGACTTCACACTCTCACGCAAGCTTGCCAAGAGCCACATTTTCCCAAGTCCATATCCAGGAAACTCTGAAAATTCATGCCCCTCCATTCGCTCTCAGAAAGTCCACAGGCTGCAGTCGCTGTCACTCATAAGCTCGCCTGCTTTGGGGTTGTTTCTCACTCTGACCCTTCTGCCAAAGGGCTAAAGATAAAGCATCCTTGGAAACCAATAATCCTTATGGAATTCTCAACTTTCTACTCAAGGTCTTCTTCCATCGATCCCAACTTTTCTACCTCAGCCACACAGTACCACTGACCCCACCCTATCCTCCCCAACCACAGTAGACATGTCCCGCTCTCCTGTATCTCTTGATTCCATGCCCTGTTCACTGTCTGAAATGACTTGCCTACTATTGTTTATCTCACATCTTACACTAGGCTCTCTGGAGAAGTAAAACAAGTGATCATATATGTATACACATACATATATATCTTAATATCAAGTAAGAATTTATATCAAGAAAATGACTCATATGTTATCCATGAACAAAGTTTGGGCATATTCCAAGTTTGTCAGTCCAATATAAGACTGCAGGGTTCTGCTGACTTGAATAGCTTTTCAGTTGGTCAACCCAATATTGGCAGGATGGCCATAGGCTTGTGGCTGCAGAACCTTAATGAGTCCAAGATCAAGTCCAAGCTTCTGAAGACTCCAATATTGGTAGCAATATAGGACATCTGCCCATGTCCAAGGAACTAGAGGTTTGTGAGCCAGAGTCAGGATCCAGATGCAGAGACAAACAAGTGAGCTTTCTACAGAGTCTATTAAATTGACAAGCAGGTCACATCTTCAAGGAAATTTCCTTGCAATTGATTGTTTCATGAATATGGTCAGCATGAGGGTGATGTACAGAACGCCAATCTTCTTACCACTGCTTCTGGCAGATCCCTTTGGGAAAAGCAGTGCATTGTGTTAGGTCAAATGATGGATGACTCTGAAACTTCTGAGAATCCTGGCCCAGCCATTTTGAGACAAAATCTTACTATCACACCCCCAACAGGGTCTGGGAAAACACCAAGCTAATTTTCTAGAGTTCACAAGTTGAAAATATCCCTTTCATCTTTTCCCTTTACTAAGCCTTAGTTGCACCCTGTTTTTTAAACAATAATGGAGGACCATAGCTGACTGACTCAGGCTTCACTCTTGCCATGAGCCAGTAATCAGACAGGCCACCACGCTCCGCCCTACTGCCCCTCTTCCAACACCAACTCTTCCTCCGAGGTCACTCTACATTTTCCTGGGTTTGAAATTTTGTTGGAAAGGCCTCCCAGGACATGGATTTAGAGGATTTATTAATGAAGTCAATAGGCTACCAAGTCAGGGTTAGCAAACACCAAGGATGCAGTTAATTGGCCTCCTCAGCTGGCAGTCAAGTCTCTTTCTGGTTCCCTCTCTCTCACCTACCTGGTTCCCCGGCCTTTGTCTTCATGGGCCAGGAAGGCAACCTGTCTGTCACTCTGTCCCATAAGCTGATGCTACATCAGAATAAAGTACCCCAGAGTCTTTTGCTGCTTCTCTAAAACTCAGTTCCACAATCTCTGATACATCTGGTTTAGACCACGGGCAGTCTCCACCACTTCAGAGATCTTGAATGTGTTCTTCCAAGGTGTTCAGGATTTCTCTACCTTCTGTTTCTGAAAGGACTCATTCTGATAGCCAGGAGTGTGACAGTAGAAAATGCACCAATCACCTCAGTTATATAGACCCTGCTTGCATTGGCCCATGCAATCATTGGATGGAAGTTACAAAGAATTGGGTGGAAGACTCATATTAAGGAATTTCACTCCACCACATCCTGCTTTGTACACTATGGAAGTCAAGAGTCATGTGTCACAATTAAGCACTTAAAATGTAGGTAGTTCAATTAAGAGGTGGGGCCTGGAAGCATAAAATAAATATTGAATATCTAACAGAATTAAAAATGTGAAAATATTTCTATTCATCATAATATTGGATACACATCAAAACAATATTTTGGGTATGGTTTTGAATATATTGTGTCATATACAGTATTTAATCATAATTTAGCTTTACTTATTTCTCTTTATTTTTTAATGTGTTTTAAAATATTTTAAAATATTTAAATTGAAAATCCCATAACAGAAGAGTCACAAGGAAAGAACCAGTCAGCCAGTGTTCAGTGTGTTCTTTAAACCCTCTCCCTCTCCTCCCGCCCACCACTATCATGATCCCAGTTCTACATTACAAATTTGTCTAGAATGGAGCATGCACACTGGTACCGATAAGCACTCTCAACACATGGAATCCAGGTCAGATAAATCTTCAGGAACAGTAATAGCAGTAGCAATACCTAGAGGGGAGGACAAAGTGGAGAAAAGAGGAACCAATGGCCATGACCGATGCATTAACCACCCCATCTCCCAGGGGACACATAAGAGAAATATAGGTGCAGGGTGACAATGAATGGTGTAAGATAAGAAAATAATAATAGTTTAATTTATTAAGGGTTCACGAGAGTGGGAGGGTGGGGCAGGAAAGGGAAAAATGAGTTAATACTAAGAGAATGTTTTCAAAATGATGATGGCAACATATGTACAAATGTGCTTGAAACACCTGATGTATGAATTGTTCTAAGAGCCATGGAAGCCCCCAATAAAATAATTTATATAAAATGTTTTAAATTACATATACATCTGACATTATATTTCTATGGGCTAGTGTTACTGTACACTATCTTTTAATAACATCCTATCTTCCTATTAACATGACACTCTTTCCCATAGATCGCAAACTAGAGAGAAAAGGAAGCACATCATCTCATTTCATTTACAATAGTTGCACATGGCAGCAACTTACAGTCTTTATTTCACTAGCATTAGAAAGAGGCATGGGGTTTACTTTTCCTAAAAAAAAAATTGATCTTTAGGTAAACGTGATTGCTTTTTGTGGTTTCTTCCGAATGCTTTTTTAGTACTTTATTGATCAATCCCCAATATAGAAAAAAGTCCTTGACCTCACTGAAACACGGATCCCTTGTGAACACACATGTTGCAGGCATGTGCTTTCTGCTTGTGGACTCCCTTTTCACTCTGAGTTGAAATTAGTCTGGTGAGGAACAGCCTCTTTAATTTTAATGCAACTGAAGGTATTAACCTTGTCTCTTCTAGTTTGCAATTGTTTTGAGCTCTCTTTTTAAAAAATGTGTTGCTTATCCTAAAGTTGTAAAAATAGTATTCTTCGTTTTCTTCTAAAATGTTTAAAGTTTTGACTTTGAGGTTTAACTTTTGATCCATCCTGAACTGTTTATAGAGATGCTGTGAAATAGAGATCCTCCTTTTTTTTTAGTACTGCAATATTGCCTTTACAATATATTAAATTTGATGTTATATTTCTAATAAAAAAAAGATCTTACCTACTTCTGGACTACTGTGAGGGCAAGATAGAGCTGCTTAGGTGGCTCTTTCAGAGAAAGAAAGTTATTAGAACTCACCTTCTATTCTGGGGAGAAGAGGATTTAATAACTCGAAGGTCAGCCAAATGGACTTTAGATTTCTACAAAGCAAGTGTCACCAGTAAGGCCTTTTGTGTTTCTACCTCTTCCATCCATGTTACAAACTGATTTAAACCTTTCTCACATTATTTCAATCTTCTGTGAGGGCTCTCTCTCCACCTCTCCTATTGTTTCTTCACTGTGTTTCTCAAAGCTTCAAAAAGCTCCTTAAAATAATTTTGGGTAGAGGCAAGGAGCTCAGAGAGTGAAAAAATGACCATGACCATTTCTATATGTGAGGCATGGTATCTATGTACCGGTCTGAAAAATGGGTATGTCTGCTGGGAGAAGGACACAGGAACATGCAGGTACATTCTTCTAGATCAACAAATTTAACAAAACTAAAATATTTTTTAAATGTTTTATTGTGAATTGGGTGAAGGTTTACAGAGCAGATCATCAGTTCTACATTCAACATTGCAAACACATCTTGTTTCATCCCAAACCTCAAGGAGCCATCATTTAACCCACTTCCTCCTTACATTCCCTGTATCCATGGGGCCTTCTTCCTTAACTAGGGTCAGTGCTGCTTTTTTGACCTGAAATTGGTAGATAATTCCAAGATGTGCTCACACATGTTATCATTCTCCCTATAAGCCTATGTATTATTTGACAAAATGCAAAAACCCCAGGACAGCAATGGAGTTCAGTCCCAGCCCCATAGGAAGAGCAAGGGCTATCCTCTTGGGACATCCATGGATTCCTGCTCCAACAAGTGAGCCTGGCCTCAACTCAAAGACTTTTGTTCCTCCAAGACTTTTAAAAAATAGAAAAATAAAGGCTCAGGTCTTTTAAATGTGGAAAATACATAATAAAAATTGTACACATGTAAGGGTTTTTTCTAAAACTAAAAATGTACTGTTTATTTTGATAATGTACTTATACATTATTAATATACTATGGACATTTTTCTTTTCCATTTCATAAAATATTCTTTGCAAATAAATTATTAAGGATTGTTCCATTCAATGAAGGCGCCAATTTTTTTTGGTTGGATTTTCGTTTTGTTTGTTTTCCTCAACATGTTTGTTGTAAATAATATTATAAGTATATGCATTTTTAAACAATTTTGATTGTAGCTTCCATTTTCTTAGAATAACTTCTATAAATAGAATTAGGTTAAAGAGTGCGCTTTGAGAGTCTTTGGTGCACTCAAGGTAGGTTAAATATAAAAGACTCATTTCAATTAATAGATACATATTTTCTTTCTATTTTATTGCTGTTCCAGAAATGTGGACACAGCATATTGCAGGGATTGAAGATTGTCTTCCATACTTTCCTGTGCATTGCTAATGAGTTGACGTTTCGGTTCCGAGGGAGAGTAAATTCTTTAAGAAGGAAGCAACTCCGTGAGAAGAAAAGGGAAAGGGGGGAAGGAAGAGCAGTCCTGAAACGAAACGGGCAGAGAACTGCAACCACGGAATAAGAGAGAAGGGCAGCTAATCACGGTAAGGAGAGGATGCAGTGGAACTGCAGTGTGGCGCCCCAGAGCTAAGGGGATGCTGTGTCAGTCCAAGTCGTTTACACCTTTAGTCTTTCAACTTCTCCAACAGTTTCCCCAGCAGAAGTAATTAAGAATACAGTTGATGGTGCCATAAAACTCTTTTGGTTCCCTAGACCGCAGAGATTCTCTGTCAATGCCACCAAGTAGAAACACAATTAACCTAGCTAACAGAATAAATAATGATGAGATAGAAATAGTATAGCACTAGGTAAGGAGTGAAGGTATGCACTTTAGGCAGTGAAATCTAGAAGACATTACCAAAGGTGATCTTTTGGCAGAAATTTTAGAAATGAATTCTATGGAAGCAGTGCAGCTGAAGTCCCCAAAGTCTCTGAAAGGCAGGAGCAGACTAGCAATAGACCAAAGGCAGGTTAAGTGCAGATGTGCAAGCAGAATGTCCAAGACTTTGCATCTGGAGATGCAATTTGATGTATGGATTATTATAAGAGCAGTAAGAATCTCCAACAAAATGATTTATTAAATTAGAAATATAATTATACTGGAAACACACAAGAACAGACTAAATGGAAGCATGGCATGGTCTATGATTTCTCTTGAGTAGAGACTTGCAAGGGAAGATGGCAATAAAGCCATGAATGAAGTAGAGAGTTTCAGAAGAGAGATGCTGGCAACTTGAAAAATAATGATAATCTCATGCCCGCATCGTGTTTTAATATTGCAATCATTATATGACATTATTGCTTCATACTCTAAGTGCTCTCTCATTTCTACCTCAAACATATCATGAAAATTTAGGGCTATACTGTTTTTTCAAAAGGAATGTTATAATCATTTTATTATAGTTCAGAACACCTACTAATGTCCGTTGAGATTTTTAGAAGAACTACATTAACATTTAAATTAACTTTTGTTTTTTTGTTTTTGTTTTTTTGTGGGCATCACTGCCATCTGGTGGGAGTCGGAGGCCAAGCCTTGCTTCTGGAAAGCTGCTGCTGGATATGAACCACCAGCCCAATGTGCCGCAGTCCCGCGCACAACCACTAGGCCACCAGGGCTCAGCCCTATTTAAATTAATTTTAAAGGTTCTTCATTAATAGGTATGTTAAATTGAGCATTCCCAATGATCAAGAATCAATAATTCTGCTGAAGGCTTTTAATTTATATACTTATTTTTGCCTGTCCTTCAGGAATATTTGGTAGCTTCTCATGAAGATATTAAGCATTTTTTGCACTTATTTCCAGCTATCTTGCATAGTAAGCCACTACTGTAAGTTATTCTTTATCCTTATGCTTCCAAATTGATGTTCTTGACTTTTCCAAATGGACAAGCTTGTCACATATTGATATTGATAATTTTCTCTCTGATTCTCTATGATTTATCCTATATTTCATTTTTTATACTTTTATTTCAAATAATGTGTTTTAAATATTGTACTGAGACGATCATCATGTATAATAATTCCTCTTGAATTTAAATAAATATTTAGAAACTGTCTAAGATTGTTTTTACTAAGCATATTCAAGATTAAATTCAGGTTATTTGTAACTTGCATTTATGACTGTGTTTTATTAAGGAACTCTTACAGATATTATAACAATCCATGCATCCATTATATCAAACAGCATGTACAAGTGTTGTCATCAACAATTTTAAAACCTTATCTTTCTTTTGAGCCCTTTGTTATTAGGTCTTTTTTGTTTCCTCCCGTACCCACTCTGCCACCTTTATGAACCCCTCATACACTATGTTTTGCTCTTATTATTTATATTTATCTTACACTGCCCATTCTATCCCCACACCTACTATCCTGATGCTCATCTTCAAAGAGAGTTCTTCCACCATGATTGTTATTCATTCCCCTTCACCACCTTCCTTTCCTCTACCTCCTGGAATCATTAGTCTCAATCCTGTTTCTGAGAGGTTTCTCTCTCCTGAATTCTGTATATTGAAAGTTCTCACCTGTGCCAATGTACAAATCCAGTCTAGCAGGATCTGCAAGGTAGGACTTCGATTATGGATTCTCTTCCCTTCCTTGTAGGTCTTCTGTGCAGAAATGTACAATGAATGGTCCATGAATGGGAACTTCTCTTTGAGCTCTCTAACAAATTCAATGAGGCTGTTTGTTTTTTAAATTTCAGTTCAAAGACATAAAATTAAGAAAAAAAGAAGTCTAAAAATAATTTTTAACCACATAGACTTTCTATTTATTCCTTATTGTGTTAGGAGCCATGAATTGTGTTCCTCATGGTGACATTTACGACAAGAGAATGAAACATCCTCAGTCCTCTACTGTCCTCCAGTCATAGTTAAGGTTGAACCCAACGTAACAGCCACTGTATCAGTCTCTGTCCTAGATTGTCTTCGTAGGGACCTTGCATGATATCTTTTCCCTTATTCCACTCACTCATATCTTTTTGGAAGCATTGCTTAGGTTTATTCAAATATTATAGTACTTAGACTTCTCTTAGTATTGTTTTTGTTTCTTTTATTGTGCATATATCCTGTTTCTTATTATTAATTTTAGGAACCACAGTTGGATATGTGCTTAGTTGCTAATGAAAAATTTGATATTTCAAATCCACCAGTCACTTGTGGGAGAATATGTGACAGTTTGCTTCCCTAAAGATGTATACACTCCCTCTTCCTTTCTCCCTGCTTCTTTCTTTCTTCTCTTACTTTGTTACTTATTATATTTTTCTTTTATTAAAATATTATCTTTTTGTATATGTATCCTGCAAACTTTTTGTTTGTCCAATCGCTTGTTTGTTCTTACATGAAAGTGATAGTCTAATGAATTAGGTAAAATTTCTTTTTAACTGTACATGTCACATGGACATCATAAAAAAAAACTTTTTTTTATCCTGAACTAGGTGAAAGTCTATAGTGCAGAAATTCAGTTTTACATTAATCAATTTATACACATCTGTTTCCATTGATACATTCCAATCCCTCCCATGGAGCCTCACTTACCCTATGCTTGCTTTACCTGTGTCTCCTTTTCCCACTCCTCCTTTCTTCATCATCCTCTGAACTTGATGGGAAATTTCTACCCTTTTGGTCTTGAATGGTTTTTAGAGTACTCTAAAGTGGAAGCCTGTCAGTAGTAGCGACTATTCAGCTAAGTAGCATATAAAACCTTATTTCTGTGGACTATGCTATGTCACTTAACCTACATGTAACTTAAGACCCTGATCCTTGAGTCCCCAAGCTCAATGACTCATCACCTATACATGCTTGGATGTGGCTAAGAAGTTTTCAGATCTCATGCCCTTGTATGGTCTACCATCCTTGAATATATGCACAGCATTTACTACTTTTCTGTCACCAGTTTCAGTGAAAATATTGTGTGGTCTTTCTCCTTTGACAGATTTCTCCCTTATGCAGCTTTCACATATTTTACTGTACATATTTTAACTGAGGATTTTATTTAGTATCATTTTTTCTTGTTGGCATTGATTTTTAAACCTTATTTAGAATGCATGCATATAAGATTTGCCCCCAAATACTTTAAACTAAATACATTATGGAGGAAGTTACTCCCCATCATATACCAAATGATGTTAAGAAGTCTAATAACTTGAAAAATGAAATACTGCACAATGCATATCTGATCAGTGGGGAAGGGGAGGAAATTAAGAAAAAGCCTCAGGAATTCAAGAAAATCCAATAGAGGAGAAAGCACTTTGAATAGGAAGAGAAATGATGAATTATCCAATAAACAATATTGAGGAAGATAATATATATTTAGAAAAAGTAAAATTAAGTATTGGCCCTATTCCAGCCACATATATTCTAACTGGGAAAGGCAAACAAATTGACAAATGAGATAACTTCCTGCACTTCTAATAAAAATAAAGGACGTTAAGGAAGTAGAGAGTGGTGACTGGGATAATAAACCCAATAAAGCAAAATAAATAAATAATCCCTTAGTTATCAAGTCAATTTTGACTCGTCGCAACCCCAAAGGATAACACAGAGCTGTCCCGTTGGATTTCAGATGCTGTACAACTTTTCAGCAACAGAAAGCCTCCTTTTTCTTCTCCGGACTGACTGGTGGGGTCAAATAGATCAGGAAGTCCACTATGCTCCCAGAGCTCTTGATCCAAGAAAGTAATTGCCATGAGCACCATGATCAATAATTATTTAACACTTTAGACATTTTTGAATGCTTGGTTTATTCACTGCAAACACATATCAAACAATGCAATAATCATTAACATTAACTAAGTAGCAGAGGATAAGAAGAAGAATAATCAGAAAGTCATGGTAACAGTACTCTTCACACGTATTTTTCTAGTGTCGTAGTCCCATTAAGCATTGCCTTCATCGGTGTGCACTCACACTGACAGAGGTGGAGCGAGTAAGAGTTGATGTCCTTGGTTCTGTGCTCTCTAAAAAAGCCAGCTTTTACCCATGTTTAAATAATGAAATTAGTTGATCCTTTGGCATCGTTGGAACTTCATCGGCATCCCGCCAGTCCTTATCAGGGTTCCCCACATTTTGTGGTTGTCTCTTCTGACCATCTGTTTGTTCTGGCTTCCTGCTATGTATTAAGGTTAAGTGTCACCTTTTATTATTTCTTCCTTCAAAAAAAAAATGAAGTTTCTTATGTTTCTTTCTATAATGTGGCTCGATCATCTTACAAGGAAGTCCTATGATGCTCTCATCAGGTGATGGCAGAAATTATCTTAGGAGCAACATCTAAGAGCCAGGAGGTTTCTCCGAAATCCCTTTGGTAAAATGTACATAAGAGATTGTAGGCCCGTGGTGCTGGCATGTCCTTGTTCTGACTCAGGCACCATGGCTGCTGAGAGAAGCTACCGTGAGGCTTCAGCGTAGTGAAAGCAAGAAAAAACATAAATTCACACCTAAATTAAACAAGACACTGATCCCACACTTTTTAATTCAGTTTGGTCACTTGTACTCAGTAATGCAATGAATGGCATGAGGGTCATAGGTGACCTCCTTCAACCTTCCTATTTCCATGAGGCAGTGAGTGGTAAGACATGCCTCTCTGCCCCACCCTTGTTTAACTTCTTGGACATCAACCACAGCATAATCTCTATGCTGAACTCGCGATGCCATGGGCACACAGCACTCAAAGACAGTCCTCATGCTCAGGGGGTTTTATTCAAGAACCTAATATGCCTCCCCCCCGAATTAGCATTAGTAACCGTCAGGCTGCAATGAGGGGCCACAGTCACACCTCTCCTCTGCCAGTAACCAAGCCTTTCCTTAGCTTGGCAGACACATGATCCAGTGGACCAGGAAGCCCGCCCGTCTGTTGCTGCATCTCATAGCTCCGTCATTGCCTCTGAGTCTCCTTGCCCCAATCTCTTCAACATCTGGTCTCAGAGCCTCTGACAGAGTGTGAGCGTCCTTTCCCAAATGGTCTTGTGATTTTTCTGTGTGTCCCCAGATGGTTCTATATGGAGGAATGCCCTTGATGGAGTGTGGTTTCTTTTTTGGCTGACCAAACCCCAAGGAAAATGAGGGATGGTGACTTTCCTCATACCCTATGGGAAATGTCAGGAGGACCCCAAGGGATTGTTGGGTGTGACTTTGTTCATTTGCTCTGCTAAGGTCAGGACCACTTACCTTAATCCTGCAACTGAAAACTTCCTCCAAAAGGTGATCATAGCCATAGGCATCAGAGCCCAGAATTACTAGACGTAACATAAAGAATGCTGGCTAGGCAGATCTTATGACTTGACTGTACCTCAATTAATGCTTATCGACTTTGTCAGGTGTGAGGGCAAACTGCACTGTGATAAACTCTTCGTGGGACTGTCAATCGGTAAATTCTACTTGGAAAGCAATCTGTTTGCAGCCATCAAATTACAAAAATGTACAATTTTTTTTCACTGTAGTCCTTCTCTTGAACCTTTATGTGAAAGGAAAATGTAGGCGAGTAGGCAAAAGGATATGTTTCAACATTTATCACAGTGAAAATATTAGGGCAACCATAGCATGAAGCAAACCATACAACAATATATAAAGTGATGGTAAAAACTACAAGAGAAATCTACAAATATGACTTCAGAATTTTCTCACAATGTATATGTTCATGTTGATTTGTTATTTTTTGTTTTGCTAAAAAAACAAAAATCACATTGTATTTTGAAGTGGGAAAATCACAGAATAGCTAATACATTTTCATTTAAAACAAAATTTGCTTTGATATTATATATAAATATATGGGCACAGCTATATATTTAGACATGAATGAAGGAGTCTGGGAATCTAGATTTCAACATGCACACCAATAAATGAATTTATAAGTTTGTCCTTCTCTATCCTGAGTGCTATTTCTCTGTCTTCTCTGTTACAGAGATACTCTGTGGTCCACAAGGCCTTAAATGAGGCATAACATTTGCCAGTATTTGGAGGGAGTTTCATCTGCTTAGAGTCCCTGGGTGGTATACATGGTTATTGTCTAGCAGCTCACCAGAATTTTGGACAAGTCCAAGCACATCTTAGGAAAAGGGGCCCAGAAATCTACTTGCAAAAAATCTACTTGAAAACCCTTTGGAGTACAGGACAGGTGTGATATACATAGGATTGCGCTGAGGGAGTGTCCACATGGTGATAGCTGGTACCATCTGCTCCGTTCAATGGCTATGGACCAAGGGCTGCCAGAATCCTCCTCTTGGGCTCACTGGTGTCTGTCAGTTCATCTCCCAACCATCTGAGGTGTGTGGAAAAGGGAACAGTCATGTGTGGGAAAAATCTTCATTAGGCTGACTCTTTTTCAAGGAAATGTTTTTCTTTTTCTGTAAAAATTAAGGGCTTAAAAAAATTGTTGTCGGGCTGAGCCCCGGTGGCGTAGTGGTTGTGCATGGGACTGCGGCCCACTGGGATGGAGGTTCGATTCCAGCTCCATGGAGCAAAGGCTGGGCCTCTTACTCCCACCACCTGAGGGCAGTGATGCCCAAAAAAAAAACTGTTGTCATCGATTATTTCCAAATAATATGATTTTAGGGAGAATGCAAATTTGTCCATATCTTATAGTTTCACGATTAATACTCTCTGTATCTTCCCTAGCACAAGCTCTTCCTATGCCCCTCTGTAGTGAATAAAATAGCTGCTTGACATTCTAAAAAAAGTGCTTCCCTCTAAATCTGTGTCTGAGATGGCTGGTCCATTTTGAAGACTAAAAGCAGGACATTGTTCTGTATATTTTTGATTAACTTTTGGAACCTACGAGAAGAATTCATTTACTACATAATGACTACATACATAAAGAAAATTTCTTAAGTGGCTGGTCTAGCAGGAAACAAAGTGCTGTGTTCAGAACACAGACAATCACAACTCAGAATAAAAAGGCCCACTCAACCCCTTGGGCCAGTTCACTAGACATCAACCCCGATGGAGATCCATAAACAGAATCCGCCTGTCTCATGCTGTAGGGTTGACTTCTTGGTTTTCTTCACTTCTAGTTTTATGGATTCAATCTACAGAGAACCAACTTTTTGTTGGTTATCCTCCTTTTGTTCAAACCTTTCTTGTAGCCCCACTACCGAAGTAACTTGTCCCCCCATCCAGCACCTCCTGACTCTTCTAATGTCCGTAGCAAAGCAAGAACATTTATAAAGTGAACTCCTGTATGTATCCTCCAAACTTTCCAGTACAATTTATTGACTTCAGTTCTTTTAAATCTATCTTTTAACAGTCTTGTGAGTATTCCCACTACACATTATCATTTCTAAGTCTTTGTTCAGGCATTTTTTAAACCAATAACAGAACACTCATTTTCTCCTTCTTCACTTAAATAAATCATTGCTATCTTTCAAAGCTCCACTCATTTCTTATCTCCTTCGAAGCACCGCTCACATCTTTATTCTCCGTATTTTCGACAGCACACTTGCACCACGGTCTTCCAGCTCCTAATTACATGGTGTCATATTATGCTAGTTAACTTTCTTTGCTTTCACAGACGGTGAGTTCGACAAATGCATAGATAAAACACGTATTCTTTTTCCAAAAGGAAGATACATGATAGGCATTTCTGAATAAATAGGAATGGAATGGACTGATTATTGAATTGATTAGAGAAAATCACAACTCCTCAAGTGATTTTCTGATATGTATGGTGTAGAAGCATCACCTGCAGACTTGGGAGATCATAACTCCTGTGTCCTTTCATGCCTCCTCCATGCCTCCACTGTGTCAGACTTTCAACAGAAGGAGACAGTCATGTCTGTAAGAAGTATGATCATAGTGATTAAAAGGAACTTAGGGAGATTTACTATTATCTTGTATGTACTTGAGTTAAACACAATTTTTTTCTTTTTACTAACTAGAACCAAGAAAAACCAGAGCAGAGTTAAATATGAGCTGCCTTGATGTCTAGTGTGTGTCCAAGCTTATCTGTGGCTGCCTTTCTGAAAGGGGACATGATGGTGAAGTGGTTAGGTACTCTGATGGTAATCTATTGGCTGAGAGTTTGAATCCATTCAGCAGTTCCTTGGGAAAATGATGTGGGAGATTCTGTTTTGCTACATGTGATTGCTTTGAGTTGAAAATGGCTCACTGTCTCTAAACAATGATACCTTAGAGATAAGAATAGGCCTAGTTACAGAGCATTCCAGATATTATGCAAGCATTCTAACCATGTTTTCAGAAAATGCATCATATGCTTTGGAACATGACATTTTAAATTGAGGTATCTAACTTGGTACTTTTTTCTAAATTAAAATTTGAGTCATCTCATGGACAATGATTTTCAAATATGGATTCTCTCAGTTTAATTTTGTTATCACTCTTAATTTACTTTTTCATAAATTTTGATAGCTTTTCATCATTTTTTCTTGTTTTATTGTTGTTGTTGAATCTAACCCATATCACAGGGTATTTTTTAAATGGGATACTCAACTATATGTATGTCTTTTTGGTTCCTCATGCATAATCAATTCAGTCACTTAGTCTGCCTTTCTCGCTTCAGGTATCCACATTTGACAATCTCATTCATCACACTCACTGCTATCAATTCAATTCTAACTCATATTGGCCTTATAGGATACAGTCAAATTTCACCTTTGGGTTTCCAAGACTGGAACTATCTGTGGGATTAGAAAGTCTCATTTTTCTCCTACAGAGTGGCTGGTGTTTTTGAACTGTTAACTTTGAAGGTATCAGCCCTGTGAATAACCAGATTTCCAATCTAAACCATACCATTGCCTATTTCCCCAATATCGACTCCTTCATCCATAACTGTACCCTAGAGTCTCAATTTTAAACAGCATGTTTACCTTGGGCTCAATGTAGGCCAAACAAGTTTATTATTAGGAATTTAAGTACAGTAGAAATGAAAAGGGACTTTTTGGGTATTGTTGCCACTTGGTAAAATGTCTGCATCTACTTGTTTAGACCAAGTCTCCATAAGCTTAACTATACTTTCTCATTTTATTCTCCTCGCACAATTTATGGCCAAGTGAATTCATTCTGAGTTTATGGTCTGCTCTTTTTTAAACTAATTATTATTGTTTCAACAAGCCTCCCTTCCCCTAATTGCCTTATTAATCCCGAGTTGGGATTTCTGTAACTCAGTTCAGATAAACCTACTTACAGACGTTTCCTTCTTTATGGCATTGCCTGACAATCTGACCAACAACATTATGTTACCTACTTCTTTGGGATTTGGGTGAAAACATTCCATCATTGTAGGTAATTCCAGTATCACTTCACCATCAGGACCTGAAAGCGATTGTGCTTTTGGCTTAGTTATCTCAGAGATGTCTGTTCAGCAGGTTTTTTAAAAAAAAATTTTTTTGTAGAGTCTCCTAAGGCGTATACCCATTCTCTGTGGAGGGAAACATGTACACAGTTTTCCCTTATCATAATCAATGTGCTTATTTTAGTCACCATTATTAAATACTATTTAAAATATCATAGCAGAAACAAAACTGATTAAAAAGTAAATTCGCTACATAAACAAAATTTACCTGTAGCTATACTGTTTATCCATAGTGCTAATTTTGAAATTTCATTAGCTTAATGTGCTTCCGAGGAGTGACTATTAGGAAAATTTATATTACTAGTTTTAAAGAAAAGGTGATAGCTCACTTAAATAAATACAAAGCTTTGTTGTGGAAAAAAACACATTATCATCAACAGTTGTTACATAATATGAGAAAGGGCACTATGAAAGAGGAAAGGGGAAGAGTGCAGTTTTAAAAATTAAGTCCTAGGGAAAAAATTAAGTACTAACAAATTAAACAATAATAGCAGTTAAAAATATGTCAGTGCATTAGCTATAAGATACGTAGAGTCTCCCTCCAACAGCTCTTAAACCACAGAAGAGCAGATGAAATAAGATGAATGCAATGCCTGATCTTAGATTCCAAATGGATCCACGAAAGAGTTAAGGTAGAGAGAAGGCGCCATTGCAGGGTTCACTAGCTGGGTGCCATTTTGGAAAGTAGCTAAGCTGGTTAGGTGTGGAAGAAGGCAGAAAGGTCATCTGGGTTCTGGAGTCAATAGGAATAGAAGTGAGCAGAAGACCACCAAATTAACAGGAGACACATCATTCATACTAGAGAAGTAGAACCTTGGATTTAGTCATTGGGTCCATGCAGGCCAGCCTCTAAAGTTTACTTTAGAGGTCTAAACTAAATTGAAGACCAGACTCTGTGTCCAAGTGGTGGAGGCTGCCTCATGGGAGAGGAGAGGCAGCCTTCGGAGAGCATGCAGGCTGTTGTGGAAGGAGAAAGACTGTTGTGAAAACGAGCAGGAGTAGGCTTTCCTGTGGGGAAAGGTCGTTCAAAGAGGGCACAGCAAATTACCCGAGTGTGTAGATGGGGCAAAAAGAAATGTATTCCAAAGTCTCAAAATGTACTTTGTCTCACTGTTTGATTTGCTTTATATCATAGTATTTACTCTGAAATTTGATAAACATCAAAGAAGAAAATGGGTTCACTCTACTTTGCAGTGGGGAGTCTCAAAGAGGCTAAGATCTGGTGTGACAAAAATTCGCTGATGCTTAAGTATTAATGTTTACACTAACTAGCTTGCATTTCAATTTCAAGTATTAAAAATTACAAGACATATACTTATAATTGTAATTGAGGCATGTATTTAAGATTCATGCAAAGAAAAATTTCATAATAGTATTGCGTTAATCTGAGTAGACTAGAGAAACAAATCTATAGAAACTCTTATGTGTATAAGAAAGTTTTATATACAAGAGCAACTGTACATTAAGCAAACATCCCACCAGTCCAGTTCCAGGTCATAAATTTGATATTAGCCCATAAGTCTGATACCAATCTATGATTCCTCTTCAGACTTATGAAACACATGCAATGACGCTGAATGCCAGATGATCACAAGTCAGATGGGTAGAATGCCTATGGATCCCTTGGTGTTATAAACATCTTAGCCCTGCAAAGGGTCTCCAAGTAGCTCCTCCCGCTCCAGAGGTGTGGTTCTATCCGGGTAGGGACACAGGGCTTCTCCTCTGGGATATCTTGCATGGAGTCAGCCTTGTTTTATCAGTAGAGTGTCTCTCAGGAAGGGTCCTAAGTAGAAAGTCTCCAAGGAAGTGACATGAGAGGGACAGTATTTCCCTTTCCAAGAAAGAATGACCACATTTCCCAGAATTCTCAGGAGAAGGCCACCCCCACACAGAGCTCTCATTAGCTAGCTCCAGATGGACAGGCTAGACTCCACCCCTATAATCTTAATCCTCAAACTGACACCAGATTAGGTGGCTGCCACAAGTATCATCCATGGTAAACATACTAAAACTTGACTCAGTCTAGTTCAGAGTCTCAGGTCTTCCACTGGACATTGTATTGAGAGAGACCAAAAATCTATGGAGGAGGTACTCTTATGATTCTTGCCATTGGACAGATGAAGAAATCAAGACTAGCAAGGACACAGCTTAGAAGGCCCCAGAACTAAGAAGCAATCATTTGGAGATGCAAATCCAGAATCTACCTTAGGACTAATACTGATGATAACTAGACAAGGTAGCCATAAGCATTAATAAAAGAAATCTATGACCCAAATTCAGAATGCAGTTAATTTATTAATCAACACAAGATTAACAAATGGCATATTATAATGTTCTAGTCTTTTACAAACTTTCACTGCCCTATATGAGGGGGGGTCCCCTCTCCAAATGAAAACAGCTCCCCTGGAGGGAGTTTTCATAGTAGTAGCACAATTCCTGCTAGTTGAACGTCTAGCAACTTGCTCTGAGTTAGTGCACCCATTGATGTCATCTGGGCAGGGTCTCTCCAATCGTGGCAAATTTTAAATGAAGGCAGTTTCACATAAATCTCATTTTTTTGTGATGGCCCATTGAAGAGAAGTGCATGCAGCTGTATAATTTTGTTTCCAGCTTGGATAAAATGCCGCAGAAACTGTGTGATGTTGAACACAGCTTACCAGCAGAGTTCTGTGGGAAAAACTCCCCTGTGCAAGACATTTTCTCATTTCAAAAAAGGTGAAAGGTTGATTGATGACAAGCCTCGTCCTGGATATCCATCAACTTTCCCAATGAATGAAAATGTCAACAAAATTCATGCACTTGTGCTCCAACTCTGACAATGGACCAGTGAAGAGATGTGGAAATCAGTTCATCAAATTTTAGCAGATGATTTGGGAATGAGACAGGTCACTGCAAAATGAGTGCCTCAGTTTCTGACTGACCAGGTAAAAGAGCATCAAGTAGACGTGCTGTGCTTTGAAAGAACTGTTCTGAAGTGACTTAGACTTTTCATTCCAAGGCCATTACTGGTGAGGCTACATGGTGCTTGCCTTACAACCCTGAAACCAAACATCCATCAAGCCAGTGGAAGACACCACTGTCACCTGGCCCAATAAAAGCTCACCAAATGAAATTGAAGATCAAGATGATGCTCACTTGTTTTTTTTGTTTGTTTGTTTTGACATGAGGGGGATAGTGCATTTAGAATTCATTTCACCAGTTCAAACTATTAATCAAGTTTTCTACTTGGAGTTTCTGAAAAGATTGTTTAACAATGTATGTGAGAGGCAATGTCTGATTTGTGACAGACAAGAGACTGTTTTTGCCTCCATGACTATGCATTGACTCACACAGCCATATCAGTGCACCAGTGTTGGCCACAAACCACATGCCTCTCTTGCCTCATGCACCTTACTAACCCGACCTCACTCCATGAGACTTCTTTTTGTTTCCATGGATGAAGAGGAATATGATAGAACAGTGATTTGATGACAAGAAGAGGTGAAGAAAATAAAGAGGAAGGAGCTGTCAGCCATCCAAATACCTGAGTACGAAACTGTTTATAAGAGTGGAATCACAGATTTGACAAATCTTACTAAGTACACTCCCTTATTAAGTGTAAGGGACAGTTCTTTGAAGGTGATAGGTTGTTCTGTAAAAAAAAAATTAAATACATAGCTTTGAAAAAAGTTCCATTTTTTTCAGGGGGTCAGGGGGTGGGTAGTTTCACCACCATATAATTGCATATGGTTTTCACTACTTTACAAGGTATCTGAAGCACAGAGAGAATCACTAAGAATGTGCCAGATGCTCTAGATTGTGCTTGATTTTTTTCAGGATTTCGATATTTTCTATTTTACTTAGCATATACATAATTACTATCATGATTTAGAAAGTAGCAGGAGGATTTTTAAAAGTATGTGTTCCAAAAGAAATAAAAAAGTCACGAGCAATCAAAAGTGAGAGAAATGTCAAAGTTAACAAATAATATGTGTAGAAGATGAAAAATTGGGTACTTATAATGCTTTATTATTTTAAATTATGATACCACTAGCTGAGCTGGGGAGGTTTTTTCTTTGCTGGTTATTGTATCTTTAAAAATATGAATTCCATCTTGACTGCCTCTTTAAATAAGATTAATTCATAGCATTTCCCATTTAATTGCTTTATCTGTTTTGGTCCATTAGATTCTATTCGTGAATATGGCTTTTATGATAAATTAAATTCTAGGGTTTTATTTTGACATCTAAGTTAATTTTTAATTCTGTAAAAAGTTCTGCACTATGCAATTTAGTTCTTTCAGAAGCCCTAAAAGAAAAGAAGAAAGAAAGAAAAAGAGAAAGAAAGATTTGGTGCATTATAAGTTATCTATGAAACAGATATGTCACCGTCAAATAGACTGGGGCTTTATCAGGGTTTCTTCAACCTGATGAAAAGCCTCATAGAGAGGAGCGGAGCATTAGGTTTCCCCGGACGTCTCCACCTTTCCAAAGGAGAAGCCTCATCAGAAGAATTTGGTATGTGGATTCCCAGCTGTTTGTTAGGTTGGGACTGATCCTCACACTGCCTTCACTTAATTCACTGAAAAGATATTTTCTCATATGGTTCATTTTATGGGTCAGCTATGAAATCAGAGCTTCTTTCAGAATTGAAGGGAAAAGAAGCCATGTTGTGGGAAATCATATGAGAAGATCGGGGATAGACACGGTCAAGATGCCGGCGGAGCCTCAACGTTGAGGCAGCAGTCGTGGACATCGGTGGGAAGCATCCAGCTCAGTGGCTGGCAGACAAGCTGTGCCAATTCTCAATTCTTAATTCTCAATCTCTGGAGCACTCTCACTGCTCTCCGCCCACGGCCTCAGAACAGCAGCACGTGGACAAGGCAGGGGAGTGGCCTTATCTGGCTTCCTTTACTTCTGACACATGCTGGCTGTTAATAGCAAGGTGAGCAGTTCAAAACCCCTGGCAGCTCCACAGAAGAAGAGGCTTCCTACTCCCACCAACAGTGACAGCTCAGGAACCTACAGAGGCAGCTCTACCCTGTCTTTCAGGATCCCCAGGAGTGAGAGCAGACCCAATGGCAGTGAGATTGGCTTTTAGTTACTTCTGAGAAATAATATCCTCCCCTTCCTTCTTTTTATAGTTCGGTTGTAGCACTTCTACTACTTACAGGCAACAAGTGGATTCTGACTCATATCTGCCCTATAGGCCAGTATGAAACGGCCCTTATGAGTTTCTGATACTAAATCTTTATGCAAACACAAAGACTCATATTTCTCCCATGACTTAGGTTCGATGGACTTTCAATCTCAAGGTCACATCTTTTTTAATATAATAGATTATTTAGTACTATACTAAATTGCGAGTTATTTAAGGTTATCGCATTACATTATTATTCACATGTACAATTATTTCACCTTATGTATGGGTGCATATGATGAAACTGTTTTTCACACTTGTGCTCTGATTATCAGGAAAGGTCCATCCTGGTAAAGGATATCAGGTGTGGTAAAATAGAGGGTCAAGAAAACAAAAGGAAGGTATTTCATGAGATTTATTGGCAGAGGAGCCGCAATCATGGAGTGAAACTCAGCCGTCGTGGGGCCGAGGCAGCACTGGCTTGCGCTGGCTTCTGCTAGTACCCAGAGCCATTTTGAGGGTGAGGAACACAGTGGCATACAACCACAAATAGCAGAGGGAACTAGTTCTTGAGGTGCTAAATTCAATTGACTATTCAAACCAACGTTCATCTTCTGAATAGTCTTCACCATTGCACAATGGTTTCCACGATGGCAATCTGTGGAAAACCCAAGGAGGCTTGTGAAATATGTATGGTGCTTTCTGGTTAGAACAGCCCGGGACACATTGCTGTCAGTGAATCCCTCCCATCTGGTGGAGGAAGAGCTCTAGAGGTGCACCGGTTCATCAGGCCACTGCTGACCGAAAGGCTGGCAGTTCACCCACCCAGAAAGGCCTCAAGAGAAAGATCTGATGACTTGTGTCTATAAAGATTATAGCCAACAAAACCACACCAGGCGATTCTACTCTGTCACACAGGCCTGGGGTTAGTCAGAATTGATTCAAAGGCATCAAGTGCCATTTTCCAGGGATACTCAATATTCCTCAAAAATGTACAACCAGTGCATACAAGCAAGAAAGATGTTGCTCAGATTGATAGCAGCACTCTGTTTTAAGCACAGTCTGGGACCTTGGGAGAACTGGATACAGGAAGAGGAAATGGCACTTCATTCGAAAGCAGTTGGACACCACTTGTCAGACAGCACGACTATAAAACGTGTGTAAGCACATGAAAGACGTTTGTGGGGTTGGGCTTTAGAAATAAAACCCTGGAATTATTGTTGGCAGGAGGAGGACATGAAAGATCATATATTGGGCCATTGCATTATTACCATTGCAAATGGAATGAGTTCTATACTGCTTCTCATCCCTGATGTAGCTGTGTCCAGGACATTGTGAAAAGTGAAAACATCAAAAGTAGGAGGAGTTAGAATAATTTGATTTTTGCACTGTGCACATTAAATGTCCAGACAAAAAAATCTCCTTCCAAACGTTTCTCAGAAAACATTAACTACTGGCCCTTCAACATATTTTTCTGATAAGAGAAAAATTTCCTCTCTTCTTTTAAAAATAGATTTAAAATTTTTAGTTTGATGGTTGTATTTCAAGTTGTAGAAGAATCATCTCAAGCAAAATGAGAAAATTTAGGTCCTAACATAATTGAATAGACCAGGAATAATATTCACTTTAATTGATAATGGTATGCCATGACTAACTTTTATTTTCTTTAAACTGGACCCAATGTTAACTCAGAGCCTATCATGATATGAAAGATTTTTGAAACATTCTCAAGCTATCAACCTCCCAGGAGAGAAGTAAAAGTGATATGCCCATTGCTAAACTGATTAGCATGCCCAGGAGATGGGATAGGGAATGCTGGGTGACTTATTCCAGGAAAACACACACTTAGACTATGTGTGGTCAATCATAAACAAACCACCCAACTGATAATTTCTATCCTGCAAGTAGTAATGAAAATAAATGCATTAAAAGATCGGAAAGACCCTGTGGAATTATTGGAATGATTCATTGGAATCATTGGAACAATCAGAACAAAAGCACACAATGAGAAGAACGATTGTTTTTATAGATACTCTTGAGTTGTTCCAGCACTTTCTGTACATACCAGAGAGAAATATTGCTTGCTCTGTCCCTTCTGCCCAATTACTGCTCAGTTGGAGTCAATTGTCCTAGTCCTAGGTCAAATCACCTTGCTGAGGAGTTTCCTTTCTCATTGACCCTCTTGTGTAGCGATCATGATGTTCTTAGGGACAGGTCCTTTCTTGTAGCAAGTGCAAAGTACATGAGACACAGTCTCATCAGCCTGCCTTTAAGGAACATTCTCTCTAAGGTTAGGTTGGAGCATCCAGCCTATATTCATTATTCTTCACCAGCATCATAGTTCAAAAGCATCGATTCATATCCGGTTCTCTTTATTCATTGTCAAGTGTTCACATGGTGATTCAAAATACAGTTAGCTTGGGTCAGGCGGATATTAATCTTCATGGTGATTTCATTGTTTTGTGTGAGCTTAACACTTTAAGGAGGGCTTTTGCCACAGATTTTCCTATTATGAAACACAGCTTGATTTCTTTACTGTTCTTTCCATGAGCTTTCTTTACGATTCCAAATAAAATGATATCCATGACAAGGTCCAACTTTTCCCGTTTTATCCTGGTGGTGCTTATTGGTCTGGTGGTGAGGATCTTTGTTGTTTTTGTTTGCTTTATGTAGATTTAATAATCTATACTGGAGGCTGTAGTCTTTGATCTTCAACAGTAAGAGCTTCAAGTGGTCTTCATTGTCTGCAGTGAGTCTTCAATCCCCATGCTGTGTTCTTCTAGATGGTCTGATCAGCACACAGATCTAATGAAGATCACAAAAGGATACGGCCTTGAATGAACAATTTTTCTGATCTTAAGAACACATTATCCTAATGTTCTATTCAAATAACTGCCTCTGACTCTAAGGACAGGTTTACATGAACACACTTAAGCATTTTGAAATTCTTACTTTTATTCATAATTTGTTATGATCCACACAGACTAATACCACTGTGTAGTCAATAAGACACAGTTTTTTTTAAGACAGGTGAACATTCTATGAGTAGTCTCTGAAGCTAAAATCCTTCTGAAATCAGCAAAGCTACTCCTCATTCCACATCTTTTTCTCATTGTGGCTTGAATTTCTGGGAGTTCCTGGTCAATCTATAGCTGCATAAAATTATCTTCAGCAAACTTTTACTTGTATAAATGTTTAATGATATTGTTCATTTTTTCTTTTTTCATTTCTTTAAACACTTTTCTCTGAAATGAGCACATCCATGGGTTTCTTCCAGACAGTTACTTAGGACGATGTCCTCCAGATGGCTTGGTAGACATGCACCACTGATTCCAACATTGCTTCCATTCATTAAAACAACTAAATCAGCATTCCATTAATTCCTGGAGCTTCTTTTTTTGCTCCAACTGCAACCTGCCATCCTTTCTGAATTCAGTACCATTGAATGTTGATCCTTTGTCCCCTTCTGAAGGACAAACTACAAACCAGATTTTTTGGTGGCAGTAACAATATATTCCTTTCCTTCTCTTCAAATGTGTGCCACATTGCTCAATATTTTATCAGCAGAATTCCTCACTAGTCTTTAAAGCTTCACATTCTGCTAAGTTATTTTAGCTTGAAAAATACTGTGTGTTCATCACTGTGGGTTTCTAACTGGCTTTTTACATATTTCATTATGTTTTCTTCTTGCATGGCCCTTTGGCATCTTCTGTTCAACTCCTTTATTTCATCATGAATGTTTCTTGCCTTAGGTATTCTATGTTCATGAGCAAGGTTCAGAGTTCCGTTGGATTGTTGACTTCTCCTGAACATATGTCTTCCAACATTCAGGTTACTCTTTACTTTCTTCCATGTCTTCTTAATTATCCTTGCTTTCTTTAAGGGTAACCCATTCTACTTGGTTTTATCCCATAATGCATCATATCATCACTTCAATATATCAAATCTATTATCAAGATGATCTTAATCTTCAAGCCATACTTTATCAAGATGATGCCAATCTTTAAGGTCATACTTGGCATCTCTTTAACTTGTTCTAATTTTCTTCATCTTTAACCCAAATTTACATGCAGCCAGCAAATGATCTGATATAAAATAATGATTCAGATTACATTAAACTTCATCATGGTCTCTTTCCAACTTAAAGCCCATCTGAAATCTATGCATTCCACTTTGTGATTTCCGTTACAGAGTGACTGTTTTAGAGATGAAGAGTTTTTTACATTGGCAGAGGTTGGCAGAGGATGGCAGAGGAGCCTGGAAAAACTGAGAAGTTGAATTCACGTGTAAAATATTGGTACAAAAGTAATGTGAAAAAAAAATAAACAAAACGGCACCCTAAAAGATGGAGCAGATCTAGTTCCTGCTTAGAGTTCCTTCTTTGCAACTGACCTCTCTTGTATTCATATTTCTGGCAGGAAAACCAATACAGAAAAGTGACGTGGGGGGCGCGTAACCTTCTCTCATTTCATAGAAAGGGGCAGAGATTTTGAGACCCCTAACCACCGTCCCAAACCGGATTCCCATGAGGCAGACACCTCTCACTTTCCTTTTTTAAAAAAACAATTCTGACACCAAGGATCTCTGTCTTTCTCCATTGAGCTTGATAATCTATTGCAATGGTCACAGAGAACACACAGGAAATACTGGCAGTCAATGTAGTCTATTAGGGAAGTAGAGGTTACTCTTGAGGATCGGCATGCTAAGAATATAGGTATGCACTCAGAACAGTCTTTCCTTAGCAGGGCTTTCAGGTCTGCCCAGCTCCCCCGCCCCATTGGCCTTCCATTGATTGGGGAAATGTGGTAATATTTTAGTTCTACTGATAAGTAGCCAAAGGCCTCCCATTCTGCTAGTATAGCTTGACACAGAGATACACAGCACTAGCTCCGTGGGTAAGTTAACCCATCATCTATCTGTCAGTTGTCACTGTGTTGGTTCCAGTGTGTCCATGATGCCCAAAGTGATACCACCCATATTTCCAGTGTCATCGAGGCCACTCAAGTTGTATGGAATTAGGGGAGCTTCCAGACACAGTAGACAAGGAAAAGGGGCCTGGTGATGTACTTTCTGACCATTGGCCATTGAAGATGTCAGGGATTTCAAGAGAACATGGTTTTTGACTCACCGTAGATCATCAAGAAGACTCAGTTACTGGAGGATGACATCGTGTTTGTGAACTAGAGGAACAGCGAAGGCATGGGATAACAGTAGTAGGAGCTGTAATGATGGACTTCGACTAACTTGTGATGGAGAATAACACGGGAACAGGAAACCTAAAATCTAGTTGTAGATCAGGTCACCATGAGACAGAGCTGATTCAATACCAACTAAGCACAAATCAGCCTTTAGAAGAATCTTTTTATAACATCTTTAGCAGTAAGTTAACTGTATTTGAGTTCCAGAAATAAAAGGTATGCCTTTTCTATTTTTTTCCCTTTGTGGTGTACTACTTCACATTTGTTATGTAACATATTTTTTTTCTCTCTCTCTCATCTCTAGTCTTCAATCTCTAGGCATTGTGTTCTGCTTCTTTTGATATTTCTTTGCTTAATTTTCTATGGCAGTTCTATCCCTCTCCGATCGACCCTAGTTATCATCGGAAGAATGGTAGCAGCGTTGGGATTGGACCAAATGCTGGAGCCTGGAACTGCTTTCCTGTCCAAGCAGGTGCACATAAAGGCAGAGGGATGGTTTGTGCCGGCAGAATCACCAGCTCTCTCAGCACCAAGGTAGCTGCCACTACCTTTCCCAGACCTCATTGCTTTAAATGGAAGTTGGCTTTAAACAGTCATTCCAATTGATTTATTCAAAAGTGTTTAAGGTTGAGCAGAGTTTATTGCTACAGATGTGGCTGGTACCCTTACAATTTAGCATAATGCTTCATTAGTTGCCATGCAAAATGCACCCGGGTGACATGTGGTTTCTGTAGACAGGGCTATGGGGAGGAGGTGATGCTTTATGGTAAAGTACAGTTTAGGGAGACAGTTTACTGGAGAACTTGTTTCCATAATACTCTGAGGGGGTTAAAGTTTATGAAGATTTTAAATCTTTCTCTTGGCTTGAATTATCTTTTTTCTTTCTATTTTTTTTTACCCATCCCTGTCTCCAAAGAAAGCAATAAGCCTGTCAAAGAAGGAATTAATTAAGCAAATCAATCAGTCAGTTTTATTAAGGAATTACAAAGCCCAAGCGAAGCATTAATTATTCAGATAATGGGACATCTCTGAGCCTTTCTTTTCAATTATTGATAAGCTGCTATCTATCATTCAGACTGCTTTAGTACTGATTTAGTTGTGAATGAAGCCAGGTTGTTCAACCAGAGCATATGCCGGTGAGGAGCCCTGTGAGTCAGCTTGGGATAGAGCAAAAGTGTCAGCTCCAAGACCTCCCCCTCTGAGTGGAAAACATGGACAGCTAGTGACCCAGATGGCGCTGCAGATTCCCAAGAGAAAAGTTTCTTCTGCTGGTTACAGACAGGGATCCATGGTAAGATCTTAGGTTTCTTTTCCTGGACCACCATTGTGTTTCTGATTGGCCTTCTAAGCACTGCCATCCAACAAGGTAGCATCTATTATAAAGCCAGTGCCCTGGGGCAACAGGGGAGAGAACACAAAACAAAACACCTTACATTTAAGTGTAGAAAAACTAGAGATCCATTTCTTTCCCTTTTAGCATGAAAGGGGGGGGGGTGGAATTCCTTCAACATCAGACTCTTCCAGTATCTTTTGTACTCGGTATTTATATGCTTATTGATATGACTAGGCATAGGTCTAGGATGAAAAGTTCTGTCAACTATTTCCTGTTTAATTTTTTTACACAGAATACATTCAATCATCGATTTCTTCCTTATTAAACATTCATCAAGCTCCTCCTTTATGCTGAAACCTGGGGGAAAGCCATGGAGGGTTGTCCAGGGTTTGAGAGAATAGAAACATTTCTGCTTCTTTAGATCACCGATCTCCTAAAACCAATCTCGTGGCTATAGGGCTCACTCATCTCCGATAAATGCCTTTCTTAAGCTTGATATGGTAAAGCCAAATCTTGCCATCACCCACACATCTCAATACTCGAAAACTCAGGACTCAGCAGCAGCTGGTTGGAAAAGGATGAAGCGGCATAGTGAAACCATGTACTTCTAATTGACTTCTCCCTTCCTTGGAGTCCCTAGAGCACTTTCTGCTGCTTCTCTCCCGTAACTTAGCATTCTGTGGCTATTCCGACACAGGCTTAAATCGAGGTGACTGAATACTAACCCATTGCCACAGGTGCAAGTCCAAGGCACAGTGACCTTGTGGGACACTGCAGAGCTGCCCACGAAGGTTTTGCTGATATATCTCTATGGAAGCTCCCTGGTGGGGTTCAACGGCCAACCTTTCAATTAGCAGCCACGAACTTACCCACCATTCCATACAACATGGCATCACAGTAAAAGTTCCCAGAAAGAGCACCAAAAGCCTGAGCCATCAGAGAACATGCCACGTCGGTATTATCTGCCTTGTAAAAGACACCATTAAGAAAATGAGAGAAAACACAGCCATCCTGCAGAGAAAATATTTGGAAAGTTCTTATCTAACCAAATTGTTAGATATGAAATATATGGAGAGTTCTCAAAACTCAATGTAAATATGTCTTTAAAACCAAGTAAAATTGGATAAAAGCTTTCAAGAGATCCTTCATCAAAGAAGACATGCAATAAGTACATGAAAGATGCTCACCATTGCCAACCATTATTGAATTGCAAATTAGAGTCATGTGAGGTAATACACAGCTACGTGAATGCACAGCATTTTTAAGTCAGACAATATCCAACAAATGTGCAGAAGAATGGAATACACGTCCATTGCTGGTGGAAGCGCAAAAAACTTTGGAAATTGGTTTGGCAGTTTCTTACAAATCAGAACTCTACCTATCATATGTCCCAGGAAGTCTATTCTAAAGAAATAAAATTTCATATACACCAACAAAAACCTATAAACAAATATTCCCAGCAGTTTTATTTACAAATGAAGCTCAAAATGTCCTCCAATAAACAAATGAATAGAGAAATTGATGTACAGCCACCCAATGGCACATTATTTATCAATAAAAATTGAGCTGCTGATCTATGCAACATTGTAACTGAATCTCAAATCCAATAGATAAGTAGAGAATTGTAGCTGTGAAGGCTAAAACCTGCAAGATTCATTACTATGACATTCTGGGAAAAGCATAATGAGCAGGACACAAAACATTGATGTTTTCCAGAGCCTGGAAGTGGAGGGGAGGATTCTCTACTTAAAGACAATAAAAGGAGATTTGGGGTGATTTTGTGGGGAGACAATAGAACTGGTGAGTATCTTGATGGCAATATATTTGTCAAAACTTGTGCATATAAACAAAAAAGAGAATTTTACAGTATGGTTATGGAGAAAGGCAGCGTTGATGATGTAGCAGGCTATATGTTTGGCTACTACCTTCAAGATCAGCAGTTCAAAACCAGCCAGCTGGAAGGGGGAGCAAGGAGAAATCCTGCAAAGATTGAAGCCTTGACAACCAAGCCACAGGGACAGTTCTACGCTGCTGTATAAGGTCACTCCGACTTGGCTTCGACTTGCTGTCACTGGCTTTGAAGTGTATAATGAAAACTAATAGTTGGGGAGGGAGAAGCTTCTCAAGAAGGAAGACAGTGAAATGCCCCTCTTTACAGACATCAAAGTACCATAATCAAATAGACACTTGACAATAAACATGCATTGAGTAACAGCACAAATCCAACTTCAAACTTGCATATAATTGATAGGTGAATGTTGAAACAAACTGGTTGAAAACATTGTATGTAAAACACAGTAGTTTTAAAAAGGGATTTATTTAAGTCCTGGCAAGGGTTTTTTTCTGAAACCTACATACTTAATAGTGAATCCAACAGCATGATAAAGGAAACAGCTTGCCTTTATATTGTTATTAGTCCTGGCACAGGCTCAAAGCAACACAGAAAGTGACTGACAAACAGGTAAAGATTTGAACATTTGCTTCACATCCAGGATATGTCAGTAATTTTATGAAATTCTACATATTTTTTCTCATTTATTCTTCCAGCAATACCTCTGAACAGCTATTGTTTTTACTTTATACATGATGAAAGAGTGCTTTACTCAAGTTGCATAATGACCCAGGAGCCCTGATGATGCAGTGCTAAAGAGTTCTGCTGCTGACCAAAAGTCACATCAAACCCAAAAGCTGTAAGAGAGAGAGAGAGAGAAAGAGAGAGAGAGAGAGAGAGAGAGAGAGAGAGAGAGAGAGAGAAGAGAGATACGATCCTGTGAGCAGAGGCCAGCCATGCCTCCATCTTACACCCTCCAATTTTCTAATCTGACACCAACCATTCCTCTCTCTGCACTCTTCCTGGCTTTCAGCACTGAACTTTACTCTTTCTGTGGGCTGGGAAACCACCCCCTTGTCTTGTGGTCACATTCTCTGGTGCCTCTGCTGACACTGCCAATCCACTCAGGAACTTGGCGACTGTCTATGTGCAAGGCACTCAAGGAGTTGTGTTGACATAGTGGCTGTTAACGATGAGCACAGAAAATGAACCAACCAACAAAGAAAACTTGTGAGGCTGAATCAAGACTAGCTAGTTTTCCTTTCTGCAGTCTGTAGGGTATCTGAGTTAGGATGGACATATGTGAAGAAGATCCAGATAGGCTACTGAAAACCCAGGCAACTTTAGAAGTAATGGTTCTGGAAGTAAACAAGTGAACCCCTTGTTAGCTTGTTTATCTTTCTATAAATTCTTTAGAATAAGAAAATCAAATCCTACTTATACAACCAAAACCTCAGTGGGATTCTCACATCTCAGACCACGTTGTGAAATATGTGCATGGATCTTTTGCAAACAGATCCTGACAATCTTCATCCTCCTTGGGATTGGGAGAGAAAGCTTTAGTGGAAAATAAGAGTGGAACAAAATTTGAACAAAGAGAAAGAAACTTTGCAGAGAAGAAGTCATTTCAACTTTACACACATGACTTTACACCTTCATGAGCAGTGGGACACATGCAAGCAAGATCAAGAATTCAACCTCAACTCAAACAACTTATGCTTTGCAAACTAGTCATCAAATTCAAAGCAAACCAGCCACTTCTCAAGGCATCCAAGAACTCTCGATTTCTCTAGTCCAGAGAGAGTTCTTGCTTTAGAATACCTAAGCACTGCAAAGTCCACAGCACTGAAACCTCTAACGCATTTCTCTGTTTTCCCTTACCTTTGCCTGAATTGTATTCAAATCGCATACTATTGCTCCTGCTTCCACTAGTTTGAACCGCTGCTGGCTTTGGCTCATTTGCACAGCCACCCATGACTCAGTTAAACAGCAAATTTCAAACACTTACTGTAAAAAATCATGGTATAAGGTTCTGTGTGAATTTAAATTTATGTGTATGCCAATGATAACTTTAGCACCTGTTTATAGTTCTTTGAGTATATGTGGATATTTTCTGAGTAGATGAGTTTATTTGAGACCGCTCTTTCCTATGCTCAGTGATGAAGTGTCTTGAAATGAATACCTACTTTAATGGTGAAAATACACGATGACCACTAACAGAGCCCTTCTTCTTTTGTGAATTACTGGTGCAAATGTCAAAATCCTGCTCAGGTAGTTGTGGTTATATGCGATTGAGCCCCATCCAATTGATAGCAACCCTGTGTGCCGCAGAAGGAAACATGAGCTGGTCCTGTGCCATTCTCACAATTGTTTTCGGTTTGGACCCACTCTTGCAGCCCCCGTGTTAGCCCGTCTTGTTGAGCGTCTTCTTCATTTTACGGTCTCTCCGATTTACCAAGCACGGTGTCCTTCTGCAGGGCCTCCCCTCTTTTGATACCATGTCCGGAGTATGTGAGGTGAAATCTCTCTCACCATCCTTGCCCCCTAGGGAGCATTCTGGATGTACTTTCTCTAAGACATATCCGTTTGTTGTTTTGGCGGTCCATGCTGCTTTCAATCATCTTTGCCCACACCGTAGTTCAAGTGCCTTGATTATTCTTAGGCCTTCTTTCATCAATGTCCAATTTTCACATGCAGATGAGGCAATTGAGAATGCTTGGGCCAAGCATACTCTAGTCCTCAAATCAGCCTTACTTTTCAACACTTTCAAAGAGGTCTTCAGAGCTGATTTCCTTGATGCATGATGAAATGCTAGCATTTATATTTATTTTAATCCTTGCTATAACTATTCTGCTGTATATGCCTCTTATATACATATACATGTAAATATAGAAATTCAAATGACATACAAATTATTGCTTTTGTATCAGCTATGATTCATAGTTACTCTAGAGAACAGAGTACAAACACCTCACAGAGTTTCCAAAGCTGTAATCTTTTATGACAACTAGAATACGTCCTCTTGAGTTTAGACCAACAACTTTCTAGTTAGCATCCTAGTGCTTTAACTACTGCACCTTCAAAGATGCAATTTAGGAGAATTTACTTAAATCTACTATTCCAATGAATTGGGAAACTAAGTAAAAAATTCAAAGTATCTTGATTTTGTTTTGTTGTTTTGTATATGGTTTGTTTGGGGAGCTGAAAAATTTTTATGGCAAGAAAACAAAACCACATTGGCATCTGATATAATTTTAGACATTTGTTCAATAGGTGTATGGTTAACAGGTGCATACTAGAACAATAAATGATGTGCACACATAAAACTTTACAAATGCATAAAGCAAACAATCATTTCTTCTATATAGTTTGACATCATTACTGTTTCTGCCATATATGGTTTTCTCACACTTCCTGATTTCTCATTCCAGCGTGTTGGCCTCCTCTGTTGTGACTGTCAGGAGTTGTGGTTGGGTGGTGAGGTTTGTGTTGTGAACACCTCACCTCAGATTGGCAGGTCAAGCCCACCTGCACTCCAAAGGAAATCACCCAGGTGGTCTGCTCCACAGGAGTCCAGCACAGGATTGCTAGATGTTGAGCAGATCGAGGGTGGTGAGTTGGTCTGATAGGGAAGTTAGGAGATCTGGTGACTCAGTGATTAAATATTCAGCTGCTAATCAGTTGGTAAATGATTTGAATCTACATTTCACTCCATCAGTAGTAATGCTCTCCTGTAAAGATAATCTCTTTGGAAACCCAATGAGACCATTGTCCTCCGTCCAATAAGGTTGCTTTGTGTCAGGATTCAAACAGTGGCTACAGACTAGGTTTGGTTTGGGCTTGGCCATGACACTGGTATTCTTCTGTAGTGTCACATTTTAAGTGTGTATTCAATGAATCTGGCCTATGAACAACTCCTCTTATCTTGCAATCCATTACCAACACATGCCACCTACTTTGTATGTTCTGACCATTTCTTAGAAAATGTTACCATGTGCTGGATACCATGCTTAGTTGATGAAAAAGATTCAACTAATCCAAGAAATATGAAAATAATTGATTAACTTCCAATATATCTATCAAAATTCAATTGTAGAACATCAGGTAAATTATGTGATTTTAACTAATGCATCACAATATGAGACCGATAGACAGAAGCTGTACACAGGCATCTTTCCTGTCAGGAAACTTCCCCCATCACACAGACTAGTTCTTACATTTGTAGAGTAGCTTCCATTTCCTAATTGTGTCTTTGACAACAAGACAATAGCAAGGCTTCTTGATAGGAGATTTGACTTTCAAAAAACAACTTGGGATAGAATTTTAAGAGTAGGTAGAAAAGTATTTTGCATTCTTTGTCTTTTTCTTACAAAATGACTTCTGGGTTTCTTTTTTGCATTGCACCAAAGCAGCAGGTTATGTGTTAAGTGAGTAATATGTTAACCCTCACATGTTCCCTTATATGTCCAGCTCAGTCCTGGACAATTCTTTGATCATTTCCTCTGATTTTTAATTTCACAATCCAGGAGCATAATCACTCTTTTATTGCCATCACTTTCAACTTTAGCCCCAGAAAGATCAGTGTTAATTAGGGATGGATGGTAAGGGTACATGACATTTGGCCATTTTTGTGAACTTGCGTATTCGTGGCAGAGTATTGTGTCTCTGAACTTTCTATTGTTTAATTCTATAGTTCTTGGATCCTGGTTTTGTTCTGTTAAAAAGTTGGAGACAAGATGATTTAGCTATTAAAACACTTCTGAAATTTAATTTTGTGACTAAGTTGACTCTCAAAACTACCAATACACTTCCTTGATAAAGCAACTAAATTTGGTAGAACACATTTTTGCAAAGCTTACCAGTGGATCATAGGGCAATGAATATCTGGAAACTGATTGTGCAATTTTACTTGATGTGATTGAACTATGGAATGATACACTATAGTCATTAAATCCCAATTAAAAATAAATAAATATTTTTAAATGTTTCTTATTGGAAGCTTCACTAAAAGCAGCTCTTTCAATGTGGCACCTTGATTGGAATTGGAAAGGATCATACTCCAAAGTCTAGGGTTGATGGAAACATCAAGGTGAGTATTTCATGGTGGGATTCAAATAATTTTAGAACATCTGTGCCAAACAGATGCTTTTCATTGAAGAATTAAGTTTTTCATGAAGTTCTTGGAATGAAAAATCACCATGTGCCTAAGCAGACACATTCTGGAAGAATAAATTGATACTCCCATTGTGTTAGAAGAACATCACTCAGCCATGTCAGTGTGGACAGTAACTCGTGGTTTAGAATTTTGCCCTGGCTGAGAGTGGGGTAGACATTTAGGTCCTCATTGTTAGGCAGTTTTGAAATGTTATGATTTTTGTGCAGATTTTTGTGACTATTTATTAATTCACAATAAAGCTTTGAAAACCTCATTCTGCTTATTGCCATCGCTGAGGTGGGTGCTCGATCAGCCAAGTGTGCACCTAGGTCTGTGGCCTTAAACTCTCTGAGCTACACTGTACTTATTTACAAAATTGATATAATATTGTTTTCAAAGAATAGTAGCCCAAATTAAGAAAAAGAGTGTATCAATTTTCTAGAGATGCGTTGACAAAACACCACAAAATAACTAACAACCAAAAATGTACTATTTCACAATTCTGGAGACCAGAAGTTCTCCATCAAGCTTTTTGAAATGTCCTCCTACTTCTGCAGGTCCTAGGGGGATATTCTTCCTTGTTTCTTTCTAGTTTCTGGTGATTTTGATCATGCTAAACAGTCTTCAACTTGAAACAGCATAATTCTCGCTTCTGCATCTGGAACCACATGGTTGTCTTTTTGTGTGTGGGCACCCCACCTCTGTGTGTGTCTCTTCTCCTTTATGAGGACATCAGGTATACTGATGATATGATATACCTTCCACAAGGATACCTCTATTAATCTAATGGATAACACCTTCAAATATTCCATTACACAAAAACAGACAGAGAGACAAAAAAGTACTCAGTCCCTTGGGCTGCCTTGATACAAGTAGGCGGGGCTAAGACTCCAGCCTCTTGTGCGGGGGAGCACAATCAAAGCCCCGGCAGCATGGCAACACGTTTGTATCTCTTTGTTGCGCATTCTTGGTGTGTTTTCTGTGCTAAATCTTTAGGCTTGCCTCTAAGTCCCTGTTTCTGGACATTCATATGCCTGGAAACATGGCCAGATTCCCACTTTGCCCTCCCATTTTCTGCAGCGTTTCCAAGGCACTGACAATTTAGTGTGAACATCTGATGTATTATTTGGTTCAATCCTCTGATATTTATTTCGCCTCAAGCCCGGTGAATTGGAAAGAACACTGGAGTTGAAGCCCAAAGCTCTTGACTTAATCCTGGATTCAGCTCTCTGTTCTCCCTGTGACCTTGGGCAAGAACAGCCATGCTGAGGAGCTTGGCTGAGTTAGGCCCTTCGCTGTAAATCAAACCCTGCTGTGTAGCTGGACTTCGAGCACTTCTCCTGGTAGAATCTGGCCAATTTCATGGAGTTTCCTGACATATTTCTTTAAACTTTTTTTTTTAACCTTTTTGTACATAGCTTGAAAACCCTGATGTGACATCATAGTGCTGTTGTTAGGAACTTATCTTGTTCTCTTCGTTCATCCTGCTACTTACTTTGAATAACTATGTCTAATAGGAAGTCAATAAAAATGAGCCTAAGAATGAAAGGTAATTGTTTCTTTGCCTTTCCAAAATTGTGACTTCTGTATCCTTCAAGTGAAAGGGAAGTTTCTTCCCGGTTCCAAATATCCCCTAACACACATGCACTGCTACTCCACGCCCATTCCCATACACACCTCAATGGACAAACTATCACAGTGGTCTAACAGTGTGGCCCCTCCAGTACCGCCTGATTGCCCCAATCCCGCCCCCACTGAGTGCCCTTCCAGCTGCACTCCTCCATTGGTCTCAGCCCCATTGTTCCCCGACTCAGTCCCTGCAGAGCTCCACACAGTCCTCTGCTTCTCCTCCATCTCATTTATTTTTTCGTATTTCCTCAACGGTTTCCTCCAGACGCTCTCATTAAGCACTCGTCTAATTAGCCTCCTGTTTCTGGGCAATGGAGCTGCGGTGAGCGTCTCATGGCTTTGCAGGAGGGTGCCCCCCTCCAGGAGAGGAAATGGGCCCAGCTCCAGTCTCCTCACACACCTGCAACCGCTAGCTACTGGACTTGGCACCTACTTAGCAATTTTTTTTTTCTAAACTGCTGCTCTTTTTTTCCTGACAAGGAGACACCGTGGCCCCAGTCCACTCCACTCACTGACAATACCAGTGATTGAACTCTCTCAGCCCCCAGCACCCGAAGCTCTCTATTAACTTTGCAGACACGTTTTCCATGTTACAGACTCAGTAGGCACTTAGCAGCTCCTCTCCAGGATGCGTGGGTTCATGACTAAGAGGGGCTGACGCAGCCAATGCCACAGAGAGCCGTGTGTAGAATGAAGAACAAGGGATCACTGGGTTGGCTTGAAAATCTTAAGTGTCTAAAATGGAACATTCACCACACCCACACATTTCCTCTCCATTGGCATATCCAACTGAAAGTATTTTTGAGTCTCTCCCCCTCAATCCTAGCAAAACAAATTTTTAGGGGTCATAGTGATTGGAAACAAAAATAAGATCTGACCCTCAGATTTATAGGAAGGAGAATGGTAAAATAAAATCCTCTCTCTGATCCATAGCTTACATAACTAAGACATGAGCATAATATTTTGCCTGACTATTGATAGGTCTCTTTAAATGGAGAGAATCAGTGTGTGACGCTCATTAATCTAAGTATGTCCATCCTGGGGACCATCTTTTTTACAATTACAACATTATACAAAATTGGACGTTTTTTAGATCTTCTTATTACTCTAATTAGAATCAGGATATTGTTGAATAGTCAGTAAAAACAATTTCAATTTTTTTCACTTATCCACTCCTTGTTATAATTCTCTAAAATTTAGAAAGTTTTCCCCACTGTCTTCCTAATGGGAAATGGTTCCTAATGGGAACCGAGTGAGAAAGATTTAAAGTTTTAAAATCTTAGGTTCTTATTCTGGTAGCAAGCTTTCTTCCCTCTCCATCCATAAGAGAGATTTTAAACGTGTGTCTATTTCCCAAACACGATTACAGATGCATTCATAAACATGCCCCATCTATCGTGAGGGTTTCATATAGCTGAACGGCAGTGATCTCAGTTCTGTTGGAAACTTCTAATGTGGGAAACCTCGGTAAGTGGATCTAACCTAAAACTTAAGTATTGTGCCTTAACTAATGTGGAAATAAGAATAACAATAAAAAATTAGTGATTGCCATGGTATTGATTTTAAATGCAAGTGACTCTCCAACTGTAACTTAACTAATAGTCCCCTCACTTTTCTGGCTTGCATGGTTGCCTCCTTTCCATCTTCTTTCTGGGGTAGCAAGGTGATGCAACAATCTGTAGAAGTAATACATTGTCACTACATCTCTTCTTTTCCTGGTTTTTACATATGGGCGAATATTTCTTTCTATTCCAGCCTACACTGTGTATTCCTCTGATAATGATATTTTTACAGCTGGACTTACTGACAGTATGCTTCAATGGGGGTTTCAGGATTTTAGAGACAAAGATTATGTTCCAGGTTCAAAGTCACAACCTCAGCTTTATGTCTACTTGCTATGTTCTTCAGCTTCTGTTCTCAACATGAGTTATCCATGTGAATTTCTGGTGTTCACACCTCCACCCCTTTTCTTCCTTATCACAAGATGGCTTAGTAGTCCAGAAGATGAAAAAGTCCCTTCCTTGAGAGAATTGTAAACATTTTCAGAAGTTCTTTATCCAAATACTTCCTTATTTTTACACACACAAATGTATATAGATATTGATGTACATTGAAAGATCATGACATGCTGTTAGTGGTGGTACCATAAGCTATTGAATTAATTGCTTGCAAGTTAATTTGTAAACTATATGGAGCCTCATAAAATTCTGTGAAACAATTTAATATAGCACTCAGCAAGCCTTCAATTAGAATAGGGGTGTGGGAATGTCCAGCCCAAGTGCCATACAAGGCCCTCAAAATCTTCAATAGAAGTTACCATCACATGATTCATCAAAGGAAAGAAGTCCCCTCTATCACATTCAGGATGATGAGAGTAAATGCTGTACTCAATGAAACAGAGTAATTGCAAATTGATCATTTTGTATGGCCCAAATATCATATATTATTATATCTAAATGGCCCTTGACAGGAAAATGTCGACACCCCTGGGTTAGAAGGAGATAGTCCTCTTCAAGTTAAAGACTAGAGTAATGGAGACTATAGATAACAAGGAACCCTAGCAGTGTGTTCATTTAAGTGTTCATCTAATTATCCATAGATCAGAGACATCAAAAATTAAGTGTGGAAAAAAGACAGAAATCTGATCTCATGAAGATTGTAGCCTCAAAAAAAATCTATGGAGCAGTTATCTAGGACCAAAATAGGTCAAAAATCAGTGTAGGGATGACCAGAAGAGTGAGAAGCCAGGGGCTCAAGGATAAAGAAGATGTTTTGGAAAAGATGATGACAACATATGTAAAGATGTTCTTGATAAAATGGATATGTGTGTGGATTGTGAAAAGGGCTGTAAGAGCCCCCAATAAAATAAAATGAAAATGAAAAAAAATCAGTGTGGTGATGTCCAAGTACATAAAGATACTAAACAAAGTCATCTCCTCTTTAAAGACCAAACAAAAAGAGGTGAAGAGAAACTGATAGCCAAGGTTGGCACAGCTTTCAAAAGCAAATTTTGACTTCTAGTAAAAGATGGCACACAGAGCTGTGCTTCTAGTTCCCCTGACAGCAACAAGACCAGAAAGTGTGGGTGGAAGACAAAGCTGGAGCCCTGGGTCTCTGATGCACGGGTAGCTGAGTGCGAGGGCAAAATCAATACACCTAGGGTGAAATCCAGTAGCAGAACTCACACACAAACAGTGCCCATCCTCCTCTTGAAGGAACTGAACTGCCTCACTTACAGCATTGAGCAGACTCATGCCAGGTAACCGAAAGGGATGGTTGATATCTATCTCCAGACCAACTACCAAAAGAATGTTTCTTTCCATGTTGCAGAGTCAACCAAAGAGGTGGGTATGTCTCCCAGGTCAAGGTGAGCAATTTGTTGTTTGGTTCTTCTGTCTTTCTTGAGCTCCTTTCCCATGGCTCTGTTTTTCAGAAACACTTGACTTCCTCTCCAGTGTTTAACTTCTCCTGCATCTCTTCCCTCACCTTCTTGACTGCATGGCTTCGGCGAAAACTTCACAGCTTGTTATTGATGATTTGCCATTGTAGGTAACTTTTCTTTATCCAGGAATGCTCTCAAGCGTCCTCCTCAGTCCGTGATATTGGGAGACTACCCTCTGCAATATTATGGTAATTCATACTGGAGAGCGATCTTGATTTGGGTTGCTTCAGCTTCTTAAATGGTGATGGTTCATATTTTATGAAAAATGATAGGAATGTTTCCTTCCAGAAGTTTTCGAACTGTTTTTTCTGTGATTTTTTCCTTCATTTTCTTCTGATTCTTGAACATCAGTGTGACTGATTTTATTCTTCTTGATAGTATACTATGCACTTCTTACACTTTACACATATTGTCCCTCTTTTAATTGACTGTGATTCTTATAGATGGGAACCAAGAGGTTTGTCTTCAAGGTCCTTGACTTGGCTTTCCATTGCTTCAATTCTATTGCAGCTCTTTTAAAGTGTGTGTAATTATATTATCTTTTTATTTATATTATCTTAATATTAATCTTCTGAATTTTTCTCTTTTGACGTTTCCTAGTTTTTCCTTTATTTTTAATAATTCTCTCAACTTTTCCTTCATATGTTAAAAGAACCTTGTGTTTCCAGAGAAACAAAACCAGGATACTTATGATTAGAATATATATACACATATATACACACACATACAGGGGAAGATGAGGAGTGGAGGTGGAGCAGAGTTCTGTAGCATGACAAGGTAGCAAAGCAGGTCCTGAAGAAGATTTGAGCCCTAGGGATGCATGGCAGGGCTCAAAGCTCCACCGGTTGACTTGGCCCACCGGAAGTGCACAGCTCTAGCTCAGGCAGCAGCATGCAGGTCCTAAACAGGAATAGTCAGGAAGCAAAAGAAGAGGAGGCTGCCTTGGAAAGTCATTTATCACAGTCGTCCTCCAATCAAGCTGAGGCACGATTGGCAGGCTAACATTTGCCCATGTGTTTCCTACAGAAAGCTTCTCCCATATTCGAACATCAATTTTTGGAATTCTTTTTCTGGTACTTTCAATGCTTTTCATACCTCAGAAGAATCTTTCCTTTTGATACATTTGTCATTTGTTTGCATCAGTCTATCTTGCTTCTTTATGTGAACTGTGATTCTCTACTGTATCCCAGGATTGCTTTGTATCGTACTGCCTTGTGTAGAAGAAGAGAGGGGTATATCCAGTTCCTAGGTACACTGGGTGTGGCAGTTACATAATTTCATGTCACCTTGATAAATATAATTTTAAGGGTGGAGTCTAGGCTGTCAATCAAAGCACAACCTGATGGTGCCTCCATGTGCATATCCATGCTCAGTGCAGCAGCATTCACTCCACCAGGAAGATGGGAAAAGCCTGACTGCTCATCTACTGAACATTGGATAAATAGACATCGGTACATACACACAATGGGATACTACCATTGTAGCATCAACTGCTAAAGAATAGTGGAAAAAAAACTGTGAAAGAACTCCCAGGATGAATGGATTTATGCAATGTTATACAGAGTGAGGTTAGTAAATCATTAAAGGGTAAATATTGCATGAGACCACTATTAAAAAAGAGGCAGAAATCAACCTGAAAGTTTCAAAAGAAACAAACTTTCACAGATACAGGGAGTGGAAGGCAAAGGAACAGAAGGAGAAGAAAAAAACTAAAGCAATCCTTCCCCAAATGGGTAATATTATTCCCTATATCTTTTCTTGGATCGTGAGCATTAAGTACAAACCTTTTAGCTTAAGGAGTTAAAAAGGAATTTGTTTTCAGAAAATGGAGTGAAAAGCCAAATTATTTGGGGAACCTGTAAGCTATAACATACACAGATGTTCACCTGTGTGAAAAAGAGGACAGTATGCTACAAGAGGGAGGATCGAGAAAAGTAGGGGCATGGCATATCATTGGGAGATTTGATAAGTAGTTTAAGTTGTTGAGTACAAAAATGATTATCTACAATATGAATCCCCACTTAATTCACAATACATTTTTTAAAGCAAGTCCAAATTTATAAAAGCAGAGAAGCTTAAGAGTTAGAAGTAAAGAAATAAAATATTTCAAAGCAATATTGAGAAGGAATATTCAGGGAAGTAGAAATGATTACTCCAAAAGCTCTTGGGTTGATTGGAATCAAATCAATGTTGCCTGGAATCTACATGATGACAGTCTGGGTTGGGGAGTGGTGGTTTTGTCATGTTTACATTGTAATAATCTGCTCCTGTGACATTTTCAAAATCATTAGCTGTAGTTAAGCTCATGTTTCTCAGACAATACGTCAATCCACCTCCATGAGTGTTTATTTATTTATTTTTGCTGACTTCCTATGAGAGGGCTGAGGAATGTCCAGTCCACATGTCTTAGAACAAACAAACTAAAATCACTGACATCTAGTCAATGCCAACTAAAAGTGACATTTTATAAAACCCGTTAAGTCATCAATATCTGATAATATCACACCAAAGAGAAGGAGCTTCAGTCCTCTTGCTCTCCCCAAACAGGGAAACAAACAAACAATCAAAAAACACTACCATTGAATCAATTGCAGTGCATAGAGATCCTATAGAATGGGATAGAGCTGCTGAGAGTTTCTGAGAGTGTCTCCCTCGGCCTTCTCCTATAGAGTAGTCATGGCTTTCTAACTGTGGTCTTGTAGTAAGCCACTCAATGCGTAACCACTAAGCCATCATCATGTGAGGGATGAGTTCATTAAATGCTTGCCCCATATGGCACACCAACAATGTCATCAGTATCTAGATGGACCTTGGAGAAAAAAGTGACGTTTCTCCAGGGAATGGTTCCTCCTGATAATAATGTCAACATACACAAACACAATCTCATCATCCTCATTTTTAAAGGGCATCCTGACTATATTTCTTTCAAGGTAGAAATGTTCTTTTTCTAGCAGTCTATGATATATTCAATATAATAATCTATGCCAATACCATAATTCAAATGTATCAATTTTCTGGGGTCACCCTCATTCATTGTTTAGCTTTGGAATACATATGAGGTGATTGGAAACACCCTGACTGGGTTCAAACTTACCTTATTAGGTCTCAAAGTGGCATCTTTGCTTTTAAACATGCTGTGAGAGCAAAGGTTTTTATCAGCTTGAATGGATCATGATTCTCGGTGGTTTTGCAGAGGGGGATAGCAATTTCTTAATGAGATCCTGAGAGTGTGGCCTGCTTTCAATATAAGTAGACACTGTTCAAAAGATTACTTAATTTTTGCTGGATCTGAATCCTTCATCTTGTTGATCAATCAATCTCCAGTTCTCTGGCTTAAGCCAACAGCCTGCCTTAATACCTGTTGATGCTTGTGGTATTCAGAGGCTTGCCATGTTATATTTTTGGCCTTGGATTCATTCACCTGTGTAGCCACAATCTATCATCTTCCTTCTAATTTTGGGTTCATCGTCCCTCAATTGTGGAAGTCAAGAGAGCCTAACAAATGACCCATGAACTTGGGGTTGGCCCTCTTCTGCTTCTATATGCACACCCTTTCTTGATATAAACCTCTATATAGACACACATAAATATGCATTATTTTATTTCTCTGTAGAGCCCTGCCTACAACACATATTAAGAGTCTGCACAACATATTTTCTCAGTGTAATTCATCTTTTGATTTCTTGAATACTCTGGTGATTGTATGTGTAGATAAAATTAAATCCTTAACAACTGCAATATCTTCTCCATTTATTATGATGCTGCTCATTGGTCTAGTTGAGATTTTTTTGAAGGATAACCCACACTAAAATTTGTCATCTTTGATTTTCATCAATAAGTGATTCCAGTACTGTTCACTCTCACAGACAAAAGCTGATATCATCTATATATCACAAGTCTTCCTCCAATACTTGTGCTGTCTTCTTCATATAATCCATCTTCTTGGATTGTTTGCTCAACATGCATATTGAATGAGTATAGGGAAAACTCTTACATACACCTTTTAGACTTTAAATTTTGAAGTTTTCTTTTGTTGTGCTTCAGTGTCTACATCTCAGTGTGTGTACAGGTTCTGCGCAAGCACAATTAAACTATTATGAAATTCTTATTCTTTAAAAAATACCATATATTTATAAGTGTGATGGGTAGGTTTGTTATGCCAACATGGCCACAGAAAATTGATGGATCTGTTGTGATGGCACAGCCAATGAACACGCGGGATGAATTGAAGGGCAGATATAGGAAGTGCTTCGCAAGTCCCGCCCTCTCTCTCTGTGTTGTTTCCTGATCTTTGGACCAGAGAGCTGCCTTGTTGGTCCTGTGCCTCCACCTTCAAGCAACACTACCTGTGGGACACCTAATCGAGGAATGTGTTACTGTGAGTTGAGGATCCTTCAAGCCCTACTTCGCCACGCTTCTGGGATATACATCTCTTGAGCTGGGGACTGTTGGACTCTGTCATCTGGCTGACTGTTGGTGACAGTTGGTGACTGTTGCTCTGCCGTTTGCTGCCTGTAACCAGATAGCCTGGATTGCTCTACAGAGGACTATTCAGCGGCCCTCAAGAACTGAGACACTGCTAGTCTTGTAGCTGCCTCACGCAAGTGAGTTGCACTGAGCAATCTGTATTGCTTTATAGTTAACTTTTTCTCTTTTTATTTTATATATCTTAAGTGAGTTGCACCGAGCAATCTGTATTGCTTTATAGTTGACTTGTTATCTTTTTATCTTATATATCTTTCTCAGTATATAAATATATAAGAAGGCATTACTAGTGTCCTGAATTTTATTTCTCAAAGAGAACCCTGCCTGACACAATAAGTTTAGTATTAAGGTAGCAGATAGACATTGAGCCTCTGCTCAAGTGTTCCCTCAGTGCAAGAAAAATTTGTTCTAGTAACCTATCATTCCATGATGCTCACCTTCCTGACATGATCACTGAAGACAAAGTGGGTGTGCAAACAAATGTTCAAGAAAGCTGATGGTGCCCTGCTATCAAAAGATGCAGCATCTGGAGTCTTGAAGGCTTTAATATAAATGAGTGGCCATCTAGCTGAGAAGCAACAGATTTCACATTGAAGAAATGCATCAGCTTGTGTGATCATGAGATGTCAATAGGATCCGGTTTTAGGCATCAAAGACCCAGAACAAAAAAATCATATCATTGTGAATGAGAGGAAGAACAGAGTGGAGACACAAAGACCATCTGTAGGCAAATTGACACCCTCTTACAGAAGGGTCGCAGGGAGGAGACAAGCCAGTCAAAGTGCAGTATAGCAGAAATGAAACATACAGCTTTCCTCTATTTCTTTAATGCTTCCTTCACCCCACTATCAGGACTCCAATTCTACCATACAAATCTGGCTACATCAGCTCATGTACATGGGGACAGATAAGAACTGAAAACACAGGGAATTCAGGACAAATAAATCGTAGATTGAGGACCTATATTGAGAGTAGCCATACCAGGAGGAGAAGGGGAAGATGTGTGTGTGTGTGGGGGGGGGAACTCATCACAATGATCTATATATAATCCCCTCCCTGGGATATGAACAGCAGAAAAGTGAGTGAAAGGAGACATTGGTCAGTATAAGACATGACAAAATAACAATTTATAAATGACCAAGGATTCTTGAGAGAGGGAGGGTGTAGAAGGGAGGGGGGATGAGAAGCTGATACCAAGGGCTCAAATAGAAAGAAAATATTTCAAAAGTGATGATGGCAACAAATGTACAGATGTTCTTGAAACAATGATTGGATGTATGGATTTTGATAAGAGTTGTATAAGCCCCCAATAAAATGATTTTTAAAGTGTCATTCTTAATTTGTTACGATCCAATAGTTGGATATCTTCCCATACTGAAGAAAGCACAAGTAAATACCTTTCTATGTTCTTGGCTTTATGTCAAGGTCCATCTGCCATCAGCAATGGCATTTCTCATTTCACAATCACAATAATTCTCTGCTGATGTCATGCTGCAACTCTCCTCCAATGAGAAGAGACCTGAATACCCAAGGCCGTGCTACATGACGAAGCAAATTGAAAATGGTGGCAATGGAGGCCAGAGACAATATACTTTATGCTAGCTGTTTTAGAAGTGACCCTGTTACTAAGTTAAGGCAAAGAACTAGACAGAATATTTTAAAAATATGTGATACAGGATGATCAGAAAATAGATATCCCAGAGGGGGAAAAATGGACAAGGTCTGGCGTTTGAGCAAGACATTACAGAGAATTTTGAAAATGTTCATATAGTTCAAAATCTGGATGGAGAGTGATGATATGCTTACCAATTGTTCCTTGTGCCCTGGCAAATTTTAAGAGTCACCAGCATCCCAAGGGGAATCTCTGGATGGAACCAATGTTTAAACATTAACCTGCCAAATAAAAACTATGTTTAAATCCACACCGAGATACTTCAAAAGTACCTGGTGATCTGCTTTAGAAAGTCCACTGTGAAAGCCCTATAGAATGCCATTGAAGCCAGTCACATGACATTGTCACCAGTAGGACTCTCCTCAATAGTGAGGGATGACAAGACCAGGTGTGTCTTTATGGGAGGGGCCCTGTGGGTGACACTTGTGAACTGGAGTTTTAGAGCCAACATTCACAGAATATTCTGAAGTCACCAAATGACAGTTCCTCAGGCCTGGATGGGTTCACCTAAGTGTCAAGTGGCATTTTCTATTATTCATTAATCTCCTGAGGAGCCTTCAGATAGAAAAATAGAGAGTACAAATTGAGGACATGTGGTTTAAGAGCAAGCCATTGAAATAAGAAGAGGTTGAATGAAGTCTCTCCGCACCTGCACAACACACACACACATACATACACACGCCCTGTGATGTCATCCTGGCCTTTACTCCTTCAGGTTTTCCTATATTGTCTCTAAGAAGGATGAAAGCAGACCTGTGTGATCCAGGCTGGGCCCCAACCTATCGCATGGTCAAACTCCCAAAGGTAGCAAAGGGGAGCAAGCTGTCAGAGTGTGCTTTTCCTTTGGGTCCTGTTGGGGAGCGATGGACTAATCAGTCCAAGTAATTTATTCAGAGTCACAAATGGCTGAAGGTAGAACAAGGCATTTCAATGTCTCAAGAACCTTCCCTTAACTCAGGTTATCAGAGTTTTAGTCTGGAAGAGTGATGAATGATAGGAATTTAAGTGCTGTGTGACTCTGTGAAAGAAAATTGGGAAATATGAAAACAGCATGAAAGTCCTATTTTAACCCCTTTGGCACTGGTGGTGGAGTTGTTAAGCATTGGGCTCAAACCACAAGGTCAGCAGGTAGAAACCAGGAACCACAGGGAGAAAGATGGAGCTTTCCAGAAGAGCTGATAACAAGGGCTCAAATAGAAATGAAATGTTTTGGAAATTATGATGGCAACATATGTACAAATATGTTCGATAAAATTGATGTACAGATTGTCATAAGAGCTACAAGCGTCTCCAGTAGAATGATCTTTTACTAAAAAAGTAAAGAGTGGCACCTCAGAGACCTAAATGGACAGTTGTACCATGTCCTATATGGTTTTGGAAGCTAGAATTGACTGGAAGGAGAGGAGAGGGGTTTTCTGGCTACATCAGGGAGTCGGAGAATGCCTCTCTCTACAGCCCAAGGTCAATTGTTTTAAGACAGAGATCAGACAGACAGCTTTGTTTTTATAGCTCTTCCATTTTACTTTTACCTATGCTAAGTGTTTTTCCCACACAATTCTCCTCTTCTTCTAGGTTCAGCATTTAATTATAAGGGCCCACAGAGCTGACAACCAGCACTCACAATTATGGGGGCTTCATAGGGAGGTGGTCGGGTTACTACAAATCAGGATCAGTAATAGTAAGATTCTAGCCAGGGGTCTAAAGCAGCATATATTCTTAGCTATCAGTCACGTCTCTCTCTGGTGTCCAACTCTCAGACACATGATAGCTTGGCTTCTGCCTGTGTGGGCTAGGAGGCTTATCTGCCACTCCACCTCATGGTCTTAAAGTTTCAGACCTCTGCACACAGCCTCGCTGTGTACCACAGTCTCCATGGTCTTATGGTACATCTGGTCTCAGCCTGTACCACTTAATCAGAATCTTGAATGTGCTCTGCTGGTAGTTGTTCATCCTTGTTTGATCCAGGGTTCTCTCCTCTTTCTTTTAAAATGATTCTCTTATAGACAGAGGAATGGCAACGAAGCTGACAACTTTCCATTGTGTTTTCCAAGTCCCACCAATCATTGGAATCATAGAGATGTGGACAGAAGAGCCATATTCAGAAATCTCATTTCACTATAGAGACTTGTCCTATATGAAAATATGTCAAAGGTTTACAAGCTCTCTCATTCAATTATTCCAATTCTGAGAGCCTGTTCTATGCACAATATCACTCAGGCTACGGAGTGCAAGAAGTGACTAGACCAGAGCCTCATTCTTCTAACAACTCTGGAAAGAAGACAATTTTTTTGAACAAAAACACTGTAGAAGTTACAATAGACAGCTGTAAGTGCAACAAAAAGAGGCTTGATGAAGAAAGTAACTAGTCCTCATTCTTTTATTTCCCCTGCTAATTTGTTCAATTAATAACCACCTCTTTCCTATGTCATTTTTGTTTCTTTTACACTGGCTCTGCTACTTCCTTTTATAACTCGTCTCTTTCACCTAAAACAATGTACAAGAAAACAAGCATCTCATCAATCCTGGGTAAGACTTCTAGTTCTCTTCTAGTGTTCTATCCGGTGTCTTATCCAAAGAGTTCTGAACTCAGCTTGCACATATCAATCCCCTAGGGAACATTAAAAACTCCACCCAAGAGAGCGGGATGTCAGAGATAGGGAAAGTAGGTGTCTTAACATGTCCCAGAAGCTTTCTATGCACAAGGGTAACTGTTTGAAAGGATTGTGAAGATGGCAAGCCAACACACGTACAGTACAGAATGTATTAAGCACTCAAAATGATAGCTATTATCATTGTATAATCAATAAGCATTAGGATGCTTCTTGCAAACGGAGGACACAATCTAGTTAACAGAAAATGGGAGACAGATTTGGCTGATTGAAGTTGATACAACTTCATATATGTTGGCTGTTTCATGTGTGTTTCATCTACAGTTGACATCTAAGAAAGGCAAGATCCATGACTCTCAGTTTCTCCATCGATAAAATGGGAAAAGTAACTTTGTCTGCAATAGTGGTTTGGTGAAAGGACTAATGAGCTCATCTTTGTAAAATATTCTACAGAAGGGGTGGGCAGTGGGGCTAGAGGGAACTTTATAAGAACAAAGGATTATGGTTTCCCTGAAGCATCTATAATTTGCAGAAACATTTATAGCCAGTCTGGTCAGTGAAGCCTGCAGTTTGAAGTCTCACCCTGGCTTCTCGCCTTCGAGCTGAGATTGTTGCTAAATTTCTTAGTCTCCATTAAACCGCCAGCAAAATGACTATCTACTCAGTTGCTGTTGAAATGCCTATGACCTTTGCTCTCTATGTGCTAGGGTGGATGTTTAATCCCAAAATGTCATCTTTTATGTCTCCTCTTGGGAAAGTGAGTGGTGGAGGTGAAGACGGGTAAAATGGAGCCACCTCCCCGAAATCTACTAATTGGGTGATTTTTCTTGACAACTAAATTAGACCCTTAACCCATTTCCCTGGCGGACTTGCTGGTGGCTGTTTTCATACGGCATTTAGTGAAAGACAATGTGTCCTATCTTTCCATTGTGCTCAGAGGTTTTCTTAAGGACACTCAAATAAAAAAGAATGGTTGTTGGAATCTGTATAGAGGGACACAAGAGGATGTTACAAATGAGAACAAAGTGCAGGGGTTGCTTTCTTTCTGTTAGCAAAAAAAAGCCTGCTCTAGAAGCTAAGGTAGGTGTGGGGGCACTGAGCCATCTATCTGTGAGTAATCATCTACTGTTATAAGCCTTATTATCTCTCCAAATGTTTGCAAAATTCTGTTGGGCAACCATCTGGACCCAGAGATTTAACCATGGATCGAGAGTGGATTGTTGTTTTAACTTGAGATGGGAAAATTTCTTCCTCTAATACTTTTCTGTCATCTTCTTTTAAATAATTTAACTGAATCTCTCTCAGCTAGCTCCTGGTGAGTCCTTAGAGTAAGTAGATTCTGTGTGATACTCTCATATAAAATAATCTTTGAAAGTTTTTTTGTTTGTTTTGTTCTGTTTTTGTGTTCCTTTGCCTCCACCAGAGGATCCAAGGACAGTTTGCCATCTGTTGTAAGAATCGCATTAATGCACCGATTTCCTCTTGCTTTTTGCAGGAGTGGTCAGTCCGAATAATTTGTAGCTTCCTCCTGTGCTGGCAGGGTGTGCTGCTCAGAAGCCTCACCCCATCACAGTGAAGTCCCTGCTCTCTCATTACGGCTTTCTCTCAAGTGGCTTTGTTAGCTCAAAACAACAAAGCCCATGTCCCAAAGCCTGGCTGGGTATCAATAATTTAACAACATGTCATCGACAACAGTGAGCCATGCTGCTAAGGTTGAAATATTCCTAGGGCTCACCATCTATTATGCTCCGCTTTCTCCGTGTGTATGGAATGGAGGACAGGTGGGCCTGGCATTTTCCCCACTCAGAAACTTACAAGACAAGATAATAGTGCAGGGGAGGGATTATTTGCATTACAAAAGATTTCTACACACTTTACTGATGATCCGCTGTAGATTTTCTTTAAATTAAAAGCTCTTCTTCTGCATTTAGGGGTTTATCAGTTTAATTAGTTTAGGGCTTTCAAAGGAACACACCCAAAAAAGATGTGTCTTCTTTAAACAAAACACCCTTCCGACAACTTGACAGAACAAAAGCTTGTGTCTAAGACATTGGTAAGGAAACATCTCCAAGTTAGCGTTTTTGCTTTAGTTTTACTCCTGGTCCAGATTTCGCCTCCCTTTCTGTGCTTCATAATATGTGAATGTAGCTCTCATGCCCGGTTCTCATTTAGCCACGTGACTGACTCAGTCCCTACTTCCAATGACCAGAAAATCGCCCAGACACACATCAGAAAGCAAAGTAGAGTGCTCTCATGATTGCATGTAAGAGAAGAAAGGAGGTCTATAGTTCCCACCCCATAGCACACAAACATCTTGCGACCCCAAATAGACTCACTTCCACTAAAGTCTCTCTCCAACGGTCACAGGTCCCTCCAATGACTGTGGCCCTTCATCCTCTTAGATTCTAGCCCCCTTGCCTTCTTTTGAATTCTATTTTGTTCAACTTAGTTCTATGGCTGTGCCCAGTTTAGTGTCCTCCAGCTATTAGAGTTTCCTCTCATTTTTCCTATCTTACACAATGGTGGAGTTTAGGTCTTCAATTATTCCACCTTCTCTAAGGAAGTGTGCTCACTTCCTTATTCTGAAAGGTCAGACAGGACAGGTCCAAATTTTGGTGCAAGTCACAGGGACATGAGGCAGACATTTTCAAAACACTTTAGACAATGGGTTAGTATATAACATGCTTGGGGGAATCATGGAATCAGTGCAGCAGAACTCTCATAGTTTGAAGTTGTTGATGATACTTGTCTCAGATCAAATCACATGCAGGTCAGAGCTTCAATTTCTTTTTTTTTGCGGGGGGAGGTGAAATTAGAGTAGGTTCTCTGAAACACAGGCCCCAACGCAGTGCCATTTTAAAATCTATCAATCAATCAATCTATTATATCTATCTATCATCATCCTCTATCAAGACTATGGCTATGCCTATAGGGACAGGCAAAAAAATAGGTATTGTGAGAACTAATTGAGTACTGAGAGGGTCAGCATCGATGGAAAGTTCTTCTTTCCCTCAGATCTCTGCTACCTTACTAGGATTTTTATTTTTATTTTTTCTTACCTCTCCTATCACTATTAAATTGTGCAGGTTTAGATTTCTATCAGCAGTGACAGGTTCCTTGATAGTCTTCTTGGTGTTCATTCTCTTTGTATCTTGTAGTGCCATTGACATAGAAATCTTACTAAAACCCTGCTTCCATTCCAACAGGGCCTGCTCTAATGGCTCCACTGTTCTGAATCGTCCTGCGCTGGATGTGCAAGTGGAAACTGTGGCAGCAAGCAAGTCAAATAGGTCCTTGATTGGTAAAATCAGAACATATGTTTTTGTTTTTGTTTTTGTGGGGGGGGGGCATCACTGCTCTCTGGTGGTGGGAGTAGGAGGCCCAGCCCAACTGCTGGAATCGAACCTCTGTCCCAGTGGGCCGCAGTCCTGCGCACAACCACTACGCCACCGGGGCTCAGCCCCCAGAACATATGTTAATATCATTAAAGGGCACATTTGACACTGATGTGGGATCACAGGTGTAAATGTGAGTTGTACCAGGTAACCCAGGGTAGAAGCAGTCCCGGATTATGAATAACCAACTTGTAGACAATTAAAATATAATTTAACCCCTAGAAAGGCTATTGTATTTTTTAAAATGTGGTGAATACAGTACTTTGTGATAACACACAGGTGCTGCTTTGCAATAGAGTCAAGGCATTATTATTATTATTACTACTACTACTACTACTATAGTATCTTAAAGATGCTTTCACTAGCCTTGACCTGGTAACTGAATTTATTGTATGCACAGCAAGATATAGTAAATACGGTGAGGAGGTTTCAAAAATGTTGTGGAAAAAATGAATGAAAAGATAATTGAATCTGTCCAGAAATAGCTTACATCCACTTGTATACTAATACAGAATGTGACTGATATTATAAGTGAATCTTACTTAGCTGTCCCAACTTGTGCACAAACTTGACTTTAAAATTCTGGGAACAAAACTCATTCTTAATACAAGCCTGATTACATATATGTTTGTTTGGTTCATAAGCATTCTCCAGTATATTCAAGAAGTAGGCATTCAGCTGCATTCCATGTCACTTATCCATCTACTTTTATTACAAATAATCAGACATTACTGCTACCAGTAAAAAAAATAACAGCAATGGCAGTATTAAATACTAGCATCCACATATAGTTCCCCTCGGAATAGTAAGCACTATGTTTAACTTATATACACTTTTTCATTTTCTAAAAAGCCCTATGGCAATTAATAGTCCTTTTAAAATAGGTAAATTGTGCCCCAAATCACTGCCACTGAGCTGACCCCACTCTTAGTGACCATGTGGACTAAGCAGAGTAGAACTACATGGTGGTGTTCCCAGTGTTGGAAACCTTCATGGGATCAAGCTGTTTTCCTCATCCTCAGTGGGGAGTTCCAACACCTGACCTTTCGGTTCACTTAACCTGCTCATCACGTAACTTGCTCTGCCACTAGGAATCCTTGTAAACTGATTGAGAGAAGTTTAAAAGTTTTGGCCCAGGTCACTGAGTAAGTGGCAGGATATAAATTTAAATCTCAGACAGTTTGATGGTAGTCTTCCGACTGCTTTAGCTAATGCCATCTCTTCATATGTTTAAGAACTTTGAAGAGCATGGGAAGGATATCTAGAATCACAGCTGTTAAGATGATCCCTTGATCTGAATGTTGTCTCAGCTGTATTGCTTAATGGCATGTGAGAATTCCATTATTAGCATTAACCCAATCCTTCCCAACCCTGTATCTTTGCTTACGCTGTTCTCTCTAAATTTATGGCCCTCCGACGTCCTCCATGTTGATCCAGAGTCAATCCATCTGGCACAACCCACTTTAATTTCACACCCTCTGTGAAATCATGGCTGGCTCCTCAATTGACATTAATCCCTCCCACCTGTCTCTTCCCAAACTAATTATTCTCAGTACTATGCAAATTGGCACTAGCCTAGAATTTGCCTTTTGGTTCTCTGTTTATTATTCTTCTCTTCCCAACCTTATTTAACTTGAAATTTTGCCAGATTAATATAGCTCTTGGTTTTCCTTCCTCTTATTTTAAAACGTTTAAAATGTTTGTGTATGTGTGACCAAACTCAGTTACCAAAATAATTCATTCACTATTTCATATCCAAAGAGATTCATTCTGAAATAATTAGACAAAATCTAATTATCATTTTCTGTTTAAAAACATGAATGCTTCTTCATAATCAAGATAGCCAGGTAGTCATAAGAATGGCACAACATGACTATGGGATTAATGTCATTCTAATTGTAAAAATGTGGAAGTTGTTATCCTGGTAGTGAAGGTACAGTTGGATGTATATTTTTGACGATCATTAAAAATATTGAAACAAGATTTTTAGTTTAAAAGAATGGAAACATACTGAAATAGTGATTTCATATAAAAGATCATTTGCATACACACACACATACGCAGCTGATTTGAACTGGCTCATCCTATACCAAGAAAAACAATTCCCAACATTTTTCACTTATCTCTTAGAGGACCAGGGCAGCCAGGGAGAAGGGTGGGGTGTTTATTTCAGCTCAATTGAACTTAGTCTCAACTTCAACTTAATTTGGGGAGACTAAGGAGGGAGCTGGCCTCAAAAACTGCTTTGGCTGCATTGCCTCAAACACAGCACATCGATATTCCTGATGAAACTGAACAATGCCTGTACCATCAGCTTTGTTCTGGCAGCTTTTCTTTTGCTAATAAATTCATGTGACTTTCCTGGCAGTGCTGGGGGCATCTGCCAGCCTGTGACTGATGGCTCTATCTTGGAAAATAAGTCAACAAGTACCACTCAGATGGCCAGCAACCTGCTTTGCCTCAATCCTGAGACCCAAGGCAGTCTGTGAGCCGTGGCTGCGTGGAGGCCACACCTTCAGGCCTGAAGGGACTGGCATGAGGCACACAGCTTTCCAAAGATCGCTAGAGAGTCAAAGAGAAAAGGAAGGAACGTATGGGACAGTTAGCGTTCTATAATGCCACAGGTGCAGGATAGTATGGCAAATAATTTGCAAAAGTTTATATGGGTGAGATTTGATCTCATTTACTTTTAACCTGTTATCTGGGCACCATGCTTGGTAAAGCAGAATGTTGAGCAAAAAAAAAAAGATGGTTTGACAAGCGATTTCAACAAGGACTCTAGCATAGCAACAATTAAGAGTGGCCCGCGACAAGACAGTGCTTTGTTCTATTGCATGCAGGTGTTTGTGAGTCAGTACAGACACAATGGTGACAAACAACAGCAGCAGTAGCAACAACATGGGTAGTAATGTAGTCACTCATCCTCAAACACATTCTGCGACACTAAGCAAATCCAACCTCCCCTTATTTTTTTTCACAATAAGAATCAAATCAATAAGAATGAGAGGGAGAGCTGGGTGGGGACCCAAGGCTCACTTGTGAGCAATTGGATACCCCTTACAGGGAAGTCACAGGGAGGACATGGGACAGTAAAGGTGCGGTGAGGTAGCAATGGCTTCCTCCCCCCAACTATCATGGTCCCAACTCTACCTTACAAATCCAGCTGGATTGAAGGAGGTACACTGGCAGAGAAGGGAACTGGAAATATAGGGAACCTGGAGGAAATGAACCCCTCTGGGCCAGTGGTGAGAATGGAGTTACCAGGTGGGTGGAAGGAAGTTGGGATGGAGAGAGGGACCCAACTGCGGGGATGTACAGATGGCTTCCTATCTGGAGGATGGACATCAGGAGGAGTGGGCAGGGGGAGCTATCGGGCAGTGTAAGATAGGACAAAACAATAATAATTTATAAAGAAATGAGGAGGGGGAAGGTCGGAGGGGGAAGGATGAGAAGCTGATATCAAGGGCTCGAGTGGAAAAGTGGATATTTGGAGAATGTTAATGAAAGCAGCATGTGAAGGTGTTTGGCGCAGTATATGTAACTATGTATTGTGAAATGCGATGCATGAGTCCCCCAATAAAATGATTAAATAAATGATTAAATATAAAGCTCAAAAATATTTTTACTTCTCAAAAAATAATCATTGCCAGTATTTGCTATTTCTCTGACATTTTAACATGCAGATATATAAAGGGTAGGTACATGCTTTTGCATGCAAAATCTCTGTTGAGAACAATTGCTTATTATGTACTAGAAACTCTATCAAACATTGGCTATGGGCTACTATTTTGATCTTCACAACTATACTTGGAAATTGATTACAATTTTATCTTGATGTTAGTGAGTCCAAGAAACTAGATTGAAAGTGACTGAGAAAATAGCTTACAGAGACAGCTGTTGCTAAGACATGCAGTTAGACTATGAAGGCTGAGCTTCTGCCACCCCATATAGAGACCACACCTAGTTCACTCACACAATGATTTTTCTTTTCCCTGTCAGGAGCAAACATGAGTTTGGAAACCAGTTCAGCCTGAGATTACAGAAATACAATCTCTCTCCCAATTTCAAAACAAGAATAGAAAAATAAACTCATGGAGACCAATCCAGATACATATTATCTAATGGAATATCAGACACCAGTTAAGAAAAAAATACTGAAAGTTCTAGAATCACCCATAGGCCGGTAGTGCATTTTCTGTGTGTGGGATCAGTTTTTTAAAGTCTCTGAATTATTCTAGAACAATTTTAAACTCTATTGATTACAGGATTCGAGGATTATGAGTGCTTTTAAGCTGTGCAAAAGCCCAAGAGAGTGAAATAGATTCTTCCTTCTCTGTTGCCAACCCCCACATTCAAATCCTGTGTACATGAGTTCTTCTATCTGGACAACTCGTTCCCTCATAAACACAAACATGTAGTTACTAAAGTCTTCCTCTAGTCTTAGACTTCATAGTCCAAACTAATCCCATTGCTTCCCAGTCTATTCCTATTCCAGAACCCTATGGAGCAATACATCCCTCCTGTAGGGCATGTCAGGGTGAGGTTGGGTGTCCACTTGATACATTGGGAAGGTGTGGATGGAGTCCAATTTCTCAAACAGAACAGAGTGTAATGAAGTCTCCTGGGTATGTGTGGCCCCTGTATCAGTGATGGTGTGTAGGTCTGGTCTCTGTTTTGCTAGTCTTCTCCTTCCTGCTTGTTTTGATCCTGTATCTGGTTTCAGGGTCAGCAGACCACATGGTCTGTTGATCTGGAGCCTTATCAGCCCCCTTCCATGTTCCTGCCCACTTTGAATCTGTGTAACTCTGCACGCACAGGTGTGTGATCTCCCAACTTCCAAATGTGCCTTCTTACCTCATGAGTCTGGAGGTGCCTCCAGCTGGTGTCTGACACAGGGACTTGAGCTGGCCTGCTTCCTTGATGTGAACTTCTGTCTTATACATACATACATGGCCATTGCTAGCTTTATTCTTTTACAAACAAAAAACAGCCAAACCCAGGACTCTCAAGGCTGAAATTGTTATGGAAGCAGGCAGTCACAGTCTCTTCCTGTGGATAGGCTGGGGAGTTGAGACCCTGGATCCCATCTCTCTGGTATCAGCTGAGCACTTAACCACCACACCACCAGGGCTTTCTTTTCTTCAGATCATCCTGCCCAGTGTCAACTGAGTCACACATCCCTGTTAAAATTCACATTTATCAGATCTCATTTGATTAATTCTGCCTAGCTAATCTATTTGATTTCTTTTATATCAAATTATAATGTCCTCAGAGACTATAGAGAAGAGTTTTGAAAGCATGTATTCTTCCTTACCAGCATATGTTGAACATGAAGGAGACTCTGATATAAGTTAACACATGAAAACTACCCATGACCCCAGGCATATTCTTCTTCTCACTGCCATAGAACTGATGCCCACTCTTGGTAACTCAGGCACTGGGGAGAACTGGCCCTGCAACTTTCTGCAAGTGCAATTCTGTATGGGAGTAGAGATTCTGTCTTTGTCCCAAGAAAGGGCTATTGGATTTGAACTGCTGATCTTACTATCAGCAGCTGAATTTGTAGCCACTACACCACCAGGACCAAAGTAGATCAAATATTAGTTCCATGCCATTTGTTTCATTTCCTAGTGATCTCTCATGCAGTTCATTTCAGACACATAGTAAGCCCTAAAAACCAAACAACAAACTTTCTCTTTTATTTCCTCTTAAACATCACTTTTATAGAAACAAAAACTTAGCCTTTGAAAAATAAGTTGAGATGGATCTATTTGATGCACTATGGATTACACTTCTCTCTATTGCCAGGGATTGAACATATGACAGGGGTGCTCGTCTCAGACACACCTCTCTCTCCTGAAAGTACTATGACTTCTCATTTAGGGAGATAAGCTCCTGGGGGTCTAATTCTATGAGTAGTATCATTTAATTGTGCACATTCATGAAATTTCTGGAATGTGAACCAAGATAATCAACTTTCTTCACTTGGGCCACCATCACCTTTGAGCTCAGTGGAGCCTGTCTCATTGCTAGCAACTGAAATAAATCTGCTCAGAAAGCACCTGGCAGGACAACCTAATTAACTATTTACCCTGGCGGCCAAACTAACTCTTTCAGGAACATTATGGTTTCCCAAACAACTAAACTTATTTTTTAAGTGAATAGAAAAGTTAACTAAAAAAAATCACTTCCCTTATAGGCACAGTGCTTGAATTATTATAATTATACCAACAATTTTTCCTTTAATAATAAGTATTATTTCATGTCAACCAGACATACTTTCTAATGGAATTATGTTTATTGCTAGACCAATAAAACAAAATCCACTAAAATTGAACTGATTCCAACTCATAGGAACTCTGGGTTAAAACAGTCATCAGGATCTGCTGATAAGTAAAGCTTATACCACGTAGTGATTTCACCTGTCACCCATGGCCACAAATTCAATACGAATGTGTTCATCCACTACCAGCAATGCCAGTGCCATGCCAGCGGGCAAAAGGGGGCTAGCCTATGAGTGATATCATATGGCACAAGGACCCAGTCTTTTTTTTAAACTAGGGACCATTTAAGAGAAAAGGAAATACTTTATTTTTTTTCATACAGAAATTCTTTCTTGATTAAATGTTTAATGACATACCTGTATACATAAACATTTAAAATATTTAAGTAAATAATGTATTAAAACCTAATACTTTTATTGTGTATTTTAAAGCTTGTTTAGTCATTGTCAATTTATAGAGAGAGTTGCATTATAAATTGGGAAAACTTAGATGTTTCTTCTTAATTCTCAGATAATTATGTTTTTGACAGTCTTCCAATGGTAATAGGACTTTAAGAAAAAGTTTACTATTACTAAATGGGAGTGAGTTTATTTGAAACCACACAGCAAAACCGATGGTTTCCTATTTTTTACGATATTGTTTGGGAGCTCTGATGGATATAATTGCAGCCCATAGTTACATTAGATCAAGCATAGTTGAACAACGGTTGCCATCATCATCCTCAATACATTTTCTTTCTTCTTGAACTCCTTGCTATCTACCCCCTTTATCACATCCTTCCCCACCCTACCACCCCACTGAACCATTAATAATGTATTATTATTCTCTTTTTCCATAATTGACAGATTCCAATGTATCCACTCACCTAAAATTCTGTTTGTTCTCCCAAGTAGGGTTATACAGTCACGGTTGCTCTCAGTTCCCCAGCCTCACTGTTCTCCCCTCTCTTCTCATGCCCTCAGGGAATACTTCCTCTAGTTGTTGTTTCTGAGGTTTTAGCTATCTTGGATTTTGTGCATCAAAAGACCTTAATTGCACCAATATCCATTAGCAGCTGTAGCTAGAATTGAGAGGCAAAACTAAGGCCATAGTAGTGGGAGGAGAGATGCCCCCTCCAAAAAAAATAGTGGGAGGAGGAAATTTTAAAGAACTAGAAGATAGCACCCTGGATCTATCATCCTGGGTATATCATGTGGCCCTTCTGTGAGGGATTGTCTAATGATCTTACAGGTGGACTTTGGATCTCACCTTTGCCTCTGTTCCTAAATGTCACTTGTAGTTTGCTTTTGAATTTCTGATGCCTGCTCTTATTGACGCATCATGGCGACAAAGGCTGGTGTGCATTTCCCATGTGTGTTGGGTTGATTCCTAACTAGATCACCGCTTGTTTCACTTCAAGTCTTTAAGATCCCAGATGGTAGGTCTTTGAAAGCGGGGCACTATCTGTTTTCTTCACCACACTTGCTTATGCACCCACTGTGTCTGCAGCGACTGTGTCAGGAAGGTGGGTGTTATACATTGCCGTATTATCAGAACAAACCATTCTAGAACTAAGGTAGGATTTAAGTTGAGGCCCGAAGTTCTGATAGTTTCCAATTTTTGAAAATTATATTAGACTAGAAAAATCACCGGGTAAATCAGAACAACTGCTTAAAACCTATTTCATGGAGCTTATAGTTCTTCCAGATGGCAGCTACTTTGGATAGTTTCAATAAGAGATTGGAAATAGAAGCGGCCATTCTTTTCTCTTAGTATTGTTATTCAGATATCACAGTTTCATCTAAATAGCTTTGGTTTTTATTTTATTTATTTAGTGCTTCTTTTCTCGCTCTTGAAAATATGGGCTTGATTCATTGATTCCCAGGTTAGTTCACCTCGAGGTATCACTCTCTCAACTCTGAAGCACTGTATTCAACTGGCTTTGTGACGAGGACACCAGTTCTCGCTGGCTGATTCCTTATGATTTTTCCTGGATTTACTTTATATTCTCAATCCAGTAATTAGATTTCTCATTCTTCTATCCTCAGTTTTCACTTTCTGACTTAGACAACTTCTGATTCAGGACTATATTTGTTCAGATTTCCACTGAAACCTTTAAATTTTTGTCTCAAGCCCAAACCTCACCTAGCCACTAGAGTTTTGTAAGCATAAAACCCAGCAGAGATACAAACACAACCCTGGGGCCCTTTTCTACCACCTCACACTCTGTCACAACCTCGCTCTTCTTTCTCTTGGTAAACAGTCCTGCAATGCAGCTGTCTCCAAGCACAGAGATCACTCTTGATTTGTCTCTTTATCTCTCATCATCATCACCCCCCAGTGTAATACTGAATATTTTTAATTTCCCAAGTCGCAAAGTAGATTCCTCATTAGGGAAGGTGTTGACTCACCATGGAAGTCTCGGCTGGGGAGCTCTGGTGGCATACTGGTTACGAGAAGGACTGCTAACCTCAAGGTTGGCAGTTTGAGACAACCAGTCTCTCCTTCAAGGGGGGAAGAAGGGTTTCTCTAGTGCCATAATGAGTTAAAATCTTGAGGACTCATAATGGCAGGTCTGCCCTGTCCCGATACTCTCAATGAGTCAGTATTGATTTGGTGGCAATTTGTTTGCTTGTTTGGTATTCTAACCCCAATGGCATCATGAGTTCCCCAGTGGGCTGCTCACAACAAGCCCCACAGTTCAAAAGCACCACTTTCTTCAAGAGAGGAAGTTGAAGCTTTCTACTCTGACAACTTTTTAGACTAAGAAACCCACCGGGGCAGGCCAGCTTAGCTTGGAAGCTCACTCTGAGTCAGAAGCAGCTGGAGGGCAATGAAAAGCAATGGAGGAAAGACCGGTTCCCTCTTCTCTCTGAATAGTCTGTGACTGTTGACCTTTTGGTTTTTTGTCAATATATAACATAGCAACTGATGGAGGATTATTTGTATATATACAATATAGTTTTATTTAGCACAAATTCATGTATTTTTGATCATTGTATGCGTTGCTATATAGGTGTTATATCTTTAATATAGAAAAAATAGTTATCTTTTTCACATAAATACATATTCATCTTTATAATATGTATAAAGATATATAAAGATGAATATATCAATTTACACACACATTAAAGTGTTTTTAAGGTCATTTAAATTATCAAACCATGTAGGCCCCAGCAGTGTCTCATTGTTTACACATCAGGTCCCTGTTTGTCTGACCCTACTCTGTGACCCAGAGCAACAACAACAACATGACAAACAGCCCAGAGGGCAAAAACTGCATCGACAAGTCTCTTTCTTTGTTCCTTTTATTGAATTTACAACTTGAAAAAGAAGGCAGGACCTCCTCAAAATTAAGCCAAATGCTGCTGACGCATGATTACTTGCAGATAGCAAATGCTTACTTCTCCTGCCAAGTGGCTGGCAGATGTGAACCAGTGACGTCTCAGGGAACAGACTGAAGTCTAACCCACCATACCACCAGGCGTTCCTTATGGAGTGCATCACCCACTGATATTGAGTGCAGTCTGACTCATCATGGACATATAGAGGTTTGCTGAAGCTGTAAATATTTAAAGTAGCAGAACTTGTCATTCATTTACTTTACTTCCTTAGGGTAACTGGTGGGTTTGAACTGTGGGTGTTGGGGTTGGCAGTCTGATGTTTACCAGAGCTCAACCAGGACCCCTGTCTTTATGGGAGCATAGTGCCTCTGAAGATTACAGGATTCCTCTGATTATTTCTGATCCTGGAATTAGAAAAACAAAACAGCTCACTGCCATAGAATCAGTTCCATCTCTTAACGAAGGACCCTATAGGAGAGTGTAGCACTGATCTGGTAGGCTTCAGGGGAAATTCCTCTTCCTGTGAGCAGAATCCCTCCCACACAACCCAGGATGCTACCAGATTACCCTAAAAGAGTTCATGGCTGTTTCAGATTATCTTCAGTAACTTTCATCTATGAAACTCTGTGGCAAAGTATGTGTACCCAGAGGCCATGAAAGGTTTCCCCACTAAAGATGGCAATGCCATGAGAATTTGAATCAAAAGGAAAGAAAATTGAGTGAACTGCAACATTAAATTACAGTGCTTGGATATCTCATTAGTACTTCCTAGAAGTAGAATTCTGATTTTTTAAAATATTTTTTATTTCTATCATATTGTGGATGGCAGGAAAGAATATCTGGGAGTGGTTGTGAGGGGCATAGGCTGGGGATCAGTTGTTCAGTATAGCTAATGCATCAGCAATTCTTTGGTATTTCAGTGCACCTTTTAACCAGTCGCAGGACATTTTAAGTATATTCTCTGTGATATATATGTGTAAAGCAGTAAACACCATTAAGAGAAAGAAGCAAATCATATGCAAACCTGTTTCCTCTAATGCACAAATATTTGGACCTGTTGTTGTTATATATTGCAATAACACTCACAAGATTCTTTTTCCAGGGCCCTTTATTTGGGTTCCTAGGATGGACTTGACAGTATTTTATATCTAAGTCATCCAGTAGATCTATATGCTACAAAGCTGTCCCTTTAGCAACAGAGCCAACTATCTCAGAAGTATCTGCATCTCCTCCTGGAGCTCAAGGAATGCTCAGAAGTGGAGCCTTGAAGTGCAAAGACAAGACGTTTCCGCCAACCAGATCTAATCTGCAAAATCCCTTAGACCTCTACTTTGGAAATATTTTTTTAATTTATTTTTATTTTGTTAATTTTTAATTCCTCATGTTATTGGAAGCTCTTACAGATGTCCTTCACATTTCATAATTCCAATAGTTCAACCATAATTGTAAAATTGCTACTACAATTAGTTTCAAAATATTTTCTTCTTTCTTGAACTCTTTGATATCAGCTCCTCTTTATCCACTCCTGCCCCACTCCTTCCCCCATTAATCCTTGTAGTTATTATCATCTATTATTGCTAATATTATATTATATATATAATGCACCTACAATTCTGTTATTCACTCCCTTCAAGTAGGAGTTCTATAGCCATTTCTTTCAACTCCCCCTGCCCCACCTTGTCTTCCCAAATCCTCCAGGGACCATTACTCCCATTGCTGTTTCTGTAGGGTCATCTCCCCTGGCATTCTTGTATTGAGCTGTCTTACTTATGTGGTTGGAAAGGTATAGACCTAACAATATTAATGAGGTGAAACATAAGCTTTAGTAGTAAGTGGAATGAATTTTAAAGAACTAGAAGATAGTTATGAGTTTCAATAGTGCTGTGCTGCAGCCTGATTTCCTCATTCCCCATATGGTGGCCCTCTGTGAGGTTCTCTCCAATGGTCTGGCAGGTGGTTTGTGGGTCTCTACTTTGTTTATGCTTCTTCAAAGCCATTTGATTGCTTGTTTTGCCATTTCTGATACGTATTCCCTTCAACACCTGATGATCACACAGGCTGGTGTGCTACTTCCACATGGACTTTGTTGCTTCCCTGCTTAATGGGAACTAACTACAAGACTTTAAGTCCCCAGACACTATATATTTTAATAGCCTGGCACCATCTGCTTTCATCATCCCTTTTGTTTATGTACCTATTCTGTCTTCAGAGATCATATTGGGTAGGTATCATACAGTATCAAATTGTTAGAATAAACTGCTCTTGTACTTAGGTGAGCTTTTAACAACTAACTCCCCAACTTCCTTATTGCATTTACATATATATGCATATGAATGTCCAAATCAGATCAACCCTCTATACTTAAATAATTTATACTCATGCCCATATATATATAATCTTTGTTTCGTCTTTCTTTCCTCTTGTCCCACTATTTTGATTACCCACTATTCACCTCTCAGGAATTTCTCTCACTTTTTAATTCATCTAACCTGATCAGGAATGCTTCACCCTCCTCACTGTCCATTGTATTAATCCCCTATCCCAGTCAATATTGGCTCACCACTCACTTCCCCCTGTGTCCTCCACTCCCACACCACCCACTGGAACCAATGTTCCCACCCCTGCCTCTAGCCTATATTATATAGATAGATTTTGTTGACCAATATAATTCTGTGGCCGCTGGTAATCACAATCCTTTGTGTTTGTTTCTTAGATCTTCTAAATGTCTTTCAATCTTTATCAAATGACCTTGTTTCTCTTACTTTGCTAAGGAAAAAAGTTTCTAAAATTCTTCTCAATTGATGCCTAAACAATATTCATTTCTCTTTCAACACAGTCATACGTCTTCTTTTAATATGTGTCTGACTACCTTAAATCCTGCTGAAAGGATACTGACTCTCATTACATGCAGAGAGAAATCCCTACTTCTAGGACAGAGGTGGTTTGGATATAGTCTACTATATTTCCTTCTACTTCTCCATATCTTATGTTGTAGTTATATTAAGCTTCTTGTAGGTTTCTGATTTTTGCATTCTGTATCTTCATAGATGCCATTACCTCTATAAAACCTCTTTCATGAAGATTTCTTGGGTAACATTATCATAGTGATGACAAATTTTCCAGATGAAATATCTGGTTCTTCTATTACATGTCCAAGTCTTAAAGGAAAGGAAGTAGCTGGGTTATATTCAGCACATAGAAGAGGGAGCTAGAAAAGAACTGAGTGGGTAAAAAATAATAATTTTTTTGTGTTTGTATATCATTTGTACCCAATCTTAATAAATCTATATAAGAAGAAATAAAGTCAATATAATTTTCATTGGTTTAGAAAATGGAAACATTGAGCTCTACAAGGATAAATACTTTGTCAAACAAATAACTTACAAAGCAAATTTTAATTCTTACAATTCCTGCCATAACTGGTTTCACTCTTTTCATGATCCTACTCTTGCCAGCAAAACTAGTTAAATAGATGAATTAATGAAGAGGAGTGTGTAAGGTTGGGTAGAATAGAGAATCAAAATGAAGGACACTCATACGTATGTGTAAGAGAGAGCTCCATATCAAAAGGTAATTCTATGTAGAGCAAACCTCGCAGCCCAGTTCCAAATCAAGTGCACAGCCCTGATACTAAACCATAAGCTGGATATGAGTCCAAAAGTCCAATACTAGTCAATAAATCCCTCTTCAAACTCACACAACCACATGAAGTGATGCAGAATGCAGGAAGATCACAGGGCAGTGGGTGCAAAGTCTGCTAGGTCTAATGATGATGGCTGCACAATCACAGGGCTGGAAGGATTCAGTGTGGCTTTGGCAGCTCTCTGATAATTGAACAGCAGGAAAATGAAGACCAAGAGAGAGTATGACTATGTCCAGTCTCCCTCCAATCAAGCTTTGACCTCACAGAAACTCCACTCACATGTTCCTATGTGAACCATGCCGACACAAAAAGTCTAACTGCCACAAGGAGAATTTTAGCAGCAACTTCTATTCAGCATTTGACAAAATCTTTCTTTTTTTTTTTGCACAGTGACTATGAAAGCAATTCTCTATTTTTTAACCTAAGATTTATATAGTAAAAATGTTTATTAATATTTGTGAAAACTCCTAGTACTGATGGATTTATTTTTCTTCAGTACATGAACACATGATTAATATTCAAGGTGCTTCAGTGTGATGGCAATGTTGTTATTTGCTATTTGTAATAGGTAGGTCTATTTGCCAACCTGGTCAATGAACACATGCGGGATTAATTGAAGGGCGGAGAGATAAATGACTCAGGGAGTTTTTGCCTTTCTTGTCTCTTGCTCTTTGATGATCGGAGCAGTGTGCTTGTTCTCTGTCTCAATTTGCAAGCTACGCTACCTTTATATATAAAATCAGTGTCCTGGTTTTTTTTTTAACTAACCCTGTCTACCATAATTGGTAGCAGGAGTGATTCTAGAGTGGAAAAAATCATAAACATGGGTCTCTTAAATTGGCTTTCCAGTCTTATTTGGCTTAACAGCATGGATAATGCTATTCCTACACTTAGAGTCATGGAAAAGTCTGCCACTATTTCTAATACATGGTGCGAAGTAGCAAAGCTAATATCTACAATATCACCACCAAAAGATGAAGTATCGGTTAAAGGAGAAGCTCTGGGTCATGCTATGTTTTATATTTTCCAGGATTTTTGTCAGAATGGCAAGTATAGGGAAGCTGGTTGGCTGGTCCTCCTTATAGTGGAAAGTGTGATTAAGAAGAGGTATTGTTTCAGAACCTCAAAGCATGCCTCAAGTGCTGACTAACAGACCTAAAAGCTTCTCCCTGTGCTACAAAGGAGAGCCTTCTCTTCTCTAGAAATAGAACTGGCATCACTGAGAACCAGGTCTAGAGTGGCTGAATTACAACACAGCATATGTAGAGCAGTGTCTGATACTAAAGCAAAGGCATAGATAGGAAAAGGTTGGAACTCTGAATTATGGGAGGGGAACATATGCACTGATGATCCAGAAGAGGAGGATACTGAGCCCCTCAAAATGACTGAGCCACCTCAGCAAATATGTATTTTTTTTACCTAAGATTTATGTACTAAAAGTGTTTATTTCTCTCTGTGAAAATCCCTTCAACTGGATTTCTTTCTCTTTCTTCAGTATACAAACACATGATTGATATTGAAAGTGCATCAGTGTGATGATAATATACTTATTAGCATCTGCAGTCCTGTGTGTAGCAGAATGGAAACTTGGCACTTCCTACAGCGTCCCCACAGTGCTTGTGAGGCTACAGCCATGCTGTCGGTCTAGCTCATGGAAGATCTCCTACTTGGGGTCAACCTCCTGCTTTACCAAGTTGGATACCCTTCTGGAGAGGCTGGTAGCTCCTGAGAGTCTCTCCAGAGCATGGGATGCAGTTTCACCAGTCTCATCACTTCTGAGAAGCACAGGGTTGTACTTTCTCCAAAAATGATTTGTATATTCTTCTGGCAATCCAGATAATTTCAGGATTCCTTACTAAAATGATTATAATTCAGAGGTGTCCATTCTTCTGGCTTGCTCATGGTCCATATTTCACATGCATAAGAGTTGAAGGAAGATACCAGGACTTGGATCCACTGGCCCTTCATTCCCAATGTGATAATTTGCAAAGGATGACAAACAAAAACCTAAATGAACAAGAGTAGTAATAATAATCTTGATAGAATAGACTTTTAGTCAATATCCCATATGAAGGTAAAAGAGTGTTTTCTATAGTGATAAAAATTTCAATTTCTCTAGGGAACATAGATGAAATAAATATCATTTATCCAACGATATTTACTTTGCTAGCACTAAATGCTAAAGAAACTATCTCATCCCTATTTAATGCATTTGAGTCTATTGTCAAAGACTTACTGTCCTCAGGTGGATGCATTTAAGTCTGAGAGTTTATATCTGTTCAATCAGCTGATGTGTGGCCACAATACCAGTACCTGCTGCTTTGAGCTCGATGGCTGAGCAATAGGTCTTAAGATTAGGAAATGAGGAGCCTCTGGCTTGGTTCTTCTTTTTGATCTATGCTTAATTTATGTGGTGTTTCTTTCCTTTCCAGATACAGTGGCTAACTAGTTCTCTGTAATAATGATGTTGTAATGTGTATGAGAATTGTATCACCACTGTAGCCTATTTGGGGTATTATTGACATTGTCCCAATGATACATATCACAGTTCATGTTGGTATGGGCTGTCAGGTCAGTTCCCTACTCATGAAGAAACTACACACAACATAAGGATTCTTTGATTTCTTGACTACTGATCCATGAGCATTGATTATGGATCTAAGAAAGCAAAATAATTACAGCATCAATCTCATCTCCATTTATCATGACGTTTTCAATTTTTTCTGGTCTTCGAGTTTGGGATATTTTGCTACTACTAGCTTAAAAGCTGTCATCTTTGATCCTCCTCATTTCCAGCAAGGCAAGTAAGTTGTGTCATATGCATATCCCAGGTTGTTAATAAGCCATCCAATTCCAATGCATTGTTCTTCTTCACTTCATCCAGTTTCTCAGATTATTTGCTCAGCATCCAAAGAGAAGAAGTGTAGTGATACCTGAATGTAAACTACATTCTTTTCCTTTATGTGCATGACTCCTTTTGGCCCATGAACAGGATCCAAATGAGCACAATGGAGCGTTCTGGAATTCCTAATCTTTTCTATACTATCCATAATTTGTTGTTCTCCAAATAATTTGATGTCTTTGAATAGTGAATAAAACATTTTAAAAAACCCTATGTTCTAGTTGTCCCTGCTTTGAGTCGAGATTACCCTGACATCAGCCATGATGATCTTCATTCTAGATTCTCTGCTAAATATAGCTTGAATTTCTGAAAGCTCCCTGTTGATGCATTTCCACAAGAACTGTTGCACTATCTTCTCCAAAAATGTATTGACATGTGAGATTAATGATAAAAACTGATAATTTCAGCATGATGTTAGCTCACCATTCTTCAGGATTGGTACAAATCTGGCTCTCTTCCCATCATTTGGATAGGTAGTTACTTACCAAGTTTCTTGGCATAAATGAATTATTGTTCCCAGTGTTCATCAGCTTGTAAAATGCAAACAGAAAAATATGCTAAGCACATAAGCTTAAAAGAGAGAAGAAAAGTTCAAACTGTGAATTGCAATATTGAAAGAGTCTTTGCACAGAAACTTGAATGATACGCGAAGTGTCAAAAGAAGCTGGGAGAAATACACAGAGGCATTATGCCATAGAGAAACCAAGGGTAATCGACCATGTCAAGAAGTAGCAGATGATCAAAGACTAAAGGAAGAAGATTAAGCTGCACTAAAGACATTAGCAAAAAACAAGTTTCTCAGAACTGACAAAATACCAAGTGAAATATTTCAACAAGGTGGTGCAGCACTAAAATCATTCACTTATTTATGCCAAGAAATTTGGGCCTAGATACTTGACTGGAAGAGATTCATTATTTGTCTCGTTCCAAAGAAAGGTGACCAAGCAAAATATTGGAATTACCACTCATGAGTATGGTATAGTCTTCTAGTTTTCTAGTTTGCATTTGGTACCTTGGACTAATATGTTATAAATTTTTGCATATAAGCTATTTATTTCTCTGATTATATATATACTTAATTATTTCATCATGTGGGTGGCTGTTTTAAATGATATAATTTTTCTGGTTTCCTTTTTCAGAGTTCTCTTTGTTAATGTAAAAGAATCTAGCTGATATATAGATATGAATTGTTTGATAATATGGATATATTACTACATTAACATCCACAGCTTTATAGCCACTAGAAAATATGATAGATATAATGATCAGAATTTAGAGTGAAATTTTTAGTAATGCTGAATTTCTTTCCTACTTTATGATTTTCTGTGGGAAAATAAAATAACTGCCGGGAGCTTTACAATTTTACTTAGTGAAAATAAATGCCAATTGCTCTTTCTATGGTGTGATCCTTGAACATCTTAAATTATGAAAGCATTTTATACTTCTAAATCATTGACATAACTTCTGATATTGCCAATTGTGGTATGAAAAAGTTATTATTCTCACTTTTTCTCATTTGCATGCACTTTTCGAAGCTCAAGAAAAATGTATTTTGCTTTTCAAAATATTTTTCACTTTATTCTCAGTGATTTCAAGTTACATGTGTGCAACATAAGGCTGTAGGCTTGATTGTGCATCATTATGAGTATTCTATATATTCCTAAACCATGAGGGTTGGGGCGTGTTGGTTTTCCCTCCACTGGTTCGTGCCACATTTACCTCCAAAGGCCCATTCTTTGCTCTGATCTATCCGTTTTTCTCTCTTCCCGTCTTATTTTTTATCTTTTCCATTAGTTACTGGCTCAGGATTTGGGGATTTTGTTTTGGTAAGTTTGAAACATTCATGGATAAGGATGTATTCATGAATACTGGATTCAGGGCTGAGGCATAATGGGAGCTTGTTAGCTTCCATTTATTCTACCCTAATTCAACCATTGTTAATGCCTGAGTAGTTGGGGGTTAGAGTAGGAGCACTTTCCTGGTATACAGGTGAGTTGAGGTGTCCTGTGATGGGGAGGGAGGTCTGTGTTATAAAGCACTACAAATAGCAGCAAATACCATTATTTTTTAAATAGTTTTAATGGGAGATCTTTCAGATATTATAACAATCCATAATTCAATGAGATCAAGCCTAATTATACAACTACTGCCACCATCATTTTCTCTCTTCTTTAACTCTTTGATATCAGCTCCTCTTTATCCCCAACACCCCCATCCTACCCCTATAAACCCTTATTCTTATATTATAATTATCACTAGTAATAGTAATGCCATTTCTCATAGCATCCACTGTATCTGTTCTCCTACAATTCTGTTATTTTTTCCCCTCAAGTGGGGCTCTACCGTAATTTTTGTTATTGCTATTCCCCTACCCCCAATTCATGAATGCTGGTAGATGCTGGGTCCTTGCGAAACTCTCATATTAGTCACTGCTGACAAAAGAGCACTGATGGGGTGGTGGTTATACATTGCACTGTATTGAAAACCACCAGCTCCTCAGTAGGAGAAAGAAGAGGTTTTATATTTCCATAAAGAATTACAGTCTCAGAATATCACAAGGTCAGAATATCACAAGGTCAGTCATGCTCCATTTCATTATGGCTTAATATTAACTTGGTGTCAATGAATTTGATTTTTGGATGACTACATACACTTTTCTCTCATTTAATCCACAGTAGTCTTTCTTTCCATGTAATCACCTGTTGGCCAGCTCTTAATTCATACTAAGTTAAATTACAGTTCCCTTGGAACAGAGCAATAAGCATACTTCTCTCATTTTATCTTAAAACAAAACAGCAGAAAAGCTTGATCGTGATCTATACTCTCACCACAAACATATATTGTGGGGAATAAGGGCAACATTTTCATCCTATCCAAGAAGGTACTGGGATACACAGGAAGTTGAAATGTGTTGCCTAACACCTTGTGGGTTTTTCTTGAGGAAAAACAAAAATAAAAGTGAAGCCCCGTTTTCTGGGCTCTGCACTTGCGAGCATTCCCTTCTACGACAGGCGGCCTCCACAGCTGTGGTCATTAGTCTGTGGCCGGATCTGTGATGGTGTCAGTCAGTGGGGCCAGAGCACCACATTTAATGACACAGCTGGGAAAACTTAAAAGCCTGCCCTCGGCTGGGTCATAAGTGGAGGTTAATACAATGGTGTCATTATAACCCTTTGCCTGCCTCCCTAAACCACAGTGCAGTTCAAGAGAATCAAAACAGGTTCCATTGGGGGCTGGTTCAGGTCCAAATGAGCAGCCAAGGTCAGGGTGAAAATGTGGAATGCAGAGAGAACTACTGAGCCCAATGCAAAGTTCAAAACCACTCAGCAAAACCCACACAACCCAAGGCCTACCTCCACTTGCCAATTAATAGAAGTGGATCATTCTCACTTAAAGTTTCAATCAAGGTGGCACACTCTTTCTTGCACTAAAGACCGGGTGATTGAATGCAATGTATTTCAGAATCAGTCCATTTCAAAGTAACGTGCTTCAAATAAGGCTATACTACCTGTCCAAACTACTTTTTAAAGAAAATCCCCAATGCAACCAAAAGTAACACTCTAAGATCTCATTGTCCCCTCTGCAGCCCCCATTGCACACTATACCTTTAATTTCATAATATATACAGTTTTAAACTCAACATTTATTTTTAACACCTATATTTTAATGAAACATGAAATATAAAATGAAACTCCAGCCTGCCTTGTGTGAGCACGAAGAAAAATCCTAATTACCTGTTTCAAAAGTGTGAAGCGCTTTCTAATTTTCCACCAGCCAGTTTCCTTAGACAGCACTCAGTATTATAACTATTTATGCCAATTGTGCTATTTCATGCATAAAATTACCGCATTATTGTTGGAATCGATGCCAGGGAGATAGCTAAGCGGGGTGCAATCACTTCACTTTCTATCAAATTGGGCTCCTGAAAGGTATCATAAATTTTATTAGAAGGCAAGGGGCTAATGGCAGCCAATCAGTGTTAATGCTGATAAAATTGCTGTATTTTACATTATAAAAACCAGACGATATTTTTGTCAGAGGGCTACCTTTTGTTTTATTAAGAATGCACCATTAAAACTATATTGTAATCACATAAGATACTTGGGAAAGCTGCCCGTCTCCCCCAGGATGTGGGGGTGACACCTTCCTCAGGATGCCCTCACAGCAGCTGGTGCAGGGAACCATTGCTCTCTGCCACCTGATTAATGGTGGCATAAAACTAAGCAATGCGAAATGGGTCCCTCACACAGTGGATACTATAATTCAATTGCATGCAGCTTTATTCTCGCAGGGTCCACTCTTTGGGAAACAAATATTAATGTTCCACTGTTCCCAGGCCCTTTATTGTGCTATAAAAAAATTGTTTTCGATTAACCTGCCAATTGAATGTGGAGAGCTGGGTGGTTTTTAAGACTCCCCTGTTTCTTCCTGAGGCCCCTTAGTAGAGAGAGGCCGATGAAGATGATATTGAAAAAAGAAAAAAAAAGTTTTGGTGCAGAGTTTTGGTCCTTTGGGAGAAGGACGAGTAATGTTTTAGCAAAAGTACAATCATTTTTATGAGCTAAAGATGAAAATGTGTGATTTGGGGGTAAATCATTAAGCCACTAACTGTCTTTTTGTCTTTATCTCTAAAATAATGCTAGTAGATGAGACAGGTTCTAAAGTGCCTTTGCTCTCCAAAAGCCCAGTATCCTCTCAACACACCCTTCAGACAGATACACAGGCACGCACCACCACAACCACACTTCACAGCCCAACACAGACATACGGAACTCTCTTTGCCCTAGGCTGGACACAGACTTGAAATGATCTTACACAGCAGGGCAGACCTGTTCCTGTGGGGTTCTGAGACAGTAACTTGGTGTAGAGAACACTGTCTTTCTCCCATGCAGCAGCTGATGGTTTCAAACTAATGACCTTGTGATTCATGGCTGAAAGCATAATCCCTACTCCATTAGCACTCCCTACGCAAACATGAGCATGCATGCACACACATACAAAAAACATGAATGCATGCAAGCAATCCTGCATAGTCAGACACATACATGACTCCCACTTCATTCTTTACCTTGGCATCTATAACACTACACCCCTGAATGTGATTCATGGGAAATGTGGTTGTGGCCAGATCTGAGCAACCCTGGCTGCCACATCTAAACTACAGAAAGGGAGTCCTAAAGCAATGCAGTCCTGAGTAGTCAGCATCAATCACAAGAATAGCAAAATTCTCTTTCAGAATTGGATGAAATGTAACCATTAGATGACTAACAAAGCAAGTTTGGACTCCTTAGTGTTCTTAATAACTGCATCAAAAATAAGCCATAATTTAACTCCTGATAAAATGGAACTTGATGATCCAACCCAAATAAGTTTCTGCTTCTTTCAGATACTTGGTAGCAAACAAAAAGTAGTCATTGAAATATTAATTTGAGATTATTTCTTAATGATCTCTGGTTGGCAGATTCTGGGGAAAGAGGGCATTGTTGGACTTCCCTGATGCTCTAACACTTAGAGAACTCCACGGAGCACATGGTTAGTTCTGTGGTGAAGTGTCACAGTCAACTATCAAGGATGTAAACAAAAATGCAATTTATGAATTTTGTAAAACGTTATTCTCGAGTTAAAGCTGCACAAGATGATTTCATTCTTTAATAATATGGCTTACTAATAAGGATTACTAAAATAATATGGCATCTTAAAGTTCTTTTTAATTAAAACATGTGAGCGCATCAATCTGTGATCTGCTGCAACTTCCAAGCCTCCTTTCCCACGTGTGTTTGAGGCAAGCAAGTTGTGTTTTCAGAAGAAGAGTCTTATACAAAAGGGACGAATTCAGAGGAGCGCTTAGACAAAACATTTGTACTTACAAACATATATCTACAATCTGTTTTCATGTGACAAATGCTGTGCACATTTTCTTCCTTTTTAAAAAGTGAACTAAGACTATGTTTTCAGGGATCATATATATAGTTCGTAAAAAGTAAACTGTCTATTGGGTTATTGCCGGTGAGGTTGACTGTGACTTTTCCCCATAGGAACGCCGATGATCATCTTGTGCCATGATATTATTTTACAACAGCTGGCCCTTCAAACTCACCAGCTGATCCACAGGAGAAAGAGGAGGCGATTTTGTCCCCATAATGTTTCACAGCCTGGGAAACCCTATGCTGAGGGTCTGACTCAAATGGATGGTAATGGGCTTGGATTTGGTTTGGGGCTAGTCATGATAACCCAGTCCCAGGTACCCTAGATGACACGGGGTGAGTGTTAAAAGTAAAAACAGATGTTCATAGAGTGAGACAACATATAAATTAGAAAAGTCACTCCAGGTATGCTGTTTATAACATCCAACTACCAACTGTTTGTTCAATAGCTATCACTTTGTACCAACTAGACAAAGTGCCCCGTTGTGCAGTTTGTCTCTCACACCATGACAAATAAAGGGGGTGGGGGAAGCCATCACTTGCCCATATAGCTCTCAGAAGAAAAAGTAAAAAAAAAAATCCCACATTATCCCCATAAAGGAAGGCATTACCTACTCTCAGGGGTATGCATCCACAGAGGACAGGAATGTTTTTTTTTTCCTAACTCACATAAAGGGGTTATATAAGTCCACATATGACTAACAAACAAAATGACTTTTAATCCACTGATAGTACCCAGATGGTGGAATCTCAAGTGATCGTTAATGCAGATAGTTTCTAGAGCACTGGAAGATACAGCAAGCGTGATCTTTGAAATTGTTTATCACCTGAAATCAAATTCTCTATATCCTAGAATCACACTACCTCAATGAACGCGGTCCGCCTCCTTTTTCCAGGAAGACCAGTTATACTTGGATTGCCCTGCCTGAACCTGAACCTAGACCCAGGGAGAAGTATTCAGAAACAAAGGAAACAATGAATCAAAGCAAGAGGTCACAGGCATGCGCCCACTCATCTGTATGTACAATGGAGAGGCAGAACGTAATCCTTACCTACACATGACTGCCCTAGTCTCAGCTGTCTTAATGACCCTGGACAATTATTACATTAGGGTTTCCTTAATGATCCCGCATTTATGGTCCTTACAAACATAATGCAAGGTAATGAATCCTTAAGTATGTGTATGATGGAAGAAATGTCTCTTCTCTAAAGGCCTTAAAGTCAGTCACTAACACACACCGTGCTAAGTGGTTTTGGAGGGATTAGTAATCATTGGCCACAGGTCTTTCAGTTTACCATCGTGTGATGGTTTACAGGCTGCTGTGCTATTGGAAGATATATACTACCTGTATGTCAAATGCCAGGGAAGTCATCTGTGAAGGCTAGATTTCATAGGAACTTCAAGACAAAGGCAGACTAGGCCTGAGAGTCTATTTATCGAAAGCTAACCAAAGAAAACCTCACAGATCTTGACTACATATTATCTGATGTGCTTTCTTTGGATAGGATATTGAGGAGAATTGTTTGCTGGAAGACAGCATATCTCATGAAATGAGTTGGTCAGCTAGGGGGGCAGACACCCCTAGTGAAATGAGTTGGCACAATCATCCGGCCAGAGCACGTGTCTGGCAACAATGATGACACAGGAGCAGAGAACGTGTCCATGGACTCAACATAAATCTGTCATGAATCAGAGTCAACTTCATGGCAGTTTTCTATATACCCCTTTGAAGTTATTCCTTCGGGACATGTTAGTTTATATTCCTGTGATAGGTTGCATGTCACCTGTGGGAGTCCAGCAGTCTAGCATAGTGGTCAACGGCATGGTGGGATTGGCGATGAAGCAATTTAGCAGTTGGGTAGAGAAGAGTCCTCCTTAATCTGTCACAACCTTGACACAAGTGATGCAACTCTCATTCAGGATGTGGCCTAAATTAGCATGGTGTGATAGTAGATGATTCTATTCCTGCATTTGTACACTGCATTTGGTTCATCTACCACTTGTTCTATAGCCGACCAATCACAGGAGCCTTCCGTGCACTGTCAACCTTGGATTCAGTCAGGCAACCTTGGATATGGGTCATTGGGCTGGCCATCCACCAGCATGTAGGCCTCCTGCTTTCTAGGCATCAGCCTTTGCAACTACAGCCATCAGAAGAAACTTTCAGCTTATATTTGATCGACTCCCTTGAATTGTATAAGACTTATCACTTCTACAACTGCGTGCACCACTTCTTGATATATCTTTCCCTATATATACACACATGAGTCCCTGGGTTCCATAGAGAACCAGGCTCCATTTTATGCATGCCATTCAAGGTAACTTAGTAATGAAATAAAGTCTTTTTATTTACTCAATTAAGCTCACAAATAACATATCCTTAAGGCTCTGGCTTCATGAATCCCATTCCATTCTTAAGTCACACCACCACTTCTGAAAACATACGTGAACCTCACGTCATCTCTGAAATGGATCCTCCTTCATCTTCATTCTAGGCTTCCACTCTCAGAGCCTCCTGCACTTTTGCATTTGCTTTAAAACTTCATCTAATGAACCTGATAATAAAATGCATGCTTTGCTTTAAAATGCCGTGCAATCAACATAACCTAGCCCGGAAAGTACTTACAATGCTATTAAAAAATTAAGACCAAGTCCATGAAATCTAAATAGCAAAGAAAGTTTAATAGATACTGCAGCTAAAATGTTGTCAAAAACTGATAACATAATTGACCACGGACTATCACAACTTATATAGAATGCAGAAGAGGAATAGTTCACGTGGGCTGTGGTCAGGGATATGACCAAGCAACACTTAATAATGTCAAGACAGAGAGGCAACCAGTATCTCCAAGAAGGAGTATAAATCTTGATAGCCCATATTACGGTTTTGGCATGCAAATTTGCATCTTTCAACAATGTGGGCTTTGGCTAGTTTCATCATGGGTCATTGAATGATTTTATGTCCATCTAATAATAATAAGCACACCGCAAAATTAACATATGGAAGAAAAAGGGGCTGTCTTTCTATTTTTGGTTGATTATTTTTATATTGTTTTAACATTTTATATATGTAAATGTATATACAGTGTTTTTAACAGTTCAGAATCGGAGGATGGGTAATAAAGCATTCATTATTTTTTTCTGGAGGAAAAAGTTGATAAAGGTGATGAAAGTGCTAGGCAACAGATAGATGAGCTGATGGATGCCTGGAAGTCTTATATATTCCAAAGAAGGAAATTAAAGGATGGAAGGAGGAAGGTGACAAAAAAAATGTTTTAGCAAAAAAAATAAAAATTAAAAGCCATGAGGATAATAAGGGGTTCATAGAAATAAATCTAGACACTTGGATAGATTATATGTATGTGGGTGATGACATTAGGTGTATTTATATAGTCGGCTGCTAGCATGATTACAATATTATTTTGTGATTCTGTGAAACCTCAATGCAAATAATAGCATACCATTTGGATCGTCTCTGGCTTTAAATGTTCATAATCTGGTCCACATTGTGATTGCAGGAAAACTTGACAGCAAATTCATCGCCAATGTATCTTAAAATCCTGATTGATTTATGACCTAGCAATCAATTTTTATTCACATATTGTTGCTTCTTACACATCAGATTTCCAAATTTACCTCTGTTGCTGGAGCTAAAGAAATAGGGGTGGGGAGGAAGTTGAGGTCACAGGGGCCTTTTTGGAAAGAGGAAATAATGCAAGAGATCAGCAAAGCAATAAAAGGGTCTGACTGTCGCATCTCCACAATATGAAATTCAGTTAAAAATTGTAACACGTGGGTTTTTTAATAAAGGAGTAGAAGTATGCAGTTTCTGTCCTTGAAGATTCTAGTGCCAGATGAGTCTTTACTATTCAGACCTTGGGATGGCGGGGGAGGGATGTGGAAAGAAAGAACTAATAAATCTCTAAAATATGACAAGTGACACATCTTTGCCTGGTTAACTGGCGATGCAAAGATTTTTAGTAGATTCTTCTGTCATTCTCAATCCTTCTTATTCATATGAATTATATATTTAAATGGCATAAGGAAGGACAATCCTGTATTTGCTTTGCAGAACATTTCAAGATGCACAGGCACAAAGGCACTAAGTAGTCTTGTTTGAACCCCTCTTCACAGACAATGTCATATTATAGACTCTAAATCAGGAGAGCCATTCAGACACATTTTGTTGTTTAACAATAAGATTATTTAATAGCAATATTTTTAAAACAATGATGCATCCTCTTAGAGCTGTGTTCAACTAATATGCAGAAGTTCATCAGTTCAAGAGTTGCTGTAATTACAAAATCCACCTCTCTGTGTCTGGAATTTTATCTCTCTTTTCATCTCCGATTCTCTCTCTTTTTGCCTTAAATCTGTAATGTGTGCCCCCTTCTTCCTTCTCTTATTTTGTGTTCATTTTTACTTTCTCCCGTTCACCTCACTTCGTGCTATCATCTTAATAGACAGAGCTCTTTCTATCATCATAAATCTTCATGCTTTCCTTATCCTAATTAGGAAAGTGATATGCCACTTAGTTTCTCATCTCCTTCAAATATTCTTTCAGAAAACTTCAAGTAAAAGTAAGACATTCAAGCCAAACTGCAATGAAATGACATAAACTGATACAAATAACAACAGAGTTAACAGAAAGTATAGTCACTACTGAAATTATTTTAAATTCAGAGGCTACATTCCATAACCAGCCTGTAGTGAACTTCTAGCCTAACCATCCAGGGAGGAAAAAGTATTCTCATTCCAAATAATGGGAATGAGATAACTCTCCAAGAGTTTCTAAGATACCAACTCTGATGAAGACTTTACGAAAAAGAATATCACGCACTGGGTGATTGTGATCATAAGGATTAATATGATGATAGGAGATTGTTCAAACTATTATGGACAAAAATCAATTAGTTACTAGGCTGACTTTACATTGAATGATTAAGAAATGAAAAGTACAGATCTGTGTTATCCTAATAGTACCTGGCAAGACTTATTTCGGGAATACCAGGCTGTTTTAATACTCAAATACTCAGCTAAAGTATAAACTATTAGCAACTTAAAAAGAAAAAAATATATATGTGCACTCTTTTCAACCTATCCTACTAACTTAACAAGTTGTTAATACCTTTCATATTACTATATGAAAATACATATTTAAATATCTAATGCTATATGTAAATCAGTATTTTCTTTCAATATATCATAACAACATCTTGAAGAGAATATATATTCTTAGATATATTACATATGTCTATCCTTTCAAGTTGCTAAGCAGAAAGATTGCTTTAACTGAGTGCTAAAACAAAGTGAGGATTCCAAAAATAAGCCTGGTTTGGTACAACAAGTCAGCATTCCACCATCCCGAGATAGCGAATGAGCAAGAACCAATGGTGACTAAGAAGGTCGTTCAAAATGCACTGAAAGAGGCTGAGCCCGGTGGCGTAGTGGTTGTGCGCGGGACTGCGGCCCACTGGGATGGAGGTTCAATTCCAGCAGTGGCTCCACAAGAGCAAAGGCTGGGCCTCCTACTCCCACCACCAGAGGGCAGTGATGCCCAAAAAACAAACAAAAAAAACCCCTCAAAAAACAAAATGCACTGAAAGCATTGGTCAAAAACAAGGCTCTAGGAATTGATGGAATGGAATGCCAACTGAGGGGTTTCAATAGGCTGAAAAAGCACGGAAAGCACTCCTTTGTCTATGCCAGGAAATCTTGAGAGAGCAGTCTGGACAGCGGACTGAAGGAGATCCAGTGTTATACTCATTAAAAGGACAGTAGTCCCCTACCTGGAGAAGAATGTTACTGATAGCATGCGAGCAAAATGTGGCTGTATTTAAACATAATATCATTATCTATATAAAAGCTCTCCAAAATCTCAGAAGAGTAACTTGAGCTAACAAGTGAGTTTAGAGAGCTGACATGATACAAGGTCAACACACAAAACCAATGCTATCTCAATGCACTGGTCACAAGCCACTGGACCCTGGTGTCATGGAGCCCATGCACTGGACTGGAATGCACATGGTTCAAGACCACCAACAGCACTGTGAGAGAGTGCCTGGGCTTCTGACTCCCAGAGATAGTTCCAGATTCAGAAACCCATCGAGGGCCCTGATAAACCACCACTGACTTGATGGATGGCTGTGAGTGAGAAATTAAAATATAGAAATTAAACCTTATAATACCATCAAGATAGTAAATAGATAAACTGACAAAAAGGAAAACAATTTTAAACTTACAGATCAAAAAAAGCCAATATTTTTATGAAGCATATTCTCAACAATTTGTTCTATAATTTCAAGGCAATATCAGTTAAAAACCCCAAAATAAATGTATACAAATAAAATAATTATTCTAAGTTCATATAAAAATGAATTGGAATAAAATGCACAAAAACATTTTCAAATAAGAATAAAATTGAACACTAGAACCATGTGATTACAACAGTAGGAAAACTAGAATAATTAGTGTGGTCTTAGCACATGAAAGGACCTGAAGTATCATTAGTTGTTATGAAAATTCCTATGAATGGAGTCAGTATTGGCTTAATGGCAGTGAATTATGAGGTATTTGGTGGCACAATGATTAAAGTGCTTGACATCCAATCAGAAGGTCAGTGGTTCAGACCCATCAAACATTTCATGGAAGAAAGTTGGGGCAGACAACTTCCTTAAAGATTAAAGCTTTGAGAACACTGAGAACAGTTCTACTCTGTAGAAATGAGTTGGAATGGCCTAGAGAGAACAGACATTATTATTTTTCATATATATATGTATATATATATATTAAAATGATTTCCTTTGGGGCTGAGCTCCAGTGGCGTAAGTGGTTGAGTGTGGGACTGTGGCCCATGTGCTTGGCGGTTCAAATCCAGCGGTGGCTCTCAGGAGCAGCTCTGGGTAGCTCCCACAACCACCAGAGGGCACTGATGCAAAAAAAAAAAAAAACCCAACCAAATAAAACAATAAAATAAAATGATTTACTTTAAGTAATGACAAAAGTATGGAGGAATTAGAATTCTCATATACTCGGGAAAGTCTAACATGGCATAACTATCTTGCAAAAATAATTGATCAGTTTCTTCATAAGTAAGAATGTATCTAATTCTTAGTATCTCTGTGTAAGAAATGAAAGCACATGATTTATGAAAATTTGTACATAAATTTTCATAGCACCTTTACTTTCAAAAAATCTAGACAGAAATCACCCAAATATTCAACTCAAATATTCAACAACTTTTTTTAAAAAGAAAGAAGGAAGGAACTATTTGTGTACACAACAATTTAAAGAAATCATAATAGAAATATACTCAATGAAATCAGGAAAACTAGTGTCTAGTATACGATTCCATTTATATAAAGTTTTAGAAATTCAATTGAAGCTTAATGACCAAATGTCTATCAGAAATTAATAATTGTTGATGGGGTGCGTGAAGGGGCAGGTGGAACTGATTACAAAGAAATATGAGGACACTGTGGAGGTTGAACTATATATTCACTGTGTTGATTGCAGTGATAGTTTGATGAGTACATACACATGCCAAAACTTAAACTATACACTTTATAAATGAGTTTATGTTAATTATAATTACAAAATAATTTTAAAAGGGTTACAGTGAGGTGTTTCCATTCTATTTCATGCTCTTCGCTTCAGTTTTATTCCCCCAAAGAAACCTGTTAACAATTTCTTCAAGTTCTTTTATATCTATTTGTTTCTCCATCTTTCATTGAGAGGTCTTTATATATTTTTTTCATGTCAAAAGTTGTTAGTTGCTATGGCAGTTTTGATCTCTCCACCATAGGGTTAATAATTCACTATTTACCCACTTCAATGTCCAAACACTCCAATATTTAAAAATATGTCCCTAAAATACCAATTGTAAGCTAAGTATACCGTGGAGTACCCCCCTCAAAAAAATGGAAATGCACTGAACAGAGCAGAACGTTCATAGTATTAATGTACCCAGTGGCATCACCTGAGAACCTTCTCTGTGATCACAAGGACATTTTCGTTAAAAGCAGTTTCACTCAAACCTTGGTTTTTGTGATGGTTGATTTAAGAGTCCAGTGTGCAACTCTGGAATTTTGTTTCCTGCTCTGGAAAAATTCTGCAGAAACTGTTGTGATGTTGAACTCAGCTGATAGGGGCAGCACTGTGGAAAAACTCAAGTGTAAAAGTGGTTTCCTCATTTCAAAAAAGTTGCAAGGTCCTTTAATGACAAACCTCATTATGGAAGTCCGTCAGCTTCTCAAACAGATAAAAATGTCAACAGAGTTCATGCACTTGAGCCCAAAGAACAATGATAGGCCACTGAAGAGATTGGGAAGTGGTCTGGATTATCTTGGAGCTCGGTTCAGTGAATTTTAATGGAAGATTTAGGAAAGAGAAGGGTTGCTGTGAAATGCGTGCCTGGGTTTCTGACTGGCCAGGAAAAAGAATATCAACTGGAATCCGTCAGAGCTTTTAAAGAGTAGTTCGAAAGCTACCTAGAATTTTTCTTCCAAGGTCTTTAGTGGTGATGACACATAGTGCTATTCTTATGACCCTGAAATCAAACATCAACAAGCCAGTGGAAAATGCCGCCATCACTTAAGCTAATAAAAGACTTGTCTAGTGAAATCCAAGTTCCAAAAGATGCTCTTTAGATATACACTGGCACAGATGGGAGACAGAAACATAAGGAATCCAGGACAGGTGATCCCTTCAGGATCAGTAAGGAGAGTGATGCAATACCTAGAAGGAAGGTGGACTAGAAAGGGGGAACTGATTATAAAGATCTACATATAGCCTCCCTGGGGGAAGGACAACAGGGCAGTGAAGAGAGTGCACGATATGACAAAGTAACAAAATTTACAAGTTATCAAGGGATTACGACGGGGAGCAGGAAGGAAGGAGAAAATGAGGAGCCAATGCCAAGGGCTTAGATGAAAAGCAAATGTTACGAGAATGATGAGGGCAGCAGATGTACAAATGTCCTTGACACACAATGGACTTATTAATGGATTGTGATTAGAGTTGTCTAAGCCCCCAATAAAAGAATTTTTAAAATGATGCTCTTTTTTTAATGTTTTTGATGTGTGTGTGTGTGGGGGGGGGGGTGATAGTGCATTTGGGGTTCATTCCACCAGGTCAGACTTTCTAAAAAGATCATAGAACTATGTGCAACAAAAAAGGCCTGTTTAGTGACAGAGGAGTGACTGATTTTGTCACAACTGTGCACCTGCTCACATAGCCATCTCAGTGCACCAGTTTTTGGTAAAAGCAACAGCATGCCTCTTTTGCTCCACACACCTCACTCTCCTGACCTCTTTCCATGTGACTTCTTTCTGTTTCTGTGATGAAGAGACACCTGAAAGGAAAGATATTGGATGACTTAGAAGAGGTGAAGGAACAAATGAGGGAGATAGTGTCAGCCATCCCAAAGGGACGTGTTTGAAAATATTTCCAAGAATGTAATTGCAGGTTTGACAAATGAATTAAGTGTCATGGAGAATACTTTAAAGGTGATAAGGTTGCTTTGTAATAGAAGTAAAATTTAAACACTTAGCTTTGAATAAATTCCATTTTGTTTTATTTTAGTGTATCCTCTTTTGTGTGGACACAGTTTGATAAATGTTGAGCTTCCTTTTAAGCAATGTGTTAAGGAACTTTGCTATTTTTGTGATGAACTTTAGCGTTTTCCTATGGGAACCATTTTCTCATGGGCTGGTCAATAGTTCCAGAAAACAAAACTATAAATTTCTGTCTGTAGGATGTAGAACTTTCAGTTCTCAGAAAATGGGGAAAATTGCTTATGGATTTTATGTTTTATGGATATGTAATATGTTTCAGAATTATTCTGTAAATAAGAGAAAAGTATGGAAAATGGGTGTATATTATAATATGATTTAAGTAATGTGGTGGGTGCTTTCTATTCCTACATTAGTAAGTCACTAAAGCTTAAAAAAATAATCACAGAGTATACATTAAAATCAGTCACATCTTTGTGTATAATAAACACTCTGGGAACATCAACTTCTAACTCAATGGTTTTCTAGTGCTAAAATTTTTCTGGAGCTTCTTTTGGATTTTCCTTAGAACCTAAAGATACAGCTTATGAATATTCTCAATTCCTTAAGAATAATTTGTTTGGAGAAACAAGAAAAAGACAGAGTTGATTAGCATCAAAGTTGATCAAGCTGGGGATACTATTCTAAACTCAAAACAGGTGTAATTTCAAAGACTAGAGGCTTGAAAACTAGTTCTGAGGACAATTCCAAAGAGAAATCCGAAAAGTAATTTGAACACTGGCAGCCTCATTAGAATACATGAGTATCTGGTATTTACTACCAAAATGAGTACTTTGAAAGACAGCTCCAACTTGACTATATAAATATCGCTGTGTCAGCTTGGGTGGGGGTAATTAGGAGGTCTAACTTATGGATTTACACTTTAGGTAAGTACAACGGGTGAGGTCAAGGAAGTGTCCCCATTACTCACCTGTGCAAGCCTATTAAATAGGGACTGCCTCCTGAGAATGCTTGGTGATGACAGCACAAGACAAGAAGGCTACTGCTTTGATAAATACCCTTAGGGTCTGCAAAATGGCAATGTGGGGAGGCATGTGCCAAATCATGTTTGGCTTTGGCCCCATAACTTGTGATTCTGTCAAGGACTCATCATGTCAATTGGTGGAAAATGGATTACTGTCCTTCTTCAAGGCACGACACATCATTCCCCATTGATTGGCATGCCAAATCCTTCACAAAGTAATGAGTCAGGGACGATTCAAATCATCATCCACCTGTCAGCTTGATTGCATAGCCCTCTATCAATGGGATTAAACTGGTATGGCATCCAAAATGTAATGAAAGGCATTACCTTACTTGAAAAGTTGACAGGAAGACAGGAAACTTGGACACAGGAGACCTAAGCATAGAGAAAATAAATAAATAAATAAAACTGTGGCAGTAGCTTGGTAGATGGTATAAATATATATATTTTTCAGCTTCTTAGGAAGGACTGTGACTGAAGGGATTCCCATTTTGCCTCAAAAAGAATTAGAATTAAAAGATGATGCTGTAGAAGCCATCTAGTTGATGGCCCTAGAAAAAAATGAAGGAAAGAAAACTACAGATTCAGCAAGAAAAGTGAGTCCCAAGCATGTTCTCTGGAGGGAAAGAGGCCTGGTCCTTCAGCTTGGTTATTTGATTTCCTACCTGGGTCATTGTGGGTAAACTTGAGCTGCAAATATAGAAAACAATGTCACATATCATATACTTATAGATATTGCATATTACAGAATTTTTGTGTGTGACTGTCAAGGTGTGTAATCATGTCAAATGGTAGAAAAATATTACTTTGATTCACCATTGAGCTATCACATTGATTCAAACATCATAACCATACCTATCCCATATTGTTTATATACATAAATGACAAAAATATGGAAGGACAAAGGAGATAATCATATAGAAAAAAAGAGGATCACATAATATATTTTAAAGTCAAAATTAGAATGATTAGAATCACAACTAAGTCTTCAGAAAAACACACAGCTGTTTGGCTACATTTATATGAAGTCAGTGGCAAGGGGTGGGGGGGTTGGAATGCCTTTGTGCAGACACAAGTGACATTTATTTACCTTTTCCTAGTTGACTTCCTATATTTTATCTTTCAAAGGGGCTATCCCTTGTAAATACACCTCCATATATGACATCAGTTAATGAAAGAAAAGACATATAGTTTGCCAAGACCACAATGAAATAGTAATCAAGCTTGCAACTCTGTCCTGTGCTATTCTCCTCACTGTTATGTTTGAGAAGACTTGTTGCAGCCACTGTGTTAGTCCATCTAATCAGGAGTCTTCTTGGTGACTGCCATTCAGCTTTTCCCAGCATGATGTTTTTCCCAAACACTGGCCTCTCTTGAGGCCTATATCCTCAATGTACTTGAAATGAAGTTCACTATCTGAGCCTCTACAGAACATTCTGACTGTATTTCTTCCCAAACAGACATGTTTGTTCTTTTGGCCATCTGTGGTCCTTAATATTCTTCCCCAGTGAGTCTTCCTTATTCCACATCCAACTTTCACATGCCTATGTGCCAATTAAAAATACTAAGAACCAAATCAGTCCACAACATGGCAGCTAAGCTCATCAACACTTTATAGAGATCCTGTGTAGCAAAGTTATCCAATGCAATGTATGATGTCGCATTTTGACCATGGTTTCCATCAGCAGTAATTGTGGAGCCAAAGAAGACAAGATCTTTGAAATTTTCAAACGTTGAGAACTTCAATTTAACACAATGTATTGGTCTAGTTGTGATGATTTTGTGTTTTTTTTTTTTTGGGGGGGGCATGACTGCCCTCTGGTGGTGGGAGTAGGAGGCCCAGCCTTTGCTTCTGTGGAGCTGCTGCTGGACTTGAACCTCCATCCCTGTGGGCCGCAGTCCTGCGCACAACCACTACGCCACCGGGGCTCAGGCCCGATGATTATATTTTTTACATTGAGTTCTAAACCATTTAGAAGGCTGCAACCCTTGATTTTTCAACAGCTAGCACTTCAAGGCCTCTTCACGTTTAGCAAGCAAGGTAGTGCCATCTACAAATTGTAAGCTGTTAATAAGCCTTCCGCCAATCCTTGGGCCACTTTTTTTTTTCATATAATCCAGCTGTTCTGATGATCTGCTTAGCCAACAAATTGAACATGATGGTGAGGACATAACCTCATTGTGCATCTTTCCCCATGCTAAACCGTGCTTACCCTCTTGTTCTTGTCTCACAGCGGCCTTTTGATCTGTGTACAGACTCCGCATGAACGTAATGAAGTGTTCTGAAATTCCCATGCATCTCAAGTCCATCTGAAGTGTCTTATGATTCAGAGAGTAAAATCCCTTTGCATTGTCAATAAAATGCAAATGAGCATAGTCTGGTATATTCTGCTTTGAGCCGATATCTAGCTAGCATCTCCAATGATATCTTTGATTCCACGTCCTCCTCTGAATCTGTCCTGAACTTCTGGCAGCACCTTATCACTGTACGCCTACAACGATTTTTGGATGATCTGTAGCACGCTTCTTGCTCACCTTTTGTTGTGCTGAACAGAGCTAATTGCAATGAAGAAGTTATTTGTCATGAAAAATTTGATCATGTGATAACTTTCTTAATTTGTATTATCAAGACTGTATTCTCCACTACTGCTCCTTCTTTTTCTATGTTTCCAACTTTTGGATTTCAATTGCCAATATTTATGAATGATTTTATTGTATTCTTAATCATTTTCAGACAGAAAACATGGTAACATTCTTCAATTTCTTCATCATTATCTTTAATGTTTGGTGAATAAATTGGAAAAATGGAATTATTTGGATTCCTAGCTTGCCAACAGCTATCCTACCAGAGGTAACATTATGCATCAGAATAGAGCTTGAAATGTCCTTTTTGACAATGATTTTCCCCTTTTTCTCTTGCATTTGTCATTGTCAGCATAGCAAACCATACAATTCTCTGTTCCAATACAAGCCTATTACAGCCATTAATTCCTTTGATGTAGATATTTGGGCGATCTATTTCATTTTTGACAGCTTCAAATTATTTTAGTTAGTTTTCTTCATTACAAGTTTTAATTATCAACACATGTTTGCAGTTGTTTCCTCTCATTTTGAGTTTTGCCCCAGCACAAACAACGGTCCCGACAGTTTTAGGCCATTCAATAATTATGGTGACTCTGCTTTGAGGAGCCAGCTCTTCCTCAGTCATATTTTGAGTGCCTTCTGACTTGAAGGGCTCGTTTTCTAGCACTCTGTCTGACCATGGTCTTCTTCTGTTCATCAGGGTTTCAGGAACTGACAACCTTCTGATGCTATCCTTGGGTTTTCAGTGACTAATTCCTATAAAGTTAGCAGACAATTCTTCCGTCATCATTGTTCTTGGTCTGGAAGCTCTGCTGAATCCTGTTCATTTTGGATGACCCAGTTGGTATTTGAGATCCCAGTGGTACAGCACCCAACATCACTGCAACACACAAGTTACCACAGTAGGACAGACTGACAGACAGGTGATGGCTCAAAAGTGTAGGCTTCATGTATGATTTCATATGAGCCCCAAACGCTCTCTTCCATAAGCTCTGTTATCCCTTGTGGTCATAATCTTCCTAGATTAATAGCCTCAGAAGTAGTCTTGAGTAGTTTTTGTTTTATTCTCTTTCCCTAGAGAGCATAAGATGTTCATGCTGTACCACCTCTCATCCACTCTTTCATGTTCCATAATCCAATTGTTTGTGTGGTAAGAAGCTTGCTTTATATGTCAGTAACTACCATTGTGATTGCAGTATTCAAGTGACACCCCAAAATTTTTGCAACAAAATTTGTTATAGTTTATTAATCTGATTTGTGATAAATTACATTGGATTTTAGAAAGCATTTACTCATGAGGACTGCTACCTTTTATACCAATTTTAGCTAAAGAAATTATATGGCAATTGACAACAGAACAAAAAATCTGAAGTATTGTTGGAGGTATTAGGGCCGGAAAGGGAGGTGTTATTTTCTGGACAAAATATGTCTGTTCCCAGAAACAAATGTTAAGAAGGTGAATGGAGTTAAATCCTTTAAACATCTATTCTAAACCCTAGCCAGTCCTGGGGCTTTTGAGCTTGGATCAAGGGGTGGCTCTCTGGGACATGGAGGTACAGTGAATAGTGTAACCCTTTGCTTGGGCATGCCTACACAGTCAGGTATGCTGGGCCCCTCTAAGGTTTCCTGTGTGGGCTCCAATAAACTTCTTCCCTTTTGATCAAACAAACAAACAAACAAACAAATAACACACATCTAGTCTATCAGTCCTATTTTATTCTCAGTCAGATTCCTTAGAACTGGAATTTGTGTAAAATTATGGAAAGCACAGCTTTAGAAAGTCATTGTCAATTCAGAGGCTGTCCAAGAAGGAAAAATCACCTTGATCAAGCAAGCTGAAAAAATGTTACAGAGAATCTTACTGCTTATTTGCATCTTCCAGTCTCTAAGAAGTCCTAAAATTATTCTGGAATCACAAATGGTTAAGCAGCATAATCCTACCAGCATAACTGATTACAAGCTTGGCTGCAAAGCACAAGGTCAGTAGTTTTAACCCTTCTGACACTCTCAGGGAAAAAGATGGGACTTTCTGCTGTGGAAAAGGAAACCTTCAGGAGAATGTCTACTCTCTTGCCGTGGATTCAAATCTACTCATTAGCAAGAAGTTTTTTTTTTTTTTTAATTTTGTGTAACCAAAAGTCTGTCAAGTCAAACTCATCCAATGACTTCACTGGAGAAAGGTCTAGCAATATGTTTCCATAAAGATCACACCCAAGAAAAACCTCTGGGGAAGTTCTATTTGGTCCCAACTGGTCACTGTGAGACAAGATCGATTTGACAGCACTCAACAAAAATAATTCATTCTGTGGTCAAGAAGAATGCTAGCTTTATTATTGCTGGGAATTCCAAAGTTCCTATGACAATGGAAGTTCTTCCTTGCATAAGCACCTAAACAAACAGGAAAGACTCAAGAAATACTTGTAAGAATACTGTGGATCAAAGTTCCAATGGCTTAATTTGAAGGATAAGTACTGTGGCTGCTCCTGGGAATAAAATATACAACAATGAATGTGATAGATGTATTGTCCTCAAAGGAGTTTTTCATCTAGTCAATACAATAGAAATGTTCTTAGCTGGCCAAAAGGAAATAGTAGAAAATAACTATTGAGAACACTTACTGTGGTCTCAGAATTGGGTTCAAATTTTGACATTAGCATCTATTGTATAATCTAAGGCAAATTATTTAACTCATAAAGCTCACATGACTATTATTTGGATATTTAGGATAATGTGTCAAAAGAAAGGACTGTGTCTTTGTGTCACGGTGGTCAGCAACAGGAAATGTCCAAGCAGAGTCATGACTTGATCGTGTTCATTGAATTAGTCAGTAACAATTATGTATCTGTAATGTCTAAATGTTCACCTAAAACAAATGTTGAGGTGGCACATGTGGCTATTAAAGTGTTGTCAAGTTAGTTCACAACTAAATGAATCAGAGAGGTATTTTCTAAGCTCAGCACATGATACATCCTCTACCCTATGTGCACAATCTTATAGTCCTGACATGAAATGGGTAGGCAATACTATTGATGAACACCCACACTTTTAAAAAATTTCCTGCAGTAATTTTGTAATGGGACCACTTGACTAGAATGAAGGATGTTGGCCCTTTTGCAAAATGTATGGAGTAACAGTAAAGCCACAGCTCCTTGGGGGCTCAGATATGTTGCCACTTAGGTCTTTCAGTGTTGAGTAGCAGAGAGGCTGAAAACAACTCAATATTTTTCTGGATCCTCCTTCAGCCTTTTAAACTCCCAGTGAAATCATTGTCTAGTTTATTTATGAAGGACACTAGAGTTACCTCCTGCACCTTCATGTGTTGTGAGGGCCCAGCAGAAGACCTGTGACCCATGGCAAGTCTATGTGCAGTGGAGCAAAAGGCTGCCAGGGTTTCCACCATTTCCACAAAAACTGTAGACTGAACCTGTTCAAAGCTGTTGCTATTGTTGCTAGATCTCATTGTGTGGGTCCTGACTCAGAGCTCCTCCAGGTGCCACAGCATAAAACATGGCCTGGTTTAATGTCATTCCTCACCATTGTTATCATGCTCGTGCCCACCGTTGCATGTTTCGCCCTCAATCTAACTCATTGAAGACTTTTCTCTGCTTCCCCAGGCTTTATAAAGCAAGATGTTCTAGAAACCTAATAAGGTGTCCAAAACAAATGAGATAAAGTCTCACCCTTCTTGCAGCTAAAGAGCATGCTGGCTGCCCTTCCCAGACAGATGTGTAAATTCATGTATCAGTCATGGTATAGTCAAACTTCTTCATGATTCAAATACCCCCATGTGTCTCTGGGCTTCCTCATTCATTGCGCAGCTATTGCACGCACAGAACATTATTGAAAAAGCTGTGACTTGGGTGAGATGCAAGGAAAATAAATTGTTAAGCCTTCATCCTAATTTGTAAACAATCTTTCTAAACAGCTTAGGTTGCACCTTTAGCAAGGAAATCTATGCAATGTCTTCTGTTTTCCTGAACAGAATTTGAGTCCTCAGGACTCTGTGTCTACACATCATCTCCTCGCACAGCCAGAAAGAGGAAAGACAGAGGAACCCAGGACCATTGAGTGAACTCTGACTCATCACAATCCCAGAGAAGGTTTGCAAGACTATGGAAGCCAAAAGCCTCCTCTTTCTCTTGTGGGGCAGTTGGGGAGTTTGAACGCTCTTCCTTGCAGCCAGCACTTTGCATGCTGACACAAAAGAACTGCCAGCGCTCCCTAGAAAGGTAACAAAGATTAACACTCATCAAGAGAAAATGATATTCATATCTAGATTTCAGCATGCCAGGTATGGAGACATGGACACATTATTAAATTTTCTGAGTCTTGAGACCTGTTGTTATTAAACAAATGGTGCGAACTATTCCTCTGCTTATTCCAAAACATTTCTTGTACAGGTTAGCCATCATGTCCCCCCAAAGTGTATTTCCAGAAATTTCTTCCTAGGCTCTCTACGTGGGTGGACTAACACCTCAATCCTTAGTTACCAGCCAAAGAACTTAACCATTTACACCACCAAGAGACCCAGTTAGTTTTATATTAAATGTAGTTAAGTTGTTGTTAATTTTCAACTTTGCAAATTGGAACTGAGGTTACAGATAGTCAAAATACTCAAGGTAAACAGTTAAATAAACAGCAAGAGGATAATTATTAGGAGGGAAACATGAGGAAATATATGCTTCGTTTTAGAACACAAAGTCTACATTAAAAATGTGTCTGTCAACAAAGACATCAGGAAGGGTGCTCTATAAATGATGAATCCAAAAGTAATACATTAATCCTTGATGTGGAGAGAGAGAAAAAGACAGGAGTCAAAGGGAATAAGCAGAAACTATTACTTTTTTAAGGTATCTGAATGGGCAAATTTTATACCTATAATAAAATGAAACCACAACTCTGGAATAACTAGTACATAAAATATTGGAAAGTAATTGTCGCAATCAGAACAATGAGTCTACAGTTATGGACATAAGGAAAGGATGTGCACTGCAAGCCTGGAAAGAAAGAACATTTGTATACACAAAAAAGATCTTAAGGATCAGATCATGCAAAAAGTATATAAATAAATGATAGATAAGTAACATCAGGGAGAAAGGCAGACCAAGGCAAGCACACAGTAGCTATTTAGAGAGCTCATTTGTTAGAATTCTTGATTTGGTCAGCATGAAAATAAATAAGCAAACAAAAAATGCATTTGCAGGGAAAAAAAACTGTAAGCAACTGACTTTGAACAAAAAATGGGACAATATAAGGATATTTTTTTAATAAATCAATAAATTATGGTGAAATTATTCCTGTGATTGAACAGTTAGGTAAGAATGTGTAAGGTATAAATTACCCAAAAATGACCGATTTGGTCATGAGAATACAACATGGACACAGATGAATTATGGTCATGTAAACCATTGTCCTTGAATTAATCCATCCCTGTTTTAATAAATGATAACGGTTAATTCTTTTTGAGGTGGTAACTCTCTATGGGAGCAGTTAGTCTAATTTTTTTTCTCACTAGGAACAAACAATATATTTGAACTGCCAACCTGAATGTTACCAGCCACCAGAGGTCCTTTGGAGTAGTTAACATTAAGCAGTCAGGTGAATGAAAAGTACTAAAGCTAATTCACGACGGAATTACTAGAAATATTAGGCAGTTGGTGAATGTGTTGCTTGTACTGCTGGAATTTAACACTTGCATAAATGTTCACCTTCTTATTTTCTTTTGAAAACATCCACTCAGTACATCCACCAGAATGTGTGAACTGCGTGTCATTGTTACCAACTGTGATGTACCACTAGGTAACTGCCATGTCACTAGTGTATTGCTTTGATGGTTCAGTCTATAGCACCAGCATTTCAAATAGTAACAATAGTTGCCAATGATGGTCAAATTATAGGTGAGCTATACATGAAGATGGACTGGGATGAAAGACCAGGTCATCAAATTCTGAAAAACAAGAAATGTGGCCAGCAGAAATTTTATGAATGGTAACAGACCATTTTCTGAAATAATGCCGAAAAATGGGCCACACCAATTGAGAGGTATTAAAACTACTATCTGTGGAGCTCTATCTCCAAGTACAGCTAACCTTAGTGACTTACTGAAGTGTTACGACTCAAAATGAGAAGAAACATCGACAAACATTCACTGGAATCAAAAGAGGAAAAAGAGTTCAGAAAAATTTGAAGTCATTAAAAACAAATTGGAATAGATAAAGATCTATATCCTAAGCATAAGTGAGTTGCAAGAGACTGAACTTGTCCTTTGAAAAATCTACAATTATATGGTCTCCAATGCTGGGAATGACAAGCAGACAAACAAATGGCAGCAGAATCAGCATCAAAGACAACATTACAAGATGCAGTTCACTCTGAAGTACAATGCTGTCAACGATAGGGTAATAGCCACATACACAGAAAGGCTACCAATTAATATGGCCATTATTAAAATGAATGCACCAACTACTACTGCCAAGATAAATACATGGAAGATGTTATCCAGCTTCTTCAGTCTGACGTTTCTTACGTGTGCAGTTGGGATGCAATGATAATGAAGGCTGATGATTGCAATGGGAACGTGGAAATCAACGAGGGCTTGGTAATGAAAATGTGGTTGGTGCAAAAATGAAGCTAGAAAGCACATGCAAAAAGTCTGCAAGACCAATGACTTGGTCTTTGCAAGTTGTGTTCATCTGGGCAAACTAGGGAAACAAATACATAGAAAGTCATATATATATATATATATGAGAGATTTTTTTATTTAAAGGGTAAGTGTACATTAAGAAAGCATTCCAACCCAGTGCTGTCCAAGCCCAACATTATCCCATATGTCTGACACAAATCCACAAATTCCTCCTTCATCTCACAGAACACACACACACACAATGGCGTCAACTGCAAGAAAGCTGAGTCAGTGAGAATGTAAGCATCTCCACACGGCTGTTCCAGCACCAGGGCTGCATCATGATAGGTCCATGTGGCTTCTCCTCAGGATATCTTGCAGGAAGTGAGCCTTGCCAGATGAAGCAGGGAAATGTCGAAGGCAGCTGCACCCCAGTCCGACCATTAGAAAACAAGAGACCCGAGAACTTGAAAGGTGAGACCATTCTCTTCACCCTTCAATTAATCCCACATGTGTTTATTGGCCAGGTTGGCACAATAAACCTTAGCTATCTCACAAGTAATCCATTTTCAATAAAGTAGTTATACATGTGGACCTCACCTGAGAGGATACAGAAAACTCAAATTAACTACATGTGTAGAAGTAAATTATGTAGAAATTCAATACCATCAGACAAGTGTGACTACGGGACAGATCATCAATTTCTCACATGCAAGTTAAACTGAAGCTGGCAAAAATTAAAACAAGGTCATATAATCCAAAGAACAATCTAGAATTTATACCACCTGCATATAGAGACCGTCTCAGGAGTAGATGTGATGCAGAAAACACTGATGACACGAATTATGGAATGACATCAAAGGCACAACACAGGGGTAAGTGAATGATCCATAAAAAGGCAGGAAAGACAGAAAGGGTCAAATGTTTCATAATATAATATGGAACTTACTCTTTAAATTACAGTAGCTAAACCAATGGGAAGAGATGATAAGGAGCTGATCAGATTTCTCAGGGACGCTTCAGCAAACAAATGCAGTGTAGAATGACTTAGAGTCAGAATTGTGAAAGTGAAGAACATACTTGGGAAGGTTCAAACTGAAAGAAATAAAAAATCTTCAAGCTGAATGAATCAAGTTGCATTATTAAAGGATTATATGGGCTAAATACTGACTGAAACACATTCAGAAAATGGGAGGTAATGGATGGAATCACTGTACTAATAACAATCATTACACATTCAGCCATTACAGGAGGTAGCATAGGATAAAAACTAATGGTTTCAAAAGAAGAACTACATAGTGCCCTATGGAGTCTGTTCAAACAAGGTTAAAGGAGCAGGTGTGGTGCCAACGAGATGCTTCAAGCAATGCCTGCAATACTGAAAGTGCTCACTCCTGAATGGCAAGAAATGATGAAGATTGTTTTTCAGCCAACAATTGGAAGAGCTCTGTATCTGTGCTATCCTAAAGACAGGTGATCCAACAGTGTGCGATTTATCAAACAATATACCAGTATACCCCACAACTAAAAAACTTGCTGAAGATGGTTTTAAAATGAGTACAGTAATGCATCAGCAAATAGTCACGAGAAATTCAACCTGTTTTCAAAAAGAGGGCTTTGGATCTCACTACTTATATCAGTATTAAACAGAGAATGGGGAAAGGAGAGCATCCCAGAAAGATGTTTACCTGTATTTTATTGATTCTGTACTCATGCAGCACATGATACAAGGATCAAGAGGCAGTTGTGCAAACAGAACAAGGTTATTGTGTATGGTTTTAAATCAGGACAGATATGCATCATGGCTGTATCATCTACCATACTTATTCAAGGTGTAGGCTAAGCAAAGAATTAGAGAGGCTGGATGATATGAAGAAGAACGCAGGATCAGAATTGGAGCAACAACCTTCAATGTGCAGATGCCACAATTTTGCTTGTTTAAAGTGAGGAGGACTTGAAGCACTTGATGATAAAGATCAAGGACTGCAGACTTCAATATGTATTAGAACGCACTCTGAAGTAAACCACAATCCTCACCAGGGTACCAATAGGCAACATCAAGACAAACAGAGGAAAGATGTAAATTGTCAAGAACTTCATCTTGATTGGATCCACAACCAGTATTCATGGTAATGGCAGTCAAGGGATCAAATGATGCATTGCATTTGCATAAATTTGCTACACTAGATCTGTATAAAGTGTCTCAAAGTAAGGATGCTTCCTTGATGAGAAAGGTACACTTGACCCAAGCTTGGGTATTTCCAATTGCTTCAAATGCACGTGAAAGTTGGACATTGACTAAGGAAGACTGAAAAAGAACTGATTCATTTGAATTATGGTGCTGGGGAAGAATATTGAAAAGTACCATGAACAGCGAAAAGAAAAAACAAATGTGATGTGGATGAAGTCCAGCCAGGGTGCTCCTTAAAGTCAAAGACAGTGAAACTTGGCTCATATACCTTGGATATATGACTGGAGAGGCCAGTCCCGGGTGAAGAACATCATGCTTGGTAAAGTCAAAAGGGTGGAATAAAGAGAACCACGCTGAACAAGATGAATTAATACAGCGACTGCAACAATAGACTCAAACAGAGGAAGAAATGTGAAGACAGTGCAGCACTAGGCAGGACTTTGTTCTGCTGTTCACAGGATTGCTGTACATCAGAACTGACTTGACACATCTAGCAACAACAACAACAATCTGCAAAGACACCCTGTGAGGTAGATCATAATGCACTATGGACAACATTATTTTTTTTTCTAATGGCAATTCCAGAACACAACAATGCTCACGGTGAAGGGGCACAGAACCCAAAAGATAGTCTTCAAACAGAAGGGGATACCGTGTGATGTAAGATAAGGAAAAAGATATACTTCAGGGTTTTATCTTTTAACCATCCTTGTTCAATCTGCATGCTCAACAAATAATCTGAGAAACTGGCTTATATGAAAAAGGCACACAGCACCAGGATTAGAAGCAGATTCATTAGCAATCTGCAATAAGAAAAAGACAAAATCTAGCTCCCTGAAAATGAAGAAGACTTCAAGCACTTACTGGTGAAGATGAAAGCCTACAGCCTTCAGTATGGATTGCACAGCAACCGAAAGGAAACAACAATCTTGACAACTGAACCAATAAGTATTATCATGATAATTGGAGAAAAGATTGAATTTGTCAAAAATTCCATTTCACTTGTATCCACAATCATTGCCATGCAAGCAGCTGTCAAGAAATCAAATGACATATTTAGTTGGGCAAATCGTATGCAAAGACTTCTTTAATATGTTGTTCTAGGGGATAAAAGGCTGCAAATTCAAATATATTTCATACAGACCTTTTATTTAGTTTTTTGAGGACAAAAAATAAATGAATCATCTAGCTCAGCGAAATAATAAGTATGAGGTCATAATGAAGACAAAGGGATTCAGAGACATATGATTGAATTAAAAAGCATTAAAAACTAGGACATTTGTCACAAAATCATGATTCGTTGCAGATAACTTCATCACAGTCCCAGCAGGACAATAGAAGCGGGACCATGATTGGGCTGTTTACATGATTTTAGAGGAGATTGTTTTGGGGACCCTCTGAACACTGGGGATGGGATATGACTCAGAATGCTGAAACTCTAGTACCTCAATATCAAGGGGAGATCTAGGAAATGTCTGTGAGGGCAAGACTGAGGATTTCCAACAGTCTACTTTAACACACATTCTGCCTGAGGGCAATGATTTTCCATGACCTCTGAAGAGTCAGAAAGAATTTAATGGAGGCTGAATTTATGTAGAGACTTATAATGGACTAAGGAGTCCCACTGTAATCTAGAGCCTTTTAAGAAACCCAAACTCTGAATTTAAGCTGCAATGCAGTGGCAAATGGCATAAATGCTACTTGGAGGAATATACTGGGTCTGATCCACATCCACTGTTTTCAATCTCTTCACACACAAGTGAAAATTGAACATTAAACATGGTAAAAGAAGAACAGGTACCTTTGATTATGCTTTAGTTGAAGAATGTTAAGTATACTATGAGCTCCCTGAAGAATCAACAGATCTGTCTTGGAAGAATGGTTAGAAGTAGGGAAGATGAGAGTCTATTTTAGGCACATGAGATATATTTTCAGGAGGAACCACTCCATGGAGACAGATCTCCTGCTTGGTATAGTAAAGGGCATGGGAAAATTACAACAACAGACTCAATCATAGTTTTAAAAAAACACAAAAATGTGAAAATGTTTCAGTCTTAGTTCTGTTTTGATAGGGGGTTACAAGGCAGCATTAATAATAGCACTTAAAAACACCAACAAAAACCTTCTCTCTTTCCAACTGCAGATGAGGCATTTGGAGATATTACATATTGAGATAAGTATAGATAGCATTACATTTGAAATCAAAGTTTTTACTCCAAAACCCTACCTATACCAAAATCATCATCATCATCATCGTCATCATCATCCAGAAAATGTAGACATCACATACAGCATCTTCAGTCAAAAAGCATGATGAAAATTGGAATATCCATCCCCTTTATTTGCTTTTCATTTTTTATTTCCTTCTGTCTCTTTCCATTTGTGCTTTTCAGTGCATTTCTTTCTGTTAATTTTTTCCTCCTTTCACACTTTTAGGTACCCACCTCAAATGTGTTTTAACAAATTATCTAGTATTTGCAATGGATGCTTAATGTTCTTTTAGATTCCCAAGGTATAGTTCTCCAGTATTTTCTGTAACTGTCCCATTGTTTTCAGTCATTATCGTCAGTCTGGACTTATGGAAAACCCAAATCTAATAGAAGTGCATGCCATTACCATGCGCACTGGGAGGCTCAAATCTATTGCCGCCTTTCAAGCTGGCCCTTGGAAGCCTTTGTACAGGAGTCATCTTCTAGGTTTTGCAAAATAATATTTTTATCTTAATCCAGAGCACTTTCATTGGCTAACTTCCAGAAGTAAATCATGGGGTTTTTCCTTCTAATCTGGTTTATGCCGGAAGCTATAATGAAATGTATACATGACGGAGATGCAAATACTGAATTTTGGAAAAACTAGTGACATAGCTTCCATCATCATAGAAACACACAAGCCATCAATTCACCACCAACTGGCAGATGGTTAATGGTCTCTAACATTAGTATTCTTTCTCTAATTTTAATGTTTTCTGTAATCATGTCTAAAGGGATTCCTGGTGAACACTTTCTTGCTTAAGAGGAAAAAGCCAAAGTTTTGTAAAAAATAATGAAAGCTTTGCATCATCTATAAATCCATCACATGTGAACAATGCTGAAGCACTCTCCAATGTTCCGGCTAACCTATTTCTCACCTGGGCACCCCTTGCAGCAGAAATAGCTACGCAGCTGGATGGTGGATACTGCCACGGTACAAGAACAATATGCAATGGACATTACCAACTCCCAGGCTGCCAAGCTGTTGGTTAAGCATGGTCAGCACTGTTTTGAATATAATCAAATAGTGCAGGCAGGACCAGTCATCATGTCAGGTAAAGGAAACACATCCTTTCAATCTCAAACACTTTCCATGATTATGCCTTGGAATCTTTGGATACCTTTCACTGTGCAGAGGCCTGGTCCAGACATAGCAGTGTAACCCGGACGAAACTCAAAGTTCCAATGCTCTCTGTATCTTGCTTCCTGGTCTGCACATGAGAATGATTTCGGGTGAGGCACAAAATTCAGAGCAGAGTGAAAGAAAATATTTGAAGAGATTAAGTGACTTTTGTGAAGGGGCTCTTTTGGAAAAGAAGTCAAAAGGGCCCCAGCTAGTCTGAAAGGCTTGCTAAAAAGGATACAGCTGAACCTTCCAGGACAGGTTGGCTTTCTGGGAAGTCTGCTACTAGCTGGCCCTCTGTCTACCTTTGCAGGTAGATGCATCCCAGGAACCCAGCACCCTAAAGGTCATGTTGTACTCTTATCTCAAACACCAACCCCTAGTGCCCATTCAGGTTCTGGAGGGGCTAGTAAGAACATTCTCTTTCTCCTTTGCAATAGCTCTGTAGTCTTTTCTATTGATAAGGGAATGTGCCTTATCTGCATCTCCCTTTCTTTCCATACCTTCCTACAGGTAAAAAATGTGTCTCCCCCCCTTTCCTGTGTGTTATGGTTGCTTTCAGATTCTTTCCATCAGCACCTCCTCTCCCTTTACAGCCTCGGGACCTCCCCATCTCCTGTTCTACCTGCTGGACCTTTTATTTGATCACTCTCCTGGTCACTATAACCCTCTGCTCAAGGTCTTCAGGTGATTGAAGGCAAATAAAAGAACTCCTTCAGGACAGAGAGTATAGGTAATGCACAACTTACTAAACATTTTGATAATAATTTCAGGACAAGCACAAGAAAAGAGAGAAATGATACACTCTATCTTACAATAATTTTACATAAGGGCTAAAGTGGATACAAACCACACCCCAAACTCAGGTATTAACTGCATGTTGCTTAAAACTGTGCCACATTTCATATGTGCAAACTATCAAAGTGTACAGTCCAAAGTCACACTGTATGTCACCAACTCTCAAAAGTCCCCCTTTCCTTTGTCTGATGGATAAGAAAGAGCCTGCTACATTTTTCTTAACTAAGGGTCCCACACGCTGGCAATTTTGTCAACCTAGATGTAAATACCACTGCCACATCTGAATCATAATAAATTTTGTTTACTGTACTTAGACATTGGGTTTGCTTACATTTTCGTTAAAACAGCTGAAGATTTATCCTTCTGTCAGCGCCACTGGAAAATTGAGAGTCTTGTGCAAGTTGTAAGCTTTCTGCTTAATCTTCTGGAAACTTTTCCAATTTTCCTTTCATAACACCAGGAGGCCAGTGGTGTGCCACTTATGGATGGAGAGGGAGGAGTTCTGTATCCCCAAGCCCCCTCCTTTACTCGGTTGACAAGCTCCACAGAAATGAAATGCAGTAATATACATTAGCACTAACTTATACACCAGGCTGTCACCATCAGGTAAAATTGATCACAAATTACTGATTACGGAATCAGGAAAGTCATCAGTTATATTGTACTTGATTACTTTCTCATAAGAGGAATACATTACTGTGTATGGGGAGATTACTCATGCATAAAAATTTGGAAGTGACACCCCAGCAGCCCACATGCAGGAGAGAGAGAGAATTATGCTGAGGAAGTAAGACAAAGTTTATATTGTTTTAAACTGGCTATTCAATTACAACAAAGACTTTAATGTGTACTTAAATAATTTTTAACTGTTTTCTGGCTGAAAGCTTGATCCTTTTAAAATTTGCAATGGTCACTTTAACCAGCTACAATTTCTAGTGCAAAGAACTCTGGTATGGATCAGTGCTATTGGACTAATACCATCCATGGGATTCATGTTCACACACGGTAAGAAAGGAAATGGTCTTTCTTTTGTCATCCATTTTCTCCTGAAATACCCTTTGAATTTGTTTCCACTCACCTCTCTCTTCTGTATTATATTCTGATGGTTTTACATCACATTGCCAACTGCCTCTCATTTGAGTTTATTTTTCCATGTGTTCAAACTCACCAAGCTCGCTGTGCTAGCAAGAGGAGGCTGAATGCCCCAGTGATCACTTAATGTTCCAGCCCAGCCTCACTCCCTCCATGGGACAGTTCTACTCTCTTCTATGGCATTTTCATGAATCAGAATCATGTCAACAGCAGTTGGCCTTCAGAAGATCATAAGCTCCAGGATGGAAACCATGGGGTAGCCTCAAAAAAGCAAAAATGATATTAATAGTGATACTTTGTCTAACTCCTCAGGGATACAAAGCTAAAGCATTCCTTTATGAGATAGCGTGTGTGCTTTCCCACAAATGTAGGGGCTGCCGCAAGTCTAGAGAAATATGGCATTGATGGACAATGAGAATTTTCCACAGACTTTGAAGTCCTCTTGTATAGACATCTTTAGTACTGGTCACAGATGATTCGTGTCATACCCATGGGTTCCAGAACAGAAATGAACAAGATAGAGTTTTCAGTCACTGGCTTTGAGAAATAGAAATGTCTTCCTTAGGAGGCACTGCTGGGATGATTCAAACCATCAAACTTTCAGCAGTCAATTGCATTCATATGAGAGCTTAATTGTTTGGGCCACCTAACAGATGATCGCTCATCTGAATCCAGGCTATGCATAACCTAGAGAAGTACAAATTTAGATTAGCATCTCACACCTTAAAAACAAGCGCAATCCAACTGTTTAAAGCATCATCGTATTTCTGTATCTTTGTCTTTGTTTTCTACCTGGAGAATCTAGTGAGCCTCATAATAATATTGGCTCTGCTACGAGATCATCTTCTACTAATAGCATAAACTTTTGTCCTGGAGAGATTGTGAAGGAAAAGAAATGAGAAGCCAAGACATCTAGGTACAGTAACAGAAATGTCTCCATCTAGGTTGTTGGTGTTTGGCAGTCATCGCTGAGGGCTGAAGTCTGCATGGTAGGGAGCCTGTATAAAGAAGTCCATCTTCAACCACGAGTGCAAGCTTGGATACTCCCATTCTTTTAACACATGTGGGAAGCGTCTTCTCACTTAAGAATGTCCTGTGCCCTGTAGGACAAATCCACAAGCTGCTACACAGTAGAAAGTGAAGCCACACTTGCCACCCACTGTAGGGCACCTCCTGCCCTGTCTGTAATATGCTGTTGCTTCACTTTCTTCATTCTGGTCATGGCTGCTCTCGGCCTTCCTGCCATTACCCTCTTCACCATGCATGCCTCCATTTGATCAACCCTTCCCACAAAGCCTTCCTGATCAAGTTTCTGCTATCACCCAGATGGACACTCAAAACCTGAGTGCTTCTTGACAGCATGGTCCCTAGATGTGGACCCCTGGTTCACTCTAATCCATAAGCATGAAATTTTGGAATTGAGACAATAGCCAGCAACAAACTCATTTTGTTTCAGAACCTACATTTTTACTACTACCTTCCTCCCATTCTATCCCAGTTAAAGAGTGCCTTACACAAAATAACAATTATTTCTCTTGCCTTTTTGGAAGCAAAATGAACCAAACTCATTGGCATCAAGTGGATGGCAGCTCACAGTGACCTAACAGAACCAGGAAGTGCTACCCTTGTACGTTTCTGAGATCATTTGTAAGTTTTTACAGGAAGAGAGCCTCTCTTTCTCCTGCAGAAGGGCTGGAGGTTTCAAACTTCTGACTTTACATTAGCAGCCCGATGCGTAAATATTATTGCACCCCTGAATACGAACCAGTGTTCAGTGAAAGTCAGCATTCTCTAACTTTCTCAGAATCTGTGAGTTCAGAGAGCTCCTCCTGACATCTTCCAAACATGATAGCTTCACTTCAAATCATACCCCATGTGAAAGATTTTTTTAAATTTTTCTAGTGGAAGGGTTTGAAAAATATATACAATATGGTTTGGAATATAAACGGTCCTCATGTAATCTATTTTAAATGTGTTATAGACAAAGGTTCACAAAAAAAGACACTAGCTCCAAAATTTAATCATTAAAGCTGGTTGTTTATAACAATAGAATATTTAATGCTATAGGACAGAAAACAAATGTCATGCAATGCATTTGTTCTTTGCCTGGGCTTTAGTCTTCAACAAGATCTGACAAATATTGGCATTATATGTCACTAAGAAGTAAAAGATCATGCTCTGACCTTCAAGAATCCCCAGAATATGTACATTATGTTGATGTGCCCTTTGTTTTGTCTATCTTGGTTTGCTTTGGCGGCCTCTGCAATTTCAGAAGGAGCGAGGCTGTTCTACCAAGTTTCCTGTGTCATCATTTTAGCCAAGGCATTAACTAAAGACAAAGAGTTCTTCTTCCACTCTTCCCCTGGGACATAGCTGGGTGTCTCGATCTGTTGAGAAAAGCACACTTCACCAACGGGTCAGGGCCTCCATTTGGGTCACTTCAGGTCCAGAGTGCTCTCTCACTCAAGTGACAGTAAACTTTTCAACAGAACTAGGACAACCAATGCAGTTTTGAAATGGAAGAGATTGGAAGAAAGGCTAGCCGGGAGCAGACAGACATGTTGCTTCTTCCTGATAAGGTGGCCATCTGTGTACACGTCAAGCCCTTCTCTCTTCCAACCCTCCCTCTCCAGCCACATTCCATCCTCACCTCACCCACCTCCTGTGTGCTGCCTCCATTCCCCTGCTCCTTCTCTAAACTCTCAGCATGCTTATCATCAGGAGTGTACACTGGATAATCTTGTCATGCGCTCTCTCACATGTTTGCCCCCTTGGTTTAGCCTCCTCAACTGGAGGTCACCAGTATTAAATGGTATCCGTGTCTCATCTTTCCTACTGTGTGACATGGAACATAAGAGTCTGGCCCCTTCTTCTGATCTTCCTCCTCCTTATTCTAATCCTTCTTCTAGAACATACACTGTAAAGTTTATTAGATATTGATCAATGATTCTTCCATGGAATTCCAATGGTTTACGCTCCAAAGAGTTGTGTTTAGATTATCAATTTTACTGTATCCATGCCTGGATTCAGTATTTCCAAGCCTTGTTGTTTTTGTCCATAAAGAGGTATCTTGAAGGGTGTATCATATTGTGCATTTTCATGAGTACTAGAGAGGAAGCAAATCTTTTAAAGAGTTCATTGACCAATGTAATTTTTCCCTCTGTACTATTTATTCAGATGCTTAGTCTAAATTTCTACTTGAGTTTATTAATTAATTAAACTCCCTGTGTCATGGAAATGGTTACCACTTAGTTTGCTAACTACAAACTATAAATTTTCCAGAAGCTTTGTGGAAAAAGGGAAAGAAGTCTGTGACTCTATTTCCAAAAAGTAAATTCTTAGTCACAACCCCTACATTCTGACCCATGTGCTCGATATCATGAATCAGAATCAACCAACAACTACATTTCTCTTCAACCAATCTGGATGAAAAGTCATGCAATATATATGTTGAGCATCATATTCCAGTCTGTAGTACTGTTTTTTCACTGCTTACTGAAACAGGAATTGATGTGCTTGCATGACAGAGCTGGTGAAGGATGTGGAAATTGCCATGGACTGCCAAAAGAACAGACAGCTCTGTTTCCAAGAATTATAGTCATAATGCTCTTTAGAGACCAGGACAGCAGGACTTTGTCTCCCATACTTTGGGTATGTTGTCAGAGGAGACCCATGCCTGCAGAAGAACATCATGGTTGGAAAAGTTGAGGGGCAGTGGAAAAGAGCAAAGTCCTTAAAGAAATGAATTGTCACAGCGGTGGCAACAATGGCATCAAACATAAGAATATTCATGAGGACAGGGCACAACTGGGAAATAATACATTCTGCTAATCCATATAGTCACTGAGTCAGAACTGACTTAACAATTAATAACAACCACAATAGCCAAAGAAACCTATATTCAGCCCTAGGAAGCTTCCACTTGAACTCTTATTCACAATAGAATCTACTGTTGTAGCTTTGCTCCAGAAGGTATCCTATTTCTCTGAATCCCAAAAGATATGGCTTTATTTTGATTACTCATGTAGCTAAATATCAAGCAGCTTCTAGGATCTATACTGACATCTGCTGTTTAGTTTCCATCAGTCTGTCCCATCTGGCCTGCGTTCAACAGGATCCAAATCAAGACTGAGCAAGATCAAAGGACCTTCCAAAGCAATTTCACATGATATTTGGAAACACGTGCTCTTTCTGTTCTTAGAGTCAGGAACTCTGTTGTCTATGGTCCTGTATATGACTCTGCTCAGATAAAACTTTTTAGTATTCTCTCCTCTACTACATGCTAGCACCAAAAAAAAAAAGAAGGAAAAAAAAGGCTGGCTTCTCTATCTGTGTGGGTTTTGCGTGATTTGGGAACATTATATATGATAACAAGTAGTACATTACTAGAACTTCTGGTCATTAAAATGCTTTCCAATTATTTATTGGATCTGTATACCTAAATCCAGGGAATTTCTTATCTTGATAATTTAAAATACGTTCCCAAGATACCTGACATCTATCTTTGATTCTCTTCATGTTTAGGTATAAAGGGTTTAACAATTTTTTTACTCTTGTGCAACAAAGTCTCATTCTTTTTAAGTCCACATTCCAAGAAGAGGGACCCATGCAGTAAAGATGTACTGTCTAGTAGCAGAAACCTCCACTCAGCCCTCAGCATCTTCCAACTTCTGCAGGATTACATTCCTGTGAGCCATGGCAGAACATATCCATTCCCGATGTCTCTCCAATGTCTAATACCTGCCTGACATTTTAATTTATTTAAGTAAAAATAAATTTCATATTAAAATGAAGAGACAAAGAGAAAAAAGGTAAAAAATCACTGATAAAATTCAATGGCAAAACAAACATTATATTGGAAAACATGGACTCCATTATCACTTCCTTCTGCAAGAACTTTCCTCCACACTGGCCAGAGCACTGGGGAGCACTGGCCAGAGCACTGGTTCTAGGTGACAGAGAGTGTGCTTTGTTTGAACTTGCCAGAAGAGAATGGTTAAAGAATGAGAAATACCTGGGTCAAATTGAAGTATTTCCCCACATCCTCTTTTAAAAAATTATTATGAAAATAGATAAGTGGTAGAAAAAATGACATTGAGGTATTACTTTTTTATTATTTTGCAAAAAGGCTAACTTGTGTCCCTTCACTCCAGCTTGAGAATTATGACAACTGTAATTTAAAAACTGTAAAACAAACTTAACTTGCCTTTACATATCTCTAAGAATTGTGTACTATAAAATTTTAGGTATCTATCATTTTTACTTCTACTTTGTACGAGTGGCTTGGTGGATGCCCAACTCCTAGCATTTTCCCTTTTCTATCTAGAGGAGATAGAAGTCTTTGGAAGACCCAAGACTTTTCTGCTGTATGTTCCTCAAAGGCATTTCTAAAGATTTCAACCCCTCTTCTTCAGTTCTTTCTTCCCAACGGCCAAACAGAATATCCAGTGTGCTTGCCTATTTTCCATTTCAGTCAAAGGTGGTCCAATGGTATGGATGAAGCTTAGATGGTCAGACTCAGTTGTTCACCCAGAAAAAGAGTTCAGAATGGAAATGGAAGGACAGAGATCCAGGTTTCAGGTCAACACCCAAAAACCAGATCTGGTCTCCAATATTGGTGTGTCTTCTTTAGAACTCTGCTATGAGTTAGCATCAACTTCATGGCAATGAGTTTGTTTCAGGTTTTCCAGAGAATGTCATCTCTCACTCTGTAGGTAAACCTGATTTTCATCTTTCCCTTACAATGAATATGATGAACCATCGCAAGCCATGTCAACTTATTTGATCGCTGTAGTCAAGAATGAGAATGGACTGGACTTCTTTTGGCAAAGTAATTATTGTTTGATGATTTTTAACACATATTTAGACAAAACTGAAATGATTATGGAGCCTTTTAAACTTCATTTTCTTTTCCAATTTCGCTGTCGACATGGATCCACTTATTGATGGGATGCCAAATGTCTTTATGTGTGCTAGAAAGACTCCAAAAACAAAACAGTCCTTTCGTTTCTTTCTACTCTGTTCATTTCAAAAGAGTAGCAAATTTAGCCGCACTCTCCACTTCTTTCTATGGAACAATGGTATTTTTACTGAAATGAGAAATTTACATGGCCATTTAAAAGTGCTAATTCTTGCTCAAAATTGCTTTGGCATTGCATTATGCAAGATTTCTCCTAAAATTGGAAAGTGCTGAATCTATCGATCCAGGGTGTGAAATTTAGAGGTTGTGCCTGGTAAGTTTACTATGCCTGTCAGGGAAGTCCTGCTCACCATTCAAGAGCAATTCGTCTTTGGTTTGAGCAGAACTTTTGTAGCTTAATGGGTGATAATTTCCTCCTGTCAGCCATCTCATATTCAGTCTGCCCTGCAACCCGCCTGTGTCACAGAAAGAGGAGGCAATGTAATTTTCCACCCACCTGTAGAAAACAGATCAGTTTTATTTCCTATGTGATTCCGAATACACTGCCCAGTGAAAGGAATTCATTATACTCCGATGCAGTAATTATCGTCAAGTAGAGTGGAGTTGAAGCACATAAACTTTTCAATCTGACAGAGATGGGTTGGAAGGTTGGCTCCCCCAACCCTTTTATGTTATATGATCCCTGGCAAATTGCTTAACGTCTCAAAGCTTCAGAATTCTCATCTGTAAAGCAGAAATAATATACCTATCTTATACAGTAATGGCAAGGATTAAATGACAATATACACAATGTTCCTAGCATCTGGCAGGCACTGAACAATTAATATTATTATTCAAGCCTCAAATTAAGAATAATAATTATTCAAGCATCTAAATAAGAAGAAGAATCACATTCCTCTTTATCTCTAATCACCACCTCCATTTTGTTGTTATGGAATTATCTCCATTTAATCTGTGCAACATAAAACCTCATTGCTTGCAAACTTCTCCCCAACTTTCTGAAAGTGTGTGTGCGAGAGAAAGAGAGAGAAGGAGAGAAAGAGAGAGAGAGAGAGAGAGAGAGAGGTATTTCTTCTTGTAATTCTTTAAAGAGAGATCAGTAAGAAAAGAGATAAGGAGTTTAAAGTAAGTGAGGCCCCCTTTCCATTGCTTCTCTCTCACTTCCCCACAACTTCCCATGACAAAGTAATGTGGTGACACACTGATTGTATGAGAAAGTGGAAGCTTTCTAGTCTTCTAACCAGTTACAATTCCAGTAATCCATAGAAGCGGTTCTACATTGTCCTAAAGGGTCCCTAAGAGGTAGAATAGACCAAAAGGTATGCAGGGGAAGAGAGAGAAAAACAAGGTTTCTTATTCTGAGGTGGTTTGTGTGTTGAGATAATGCCTGGATATACTACTGGAATTTCAAGTTCACATTCAGAGGAGAAAGATCTGATTTATATATCTATGTCTATCTATCTATCTATCTATCTAGCTATATATTTATATATATATATTTATTTATTTATTTGCTTAGAAACAAAAACTGTATGTTTTTATATAAACTATGGATTTTTATATATCCCTAAAAGATGAGCCCCTGGTTTGGAAGACATTTATTCCACAAAGGACTCAGCCATACCAGTGGTGGTCAAGGTGCCACAAGTCTGGGCCATCCTCTTGTGGATGGAATAGTTTAGGAATTGGAACTGATGGAATAGCCACTAAGAACAATAATAAAAATAATCTTCCGTTAAATTGAACGTGACTATGAGACTTGCTCCAACCAAAGCAATATGAGTGGGAATGGGGTTTGTCATATCCAGGTTGAGTTTTTAAGAGATGGTGCAAGATTTACAAAAATCTCACTTCCTTTGTTCCTGCAACTGGCAATGCTCAGCAGGAACCTACTCTGCCCGAATCCACGCCAGAAGAAAGATGCTGCACCACGGAGCTTGTGGCTAACCCCTGATGGACATTTGATGGAGAGAAATGTTAACCTTGTTTTAAGCCAGTGAAATTTTTGCTACTGCAGAACAACCTAGTCTACTGCAAGTATATAAAACTCACCTTTTAAAACAAGATTTCAGGTTGATAGGAAGACTAAAACCTCCTTTGGCCACCATTTTGACTACAGCGATCTGTGATTTAGGTCTTTTTCTATGTCTTTTATTAACATTCATATAGCTTTGTAAGACTATATGGCTCTCACCCAAAATGGTTATGAATAATTTTATGACTTTATTAACCCAGGTCCTGGCCTCGAGGCACTTACAAGACCTACAGTGTATTGAGTTTCCCTATAAATATTCAGCACATGCACAAACTACTTGGAAAATGTAAAGCAACAGCAGCATAAAAAGAAAAATTACCAAACACATTTAGAAACTGAAGATCATACAGAAGGACAAAACGGGGGAAAACAATGTATTTTTCAACACATTCAACCTTCAATTCCATAAAAGCTTTCTTTTTATGTTTTACTGTAAGCGTTATTAGTAGTCATATCTGGGTTCAGAGCACTTGGTGGTAAAATTGCCAACTCAGCAAGGTTTGCGTGATTGCCCCAAGCCCTGGCTATAGCAAACGCATCTCTATTTCCTCAGAACTGCTCCCTTCAATCTGTGTGTCTCATTCCCGGCTCCACTTTCTCTTACTATCATCTGCTCTTTCCTTATCAAAGCCTGACCCATGGACAAAGATGTTAGCCAGGACTTAAAATATATACCTGTGACAGGCAATTTGCATTTTGAATTTTCTCTGCAATCATGCCTTGATGGGCCCTGTCCCCATTTCCCTCTAAAGCACTCATCATGTCTAAGAGATGAAGCTTTTCACATGGTTGAGAAATGTTGGCTCTCATCTCTGAAATCAACCTCTAGTGCTCCTTCACATAATTTGTGTCTATCTGGGATGTCCTTATACTGCACCACCTGTAGACATCAGAGTAATAACCACATGCAACATTTCTTGAATGCTTACTATGTACCAAGGGTCCTTTCATGCACTCTCAGAATTGTGTTGTCCAACTGTGTGAAACCAGTCCCTGTGTTTTCTCCTCTCTAGCAAAGATGGAAGGAACTCTGGGGGTACAAAGGTCAAGCCCCAGCTGCCCCCAGAGAGAGAAACAACCTTACGTTCCTCAAGGACGCAGAGGGATAAAAAGACCTGCAGATCAATTCCTGGAAAGACTAGACCATGGGAGCCATATCGGTTATCTCTACCCTGTCCTATAGAGTAGGTACAAGTTGGAATTGACTTCAGGACACACACAACAGCAAAGAAGAGTCAACAGGGGCAGATAGAAGTTAACTGAATAGTCCAAGAGCAGGTGACCCGTGTGTTGCAAGTCTTGGGTGCAAATGCAGAGAATTTAGCACCTATCTTGATTTCATTTCTACCTTATTCTTCCTCCCTACTATTAAAAGGGTAACTTAAAAATGAATGATGCTACCCTAGTAACACCCACAAGCTTTAGATTTGTCTTAAAGATCATGGAGAACAAGATAGTACAGCATATCCTATAGGTTCTCTTCCACAGGTAGGAACTTTTCTGGACAAAATAACCAGGTATGACTACCCTCTGTCATCACTGGAGCATGTTGATATCAGTTTTATGTTCAGTACTGCATGTCCCACTGGAAAGAAAAACAACCAAAGTCTCCAGCTTCCATGACCAGACGCTGCTCCTCTAGAAAACCAAGGTTCATGTTTATCCCTCCCAACAACTACTTTCCTAGAGATGGTGTGTTAATCCAGGTAGACTAGAGAAACAAATTCATGGACACTAGTGTGTATAAGAAAGAAACAAAAGTAGTGAAGGAAGCAGATGGTGCCTGGCTATTAAGGGATATAGAGTCTGGGGCCTTGGAGACTTGAAGATAAACAAGCAGCCACATAGCTGAGAAGTAGCAAAGCCCACATAGAAGAAGCACAGCAGCCTGGGTGATCATAAGGTGTTGAGAGGATCAGCTATCTGGCATCAAAGAACAAAAAAATCATATTATTGTGAATGAGGAGGAGTTCAGAATGGGGACCCAAAGCCCATCTGTAGGCAACTGGACATTCCCTCACAGAAGGCTCTCAGGGAGGGGACAAGCCAGTCAGGGTGCAGTGTAGCAAGGATGAAACCGACAATGTCCCTTTAGTTTTTAAATACTTCCTCCCCCCACACTACCATGACCCCAATTCTACCTTATAAATCTGGCTGGAGTGGAAGATGTACACTGGGACAGATAGGAATTAGAAACACAGGGAATCTAAGCCAGAAGAACCCCACAGGACCTGTATGGAGAAGGGAGACAATAGGAGGGTGGAGGGAAGGTGGGATAGAAAGGGAGAACAACAGATTCCAGGGATCTATAAATAACGTCCTCCCTGGGGGACAGACAGCAGAGAAGTGGGTGAAAGGAGATCATGTAAGACATGACAAAATAATGATAATTTATACATTATCCAGGGTTCATGGGGGAGGGAGAGTGGAAAAGGAAGGGAAAAATGAGGAGTGGATAGCAGGGGCTCAAGCAGAAAACAGGTGTTTTGAGAACGATGAGGGAAACAAATGTACAAAAGCACTTGACTCAATGGCTGTATGGGTGAATTGTAATGAGTTGTACGATCCTCAAATAAAATGATCTAACTTTTTTTTTGAAAAAGGAAAGAGCTGTATATACAATAACAATTGAATTTTGAGAAAACATCCCAGTCCAGTCTAGATCAAGTCCATAAATCCCATATTAGCCCCTAGGTCCAATGCCAATCTGCAAAGTACTCTTCAGACTCATGAAACACAAGCAACTACAACGAATGCTGGAAGATCACAGGGCAATGGGTGAGAAGTCTTGGGGATCAAGTGATGGTGTGTCTCAGCACTGGCAGAAGTTCTGCATGGGGTTCATCGAGCTCAGGACCCTAGTGTAGTTTCAGGTGTCTTATCAGCGACAATTAGGTTGCAGCTTGATGACCTCATTTGGAGGTGCCACAGAGATAAAGAGCTTGCTGGAAGTGGGACAAACACCTACTTCCTGCAAGATACTCTCTGCTTGGCATTCCTGATGGCAAGGCACATGGAGCTATGCTAGTGTCTGGGTGCTGAAGGAGCCACATGGAGAACTCTGCCAGCACTGAGATTTCCCATTGCCATGGATCCGCAAGGCTTCCATGCTTCCTGCTTTCGATGTCATTGCATGTGTTGCATGAGTCACAAGAAGAATTCATGGGAAAATATCAGACTTATGGACTAATGTGGAACTCATGGACTTGAACTGGACTGGACTGGAATGTTTTATTTGTGCATAATTGCTTCGTGATATAAAGCTCTCTCTTAGACACACATGAGCATCTATGAATTTGTTTCTCTAGCCCACCCAGATTCACACATACCTTGCAGTTATTTTTTTGTTTAATCATCAAGGTCATGTGATTGTTCCTGGAAAGAATGCAGCTTTCTTTCCCCAGTACTTGTCCCCGTGATGCCATGGCAGCCCCCAGCTAGAAGTCCACATATGCTATTGACTAACTTCCTAAATCTCTCAACAATTCGCTCAAGTTGTGTTTTGTTCTTAATTGTGAAGCTCAGGTTTAATGCAGTGAGTTCATTCTATAGCAATTTGACTCATTTGCCATTTATCTCTGAAATAAATCATTTAATATCTCAGAGTCTTTCTATGAAGAAAAGAAGCAACTTCTTTTTGAACAATGAAATCACGTCTCACTGGCATAATTGGACTGGAACTCAGACAGGCTGGGATTTAGTTCCAAACTCAGAACCCATGAAGGTCAATTGAAACAAGGTACCTGCCCACCCCAGCCTTAAATGGTACTTGTTTTGTTTTGTTTCAAATTGTATCACAAACATGCATACCAAATAAGATCCAAGTGTTATGGATTATAATGGCTAGTTTAAGGGAGAAAAACACGAGGACATTTTTAAGACTGCAGCATAGCTTTCTTTCTTTGCTCTCCAGTCACCGGAGCCTGCGCAGCAATCAGTTCAGCTTAAAGAATAGGCTGTAGTGTGACCAGATGGAACAAAAATCAAATCAATACACCCAAAAGGTATCTATCTACTGCACCATGATTTGGATTCATTTCAGAATGACATCAGTTTGGCTACAACCTGAACAAACAAAAATCTGTCTTTTCTAGAAATGTCTATTCTCATAACTATGCAATAAATCATTAACAATAAAATGTGTCTAGCTCACAGACCAGTGCACAACAATTATATCTGCCTCTCACCTTCGACCCCTTTGCTTAGCTGCCCATATTTACATAGTTCCTCTTCATTTCAGCCTCATCTTAACTGCACTCTCCAATCACTGCTTGACAACTTGCTTTGATCCTCAGAATTCTGTGGAAAGTAAGTTTCTTTCTTATTCTTTCCACTTCTGAAGCCTCTGAGTGATCATTGTGTATGTTCACACATACTGTCTGAAGAAGGACATGGTCTTAGGAGTGGAGGAAGGCTGATGTGCCAGCTGCCATATGTGGTTAAAACAACTTTGCGTGCTTAAAGCGAGGAGGACCTGAAGCACTGGGTGGTAGGCTCAAGGATCACAGTCTTCTGTATAGATTACACTTCCAAATAAAGAAAGCAAAAATTCTCACAACCGAACCAATAGGTGGCATTGTGAAAAACAAAGCACAGACAAAAGGTTTCAAGGATTTCAATGAATTTCAAGGGTCCAGAATGAATGCTCATGAAAGCAGCAAACAAGAGACCAAACTCTGCATTTAACGGGCCAAATCTGTGGCCCCAAATCTCTTTAAAGGACTGACAAGCAAGCAGGTTTCTGCGAGGATTGAAGTTGTCTCATAAGCACTTGGAAGTTGGATGTGGAATTCGGAAGACTAAGACAAAAGGATTCATTGGAACTATGGCGTTGGCGAACTGCCACAAGAACTCAAAATCTCTGCATTGCAGGGAGAAGGATGGGCAGCTCCATCAAGGCAAGCATGAGGAGACTCCATCTCACATTCCAGAGACGGGAAATCAGGAGAGGCCAGTCCCAGCAGAAAGAAGTCATGCCTGTTTAAAGTCAGGAACAGCTACAAAGAGGAAACCTTTCATAAAATGGGTTCACAGTGTAGCTGCCACGGTGAGTTCAAGCATAGGAACAATTGTGATGATGGTGCAGGCCTAAATGGTGTTTCATTCTGGTTTACCAGGGTTTGCTGTGAATGATATCACTGCTGGGGAGCCAGAATAGGGAAAGAGAGAGGTTGTTTCACCAAACACCAGAATAGAAGCATTACAAGGGGGCTGTAGGGAAATCAGGCACACATCAGATATGTACGGAACTATCCAGAACTGAGCATGCTTGGATCCAAGTCCGCTTGACCCAGGTGTAAAGCCCACCTAGGCGCAAAACACAGGTTTTCGCAATGTGAAATCCACTATTATGTGCGCTGAAACTCAGCCTCCACCATGGCTTCCCCGGCCCCTGAAGAGAAAAGCCCACCAAGGGCAGCTTGCCAGGCCTCTTGTCCTCCCCTCTAGTTCCGGGGAGGGATTCCTCCCACGTGTGGGCGTGCTATATCTGCATGCCCTCGCAAGGTCTGCTCGGCCCATACTCTCTCCCAGTCTCTGGTGAGTCCCCGCTTCTGCACCTGTGATTTCCCTCGTCTGTATTCTGTCCACGTGGTTTTCCACGTTCACTTGGGAACTCCCATGCGGCCAACAGCGAGTCCTATTTGAGACGCATACCTGAAACTGCCCTCCCCCTCCTAAAAGTCACGTGGATTACAAATGTGCTTTTGTCGAGTGAGTTCTTCCAGCGGTTTGAAGCGAGACCCAGTGAGCCCTCTCCAGACATCAAACATCTGCGGCCTCATGACTCGGGTACAAAACTCTGGGCTCCACCTTCGAAGTTAAGCAGGCTCCTGTCTCTGGCGCCAGCCAGGCCCTCCTCACTCTGCACCCTCCAGATCAGACAACACCTGGTTAGAAGCTGAGATGCACTGGGGACGGGCTCAGACCTTATGAAGTGTCAGAGTTAAACCAAGTGGCATGCCGTTTGCAACCAGCAGCGTTTGTCAGAGGGAGATGGGGCTGCCTTCTCGCAGACTCTTCCGCGCATCTTAGGGGATGCAGTCCTCCCCTTCGACGCTGTGGCCAGGAGAGCTGACTGCCTCCACGGATATGGCGTGAAATGACAGCCCATTTCACTGTGGGCCAGGCTATATACAGAGAGGTTTGTAACATGGGCTCTGATTAGATGATTGCTGCAACCATTTACCCAGAGCTCCCTATGCAGGGCTGCCTCTGACTCTCCTTCTGTGAGTCCCGCCTCTGTTAGGTAGCAGCATAGAGACAGGGCTGTCCCTCCACAAGGCTGAAGGTGCCTACAGGAGGATCAAAAAAAAAATCAGGCAAGCCCTTAGATAGCCATATTCAGTCACGAAGACAAGCCAAAAAATGAGGAGCTGATACCAAGAGCTCCAGTAGAAAGAAAATGCTTTGAAAACGATGATGACAACATATGTACAAATGTGCTTGCGACAATGATTGTACATATGGATAATGATAAGATTTGTATGAGCCCCCAGTAAAATGATTAAAAAAAAAAAGACTAACTGGTCATGCTCCAAATTGAGTCACCCTGAGCCAGGTGAGCAGTATACCTGTGTCGCTCAAACAAGGCCCAGGTGGGCTTAATCCAGCCCCTAGGGTCAACCAATACATTCAACAACACCTCCCAGCCAGAGCCCACATACTTTGACTGAGGGCACAGTTAGACACTTCCCTAAAATAGTGGGTTCCCTTTGAGACAGTAAAACTGGAAACTTCTTCCATTCTTTATAAAAACTCACTTGGTTCACAAACCAGGCTTTAGCACTCTTTTCTCTTGCAAAGCCAAGAACCAAGGTTATTTCCCAGCTGAGAAATCTAACGCCTCCATGTTTTGCAATCTGCGCTTCCCTAAGGCTCCCTCCCATGATGCCTTTGGAAGATTAGTCTGTGCAGGCCGGTTTACTCTGTTTCCCAAAGCCCTCCCAGCATCCTTTGCTTTTCTGGCATATTTCAGTTGCTGCCTTCCCAAACTGCTGCTCACCGGCACAGTTTCCGTAGGTTGGTCTCTCTGGAGGATGCCATTTGGGCAGGACAGCTGAACAAGTGATTCTCTGCTGCCCTAAACACGAGGGTGTCTCCTCCCAGGGCTCTAACCATATGTTCAGGGGGCAGGACTTATTGGCTAGTCCCTCCCACATTGCCCAACCCCAACTAACACACACACACACACACACACACACACACACTCCAAACATGCTTCCTCCGGTGTATAGACAAGCCAAGTGAAACGGAATGCCTTGTTTTCGTAAATTTGGTTTTTGTGTTGGGTCTTGTCTGCTCTTTGCTTTTCTTTTTGTCAAGCTTTGGCAAAAGGCATTTTGAAAGTAAAATCGCCAAGCAATTGCCAATCTTGTTGCTTCCAAGATCACTCAAGTGTCTTCTTAAGCACGACTGTGCCTCCTGCCTCCACAATGGATGGGCTTTACACGGGACCATTTACATCCCTGGTACAATTACGCCGGGTCAATGAATACCTCGCCAAAGCTTCCAATTTTCCCGAGTTGATTGCATTCAAACTGAGCCATTAGACAGGTCACTCCCTCCCCCTGTGCTGTCTAGAGACGAGGTGGGTCCAGGCAGCCAGATAAGAATGGGTCCTGACACACCACCAGGGTCGGTTGGTCTGGCCAAAGCACTCATGTTCCATGGCACACTGGAATCCCTGATTAAGAACCCTCAGCAATCTAACAATTTTCTATGTGTTTTCTAGATGGGCCACCAGGAATCTGTCCTTCAGACAATGCCTCTGTACTGTACCCAGTCTATTGGTCCATATTTGATCCGCAGATGCTGAAGAAGTGGAAACTAGCGTTTCTCTACAACACCATCTGGCCCAAGTGCATTCTAGGTGGTCAGAATCCTCACCAAAGCAAAGCACACTCCTCTGCCGCCTCTAATCCAGCCAGAGTCTAACATATGTAAGGGATGGGAGAGTAGGCGGGACTCCCTTATGCTTAGACACTTTTCCTCTGGAGAAAGAGTAAAGACCTTTGTTCCAAATGTAGCAAAAATTGCAAGTCCCTTCCGCTGATCCACCTTTTATAATACAGATTTTAAGGGAAAGGCTGGGACTCAGGTGAGGGAGATGGAAAGGTGTTAGACACGCAAAGAATGGGCAATCTTAAGTAATCAGGACTTATCTACTGCTTCCCAAGTTCCAAAGACCCCTGCACAGAGTACAAAGTCCCACACGTGTTCGTGTCTGGGCCACTGGGCAAAGGATTGCCCTAATAGAAATAGGCCTCCCCGAGCCCACACTCTCATTGTAAACAAACTGGCAATGGTCTGTCTTATGTTGAAAACCCAAGAGAAGAGAGGTCTGTGGACAAGTCTACAACTGCCCCCTGGAGTGATGCAGCCCAGCCCGAAGGCCCCGCACCAAAGGATGACTGTGTCTGGTCTGGCATCCTGGTCTTGCAAGTATGCTGGCAGTTAGTCCAGTAAATTTCTTCCCACTTGGTGCTGCCTACTCTCTCCTAGGCTCCTTCTTCAGACTGCAAGTAGTAGCTTGACAATTAAGAATAACTTATTGTCTCCACCAAGTTTGGAGTCCACAATTCTCAGGGCAAATAAAGAGAATGAACCAACACCGAAAGCTCTCCTGGAGACCGAGTTCATATAAAAACTTGGAAAAGCAGGTCTCCCAATTCTCACCTCCTGCCAGCTTGGAGAGGTCCCTTCTCAGCACTTCTCTTTATTCCACCATTGTTACAGTTCCCGCACAGAGGGCAGGGATCCGTTGTTCTCGGGTGAAGCTGCAGAAGCCATCAGAACCAGCTTCCTCAGACGCAGACGCAGGAGAGCAAGGGAAACACTCATGTGAACCCTTAGTCAGCCTGACAATCATGTTTCATTGGCACCTCGAGACACAGAAACGCTCTAATGACAACCTTCCCTCAAACTTGCCACAGTCTTCAAGCTGCTACATGGAGACACAATTCCTGTGCATAAATGAGCTTGCAGACTCTGCCTGTCAATCCTGTGTTCATAATTCCCAAAATGTCCCTTGGAATCTCCCACTGTGCGACTAACCCATGCCGTCATGGGCATTGTCATCCAATATCTCTTGTTCCACCCTTACCTCAATTGTTCCGCTCCATGTTTTTTTTCAGAAAGTCAACAGTTTACTAAAGACACTGAGTGTAGTTGCATCCCCAGGATCACCAAGGCCTGGGCCAACTCTACCCCATCTACCCTGGGTCTGAAGTGAATGACAAGCCCTCCCAAGAGAGAAGTAAGGCTGTGGATCCAAAGTCCCACTAAGCATCCATTAACAGCAGGAAACACCCAGAGTCTGATGTCGCTCAGTATCCCAAAAGATTTGGGTTCAGATTCCTTCAGTAGGGAATTCTTGGTAGCCAGAATAGGGACTAAGAGGGCTTAATTCCTCAAATGCCTGCCTGCCTAGGGTCACAGCAAAGGGGTTTCAAGGTCATCAGACACCCTTCAGACACGTATGGAAAAATCCAGAACTGAGCATGCTCAGATCCAAGTCCCCTAGGCCCAGGTGAAAGGTCATCTTTCAGGTGCACTTCAACTCAGCCAGTAATGTCAGCCAATACCCTCAACCATGTCTCTCAGGTGACCGCCAGCCTTTTTTTCTAGTGCTGCCAGCAATCGGAGAGATGCACTCTCTTGGTGTATGTTGATTTCCTGGATCTTCATGTGTGGCTTCTCACTCCACGTCCAGTCACAAACTCCTGTCTGTTTCCCATGCAGCCTTGTACATGGTCCAGAAACAGTGCATAAGTTTTGAGATTGTAATACCTGAAATTTTCCTCTCCTACATACAAGTCACTTGGATTACAAACGTGTTCCTGCCACGTGAATTCTTTCAGCACCGTGAATCAAAAACTGAGGTATCCCGAATCAGAAACCTAGCATCTGTCTCCTCACTAGAGTTATCCTGTCACCCAGCAAGGGGAGAGTCTGCCAACACAAACTGGAGAACTTATGAAAATGATAGAAAAGGGATAAATCAAAGGGGAAAAAGATTTCTCAAAGCAGTGAGTGGGGCCTACTGGCAGTTAAAGATTTCCAGTTGGACACATATAGACTGTGCTTAAATAAACACAAGCCTAAAGGGAATTACCAGTAGAATCTCTACCCTCCATCTGAATAATACCTCTGATTTTAAAAATATGTATGGAACGTTACTCTGGAAAAGTCAAGAGCTTTAGAACAGTGTAAGTGATTCTTTTATTTATGACAGACTTGAAACGAGAACTGAAGTGTCCTAAATTCAAACCAAGTTTCCTTTTATTCCTGTTTTCCATGGGTCTTTGTGTGTTGTACATTGGAGGGATTACATAAATATTGAAAGAAAGATCTTAGACAATGAGGATTGGAGGCAAAACATTTTGCATACTTTGGAGAAAGACAAAATGCTCAAAAGAATGTTTTGTCCTTCTTGGCATAGCACGGGGCAAAACGGAGAACAATGTGAAATGAGATCTGGATGCAAAGACTGAATTTGGAATACCACAGTCTAAGAAGCTAAGGCCCGCGCACCTCTTCCAGGGGATGGAAATAACCAACCTGGCATGTTTCAGAACCAGGGCTAACCACAAGAACCCAGCAGGGGAGCATACAGAGAGGGTCACATGCTATGGGAACGGCCTCTAGGGAGAAATCACAAGAGGGCTCCCCCCCCCCCCACCCCCGGAGGAAAGGGTCCTTGCTTCATGGTCCCATGTGCTTGGCCTGAAAACTGTGCACACAAGGTATCGTTGTTGTTGTTTGTTTGCTTGTTTATTCATCTGTCTCCACCACCCATTCCCCCCACTGCTTTCGTTTTTCATTCAAAGGGAAAAGTCAGATTTTAGCTACATAGACTGAGCCTTTCTGACCACGCCCACCCCCTGTCAGTGGTGGCCCACACTATTGGAGAGGGTTCCACTACTCTGGTCCTGCAGGAAGTGATCACAAGCCCTGTCCCAGTCCACCCAGTCAATTCCCTTGCCTGGCTGCCCCCTGAGACACGCATGCGAAGGACGTACTGTGTGGAAAGCCTGGGGCGGATGTCTTCACACTCCAAGTAAAGAAACATGTCACCTTAGTGGATCCCCACCTGCCCGTCACCCCCATTCACTCCGTGCTCCTTCTCTTCATCAGCCACCCTCCCCTCCACATCTGGCACATGAGCCTCTACACCAGCTCAACCGAGGAGGTGGCAGCCTTCACCCAAACCAAGGAAATATTCTTTGCTTCTCAGCTTTTGCACTCTGCTTTTGCTTTGTTATAAATAGATCTGTGTCTCTTTTTGACTCTCATCCAAAGGATGGAATCCTCTGTCGTTGAATGGGTCTCCTAGGCAGACACATGCAGACAACACGTACCCCAGCCAGAGTCCCTGCTTTTGGAACTTGCCAATATGACTCCTATCTTTAAAGTGGGGCTCTGACGGCAACAGAGCGCACATCTTCTCCCAACAAGCACAGAGCCATCCCATCCTGCCTCGCCAGGAACCTTACCAAGCAAGCTCTTCAAAGACCCTCAGTGGGCAGCGAACGCTTGGAAAAGGACGGCCCAGAATCCTGCATAGGACAAGTAAGCCCAGGCACCTGAGGACCCAGACGCGTGCTTCCAGAGAAGCACGCTCTTTAATTACCCCCACACATATCTAGGTGGCAGCTCCTCCTCAATCCACACGTCTGCCTTTTTGCTTCTGGGTGTTTGTAGTCTACATTTATTTATTTTATTTGGGGGGAGGGGCATCACTGCCCTCTGGTGGAAGTGGCAGCCTCAGCCTTGCTCCTGGAGACCTGTTGCTGGATTTGCCAAGCCCGTGGGCCACAGTCCCACACTCAATCACTATGCTACCGGGGCTCAGCCCCTGCATTCTACATTTATTTTGTTGTAAACCAGCTCATCACTTTTTCTGGTTTCCAAGGCCTCTCTTCACTAGGCTCCACCCATCTGGTGACTGACTGTGTGGGGGGCCTTCCAGGCTGATACAGGCAAATCACTTCCACTGTCCAAAATTCCTTATTATCAAGTGCACCACCACCTGAGGAAGCTTAGCTAGAACCACTAGATGTGTTACATAGGGTTCCCCAGAGAATGTATGGATATATGTGTTACGTAGGGTTCCCCAGGCATGTATGGATATATGGAATAAAACAGCTAACTAATTAGTCCACATGGCAGTACAGAGGACTTAGTTTGCCTGATTTCCATGGAAGTTAATATAGTGGAAGTCCTTCAACTCATGTGGGCTGCTGGGTCCAAGGAGAAGGAAGCAGTGGTGTCTGCCCATAGGCAGCAAACGGCAGAGCAGGTCAGTGAGTCTCCAATGAGCCTCAAGCTCTAGCAATGTAATTCCATGGGCTGGCTTGTCCCACAGGTGAAGGCAGAGAACTCGCTAAAGCAGGAGCATGCTGGTCTCATCACCAGAGAGCAAGACAGGTGGGCAGGCCTTGCAGAGTCATTTATCTCTTTGCCCTCCGCTCAAACCACAACCTGATTAATCCCGCATGTTCCCATTGGCCAGGTGGGCACAATAAACCTTAGCTATCACATTAGACAATGGAAAGAAATCAAGGGAATACAAAGAAGTAAAATGCTCACTATTTGCATATGGGATGACTTTTTCGAGAATCCCAAGGACTCCACAGAAAGATTGTTGGGAACAATTAAGAAATTCGAAAAGTAGCAGAATACAAGAGCAGCAAGCAGAAATCAGTTGAATTCCTGTATACCAGCAAAAACATCTCTGAAAAAATAATTAAGACAAGAAAAGAATAATATTTGCAATGGCTTCACAAAAGATTAAATAGTCAGGACAGAACCTAACCAAAGAGATAAAAGACCTGTACAAAGAGAACTGCAGAATAAATACTGTTATAGGAAACCCAAATAGACCTACAGAAATGAAAAAAAAAACACCCTATGTCCGTGGGTAGGAAGATTTAATATAGTGAAAATGCCAGTACTCCCTAAAGCAGTTTATGAGTGTAATGCAACTCTAAGCTAAACCCAATTTCATTCTCTTTCTAAAAAAATAAAAAAAGGGAAACCAAATGACCAACTTCATATGGAGAAAGAAGAAATCACAGATAAGCAAAGCCCACTTCAAAAAGAACAAAATCTCAGGCCCTGCACTAGCCAACCTCGAAACCTACTTCATAGCCACACTAGCCAAGAGAGCCTGGTGCTTCTATAGTGACAGATACGTAGCCCAGTGTAACAGGCAGAAAATCCAAAAGAAAAAGTATCTACTTATAGGCAACTGATTTTTGACAAAAGAATAAAAGCATTAAATAGGAAAATGACACCTTCTTCAACAAATGGTACTAGAGGCTGAGTCCCGGTGGCATAGTGGTTGAGTGCAGGACAGCAGCCCACAGGCTTGGCAGTTCAAATCCAGCAGCAGCTCTCCGGGAGCAAGGCTGGGTAGCTCCCACGACCACCAGAGGGCAGTGATGTCCCCAAAAAATAAACAACAAAACAAAGCAACAACAAATGGTGCTAGAAAAAATTCTTCTTTATCTGCAGAAGAATGAAACAAGACCCACACCTCACCCTCTGCACAAAAATGGACTCAAGATGGATTAGAGACTAAATGCAAGCCCAAAAGTTATAAGAATCTTTAATCAGAAAGTTGAGCACAAAATTAAGACTATTACAGGACATACAGAGATAGACTACCTATTACAGGACATACATAGACTACCAAGTATAATAAAGGAAGCACACACAGCAAAAGGCAAAATAAATGACTGGGATTTATTAAAAATAAGACAATTTTACCCATCAAAAGATTTTATCAAGAAAGTATCACAAGAAACCACAGATTTGGGGTGAAAATTTAGCAACTAAGCAACAAACAAGGGAATAATCACTGAAATATATATGTCTTTCAACAAGAAAAACAATTAAACTGTGCATAAAGATATGAACAGGTAAGCAACTCGAATGGTTAGTGAACAATGAGGAAATGCTCACAATCACTAGGCAGCTGGGAGATTCAAATCCAAACAAAAATGTTATTTTATACCAAAAATGATCTCCCATGCCAAAAAAAAAAAGAGAAAAAACAATTGCTGAAGAGTGTGAAGAGATCAGAACTTCCACATACTGTTGTTGAAAGTAATTAACTCATGTATTAATATTGTAGAAAAGAGTTAGGCACTACCTGAACTAAGTCGGCCTAGAAATAACCATCCAATCTAGCGATGCCTCTGCTGCACATTAACCCCTAAGAAGTGAGAGACAGAACCCAAACATATGCTCACCTATATTCATAGCAGGACAGTTGCCCACTCTTTAGGATAAATGCTTAACACTACTTATAAGGACCCCAGGGGGAAATGCACACAGTAATGTATTCCTAAGTGGGCACTTTTGACCCAGGTTCTCAACTGACTATTGATAATCCAGGTAATGTGCTATAGACAACATGTACATTAGACATTGTTTTTCTGAAGTACCCAGCACCCTTCACAGACCACATCAGAAGGACCAGAATTGGAAAACAGTCATGAATGAACGTAATTGTAAGTATTACCATTTCTCCAGCCAGCACAGCATCTGTAGTCACCCACATTTTGAAGATATACAGGTATATAGTTCACATATTAAAGTCTGTTAAGATGTCCAAAACATGTATGAAATCTTTGCCCAATAGCACTCTACTATTGATCAAAATAATATTATTATCATGAGTTTCCATGGAGCAGATCTTTGAGCCCCATGCAGAAGATCTTTGATGTACTATAATCAAATGACAGTGATGTCTCCACAAAGGAACTCAGCAATAGCTATGCAAATAGATTTGATTGTAGTACCAATATAAGAACAATTCCTTGGGCTGAGCCCCGGTGGCATAAGTGGTTGAGTGCAGGACTTCAGCCCGTGGGCTTGGCGGTTCAAATCCACCGGCGGCTCTCAGGAGCAGTGCTGGGTAGCTCCCACGACCACCAGAGGGCAGTGATGCCCAAAAAAACAAACCAAATAAACAAAAAACAAAAACAAAAAGGAACAATTCCTTGTTTTGAGATGGCCCTGTCAGGTACTGCTCTCATGAAGAGATCACTGAAGTCTTGGGTGCCATAGCAAAGTGTGCTAAAGGTATGGACTATCATGAAAAAGTAGCATCTGGGGACTTAAAGGCTTGTCTCAAAACAAGCAGTCATTTAAGTGAATAGTAAAATAAATTCACTGGGAAGAATCACATCAGCCTGTGTAATCCAACAATTGCAAATAATCAGCTCCAAACCAGGAGGAGGGAATAGGGCCAGTGCCTAAATGCTAAATACCTAGTCTGTGGAATGCTATGGATAAATGTGTCAGCCACAAGTCCCTTAGCAGGGTGCTTAAGCGGACTGAGTACTCAGTGAATTCTCAGTGCACGAAGGGTAGGAGTGGTAACTGTCTTAACAGCATACAAACATTGTAAAGTGGACTTCAGCAGTTTTACTTTGGCTGGAATATAACACCCTGTCTTCTGATCTCTCTCTTCCCTTTGATCTCCCTCTGGACTCAATATGAATTTAATTTGAAAATTTAATACTTTTCGTTTTTTTCTTAGATTGAGATGTTTATTTTATGCGGTTATTGTTGTTGGGTGTCTGATTGTTGTTTTTCCTTGTTTATATGTTTATGTGTATAAGGAAACTAGATGAGAAGACTTATGATACAGTAGACACTTGATCATTGCTCAAGGGCAAAGCAGGGAAGAGCTGGGGAAATGGGGAGTCAACATAAATGAGTATAAGAAGGAAAGAAAGGTTCCAAAGTTGATTCTGACAATGATTGCACAATACTTGATGTGATTGAATTTTATTGGATTGTATGATATGCCAATGAAAGCTCAATAATACTAAAATACAAAACAAGATAGTTAAGTAAACAGGATATAAACACAGGCAGTGGTTGCTCAATCTGACCAATTCTGGCTGGTACTGACTTTCTTTTTAACTACTTGGACAATTTTAATAAACTAAACTAGATCTTGATTTTAAAAAAAAAACAGAAACTGATTTCCAACATTTTATTGTCTGGACAATTTTAAGATAGTAATTCAAAGATCAAGCAAACCGTCAACAAATATGTGATGTTTCTGGAAATACATCCTGCACTCCTTGTAGCACTTTGAGAAGGTAATATGAAACTTGCAAAGAGAACCCCCTAACACGATCTAGGAATTCCTGAGTGACGTAAAGTAAATAGTCCATGTGCTAAGCTGCTTGCTATGTCTACTCAAACCTCAAAGGAAAGGAAATCCACATTCCACAAGCAGTCCTCAAAAACAATAGGCCAGCATCGTTCAACTCTGATTTGCATGGGGCCACCATAAATAGGAATTGAAGGCAACGTCAAGTTTAAAGTTACCAAGGTAGCACATAGGAGGCTAAGGATGTGAAAAGATGAAGACATATAATATGAAGCTAGCAAGAAGTGCAAGAATTGATAACAAGGTGACTATTTATGACATCTATATGATGCCATTGATGACCACATTTGATGGGATAAGGCACTCATACAGTTTCTGGAATGCAAAATATCTTTTAATTTAGATTTTTATTGTATTTTCTCATGAAGATTTCCAAGGAGGAGAATATTTTAATGTAAAGTGAAGTTTTTTAATGGGCCCTCTTCTTCATCTTTTTCTCTTTCTCTCCGTGTCTCTGTTACTCAGGGAAGCTGCCTAATAATCCTTTTCCCTTGTGCAAGCCCTCAAAAACCTCCTTTCTGTCTCATCCCATGTAAATTCTTCTGTTTGCTTTTCCCTTCCATTTCTATCACATTGCATACAACAAATGAAAGCTTAGAAGGCTACAGGTGTTTCTTTGACAGAGGGCTGTGCAATGGGGAAATAGCCCCAGAGGCACTAGAGAGTGGGTTATGTGTTGTGCTGCTAGAAGTGGGAGAAACATGAGGCTTTCTACTCCCGTAAAGAGTTGATCTATGGATTGTTATAAGAGCTGTAAGAGTCTCCAATAAAATAATTTCTTTTCCCTAATGATTTTACTGGGGGCTCTTATAGTTCTTATAATATTCTATACATTGTTTGTATCAAACATTTGTACACATTTTGTCATCTTCACTTGCAAATATTTTCTACTTAAGTCCTTGACATAATCTCCTCTTTCCCTCTCCTTTTTTTTCATAAATCATTTTATTGGGGGCTCATACAACTCCCATCATGATCAATACATACATTAATTGTATGCAGGCCATATTGTGGGATGAAGACAGAACTTTTCCACAATTATTATACCCCAAATATTAAGCAAACTGTTTACCAGCATTTGTTATGGAAGTTAAGTTAGTTATACTCCCTGTAGTTCCCAATTACTTAAGGCCTTTGTGTTGTCTCACTACAGAACTAACTCCCCGACTTTTAGGATGATGGCACATTTCCCTTGAAGTCTGTAGGTGGGATTCAAGAGTCATTGTTAATGGCCCCTAAGCTAACAGAAATGTTTATCTATCCCCAGAGGCCCAAGGTTTGGTCTTCTCACTCCCCTCTTCACATAGTCACATAGACATTCCTAAGACACTCCCCTTATCACCACATAGCCCTTAAGACAGCCCTTTTCTGTGACTTATGTCCTTGCCTATAATTAGGGGCCTGACTTGGCTCCAGAGGATATATAGGGATGGGACATAGAATAGGGGGGAAGCCTGCTTTGCTCCAGCCTGTCTCTCTCCAGGCTGCCACTCTCCTGCCTCTCTCTCCACATGGACCATCTAGCGAGGCAGAGGTGAGCATTTACCATGAAAGGATAAAAATACTTAACTTCTAATGTTCTTCTCTCTCTCGTGATCTCTATCTCATTGTTATAATAAATAATAATTATTGCCGTCTTTTGAATCCTTGCTGTGAGAATATCAGAGGACTGGCCACCTTCCTGATATCACATCTTTTAATAATAAAAAAAATTACAATCTTGGAAAACCACAGAGATATTCTTGTTGGATCACTATGAGTTGGTATTAACTCTGTGGTGGTGAATGAGGAGTTCAAGTCTTGGGGGGAGGGGAGGTATGCAGAGCTCTGAAAAGGAAATTGCCCTATGTCCTCCAGAGGGTCCCTGAGTTTGTCCGATCTCAACTCCAGCATCCCATGTCTCTAAGCCACAAATCCTCCAGTGCAGGCTGATCTCTGCAATTTAAGGTCTCAAATCAATAACTTTTCAATCCAACTCTCCCTTAACCTGGCCAATCAAGCTCATGTTTGACTTTGGAGTTCACTGAAATGCCTCTCATTTTCAGAATATAATCTAAGAGAGAGAGAGAGAGAGAGAGAGAGAGAGAGAGAGAGAGCCAGTCACTGCCATAGGCAACTTCTCAGGAATATCCTTCTTCTTTGGAATACTGACATTTTCATTTATTAACATTCTACCCTAAAAAAACCATCATTTTTGGAAGGTGTACTCAGTACCCCAATCAAATTAAATCTTCTCTTGTGGGGACCACAGCCAGGTGTCCCTAGGCTAGAGATTTTCATGTTCTATTCTGCATATCCTTAATGCAGTGTATTATTCTTTGTCTCATTTAAAAGAGACTTGAGGTGATTGTTAGTAAAGTTCTATGTGAATACCCCTCAAGGAATAGGATTAAAATTTATTTATCTTGGGATCCACAGCAAAATCAGTAAGTGCCTTGCAACAAGTATTTGTCAAGACAATGTGGTTTTCTCGTGAGTAACCTTGCCTTGCCTAACTTACATTGCCTAACTGGCATTCCATATCCTCTGAAATTGATGAAAAATGTCATTATGCTAAATAGAACAAATGCCACTAAGGTGAAATACATTACGCAAATTGGAGAAATGTAATCTTAAACCGGTCTCAGAGGCAGTTGACTACATTTGGAGAATCACTATTTAACTAGTTAACTAGATTACAAAAGCATGCAAGTTACTATCTGCTACCCTAACATGGGCAAATCAGTGTTTATTATGGATTTTGAGTCTTATAATGATTTTCTTCTGGTTAAATAAGGGAAGAAGAAAATAAAACAGAGTAGGGGAGAAATAATCAGAGTCAATAAATGATGTCTCTAAAGTAACATCAATATAATGTAATTAAAAGTCAAGAAGAAATCTTTTCATTCTGAATGTGCTTAAATTGTTTATCTCTTTACTGTTTGAAACATTTCATCAAATTTACTCGGGAGCTATTCCCTATGGATCTCTACGAACTCACAATAAAAGTGATGTTTGGAATTTCTGCTCGTCTGAGTTCCTTGGACGTGCCCTGACTGGGGTTATTTTATGTGAAGGTGTGTGAGGGCTCTGGACTGTGTCCTGTGGGATACGTCCACATAAAGCTGCTCCTCTTCGCTTGCTCCTGATGCTCTGTGTCCACCTGCGCCATTGGGGAAGCACACTAACTTCTTTATAACCAGGCCCCTGAAACGAAAGACAGCTACATTCCTTCCTGGTTCTTGTTGTTATTAGTTGCTGGAAAGTCACCTCTGACCCCAAGCCATCTGATGTGTACCAGGAAGCCATGCTGCCTCATCTTGTAAACACTTTCATGATCACTCACATACTGATGGCCATCCAGATGGCACCTGTATTTTTTGGACTAGATGCCAATCTAGTGAAATCGCCTTTCCTCACCATATCTGACAATGTTCTCTCTTGACCTATAGAATTTCCCTTGGTTAATTTTCGGATCAATGACCCGTTCTTCCTTTCCAGTGGGTCTTAGTCTAGAAGCTCTATGCAAACCTGTTCACTGTAGGCCAACATACCAGTATTTGGAATTCCACTGCATTCCAGCATCAACACAACATGAAAAACATTAGAGTAACACATTGTCAGTTGGGTGATACGCTGCTCTGGTTCAGAGACCCTGGGTAACATTTAAATAATTACCTATCACTGAGTAAATATAATAGGGGTTCTCAATCTGTGGGTCATGACCCCTTTGGGGGTGGGAGATCAAACGACCCTTTCAGAAGGACTGACCAATTCACAACATTAGCAAAATTATAGTTATAAAGTAGCAATGAAAATAATTTTATGGTCGGGGTTCACCACAACTTGAGGAACTATTTTAAGGGATCACAACCTTAGGAAGGTTGAGAACCACTGTTGTAAAGAATATGCCTAGCTACTCTGGTATAATTCCTGACTCCATGCATCTTCTTTAATCATGAATACCTGGAGGGAAGGAAGGAGGAACATTTGTGATCATCAAAGGAGTCTGGTGTCTGATCCAAATCCAGAGGACACGCTCTCTAGCTCTCAGGTTAATCAGAGCCCATTGATATAGACCATTGACTTAAAAGGGAAAAATGATTTTGCTGAATCTATACTCTTGGTTTCATCTCCGATCAGGTGTTGTCATACAATTTTATTTTGCCTTTTCTCAGTTAGGTTTCGCACATAGAAAAGAAAAGGAGAAAAAAAAAAGACCTTGCAAAATGTGTGCAAATTGTTAAATGTCAGTTGAATGTCATTTTCCAAGTTTGGCACTCAAATAGGGCTCTCTGGAAATTGGTTGTCATCCGCTGGGAGTTAAAGGAAATGACTTTGAAAAGGTCCTAGGAGGCTGCATTTCCGGAGGCCTTTAAGGTCCCACATGAGCCGACAGCTTTCCCACACAACTGCTTTCCCCACAGTCTCCTGCACTGTCACCATCACGGCTACCGCTCAGCCTTTGATTGTGTCACTTCCCCAGCCAGAAGAAGCTTCCCTTCACTTCCTGTCTTGCCATATATGACAACCCCTCAATGACAAAACATAGAAACTTCTCCTCCAAAGAAGCAGCCTTGGCTTCCTCTGCCAGACACACTCATCCCTTTGTCTGTAGGCCCCATTAACTTGGATCTCACCTTGCTGTGTAAACGCATCACTGTTGAAACCAAATTAGTTCTCCGCTGCCACTATCAATGACAAATACCTTTCTCAGCAACATGAACAGTGTACATGTTCATAGCAGCGTTGGTGGTACAGTAGATTAAGCATTATGTTGTTGACCTTTAGGCATTGTATTGTGAATCCATCAGTTGCTCCACAGGACTCAGAAAAGGCTATCTACTTCAAGATTGACATTTTCTGGAATGCTAGGAGTAGTGCAACAGTGTCTCTAGGAATAAGAATTAACTTGATTGGAGTGGAGTGAATAGAGATAGACTACTCCAGAAGGACTACAAAGGACTCAAATCAACTAATTCTACAGAAAGAAACAATGAAGAAGTTCAATATAATCAGAACAATGTCCGGGTCTAATTACAGAATAGACAACCAATTGTTCATATAGAACTTCAAGTGGAAGTGCATAAAATTAAAACAAATCTACACAAGTCAAACTGTAACCTTGAGTATATCCCACCCAAACTTATACACATTGAATGCTAGTGATCAGTTGATTCTGTGAATGACCTACGCAACATCACATACGATGAAAACAAAAGACTATTCAAAAGACAGGGATGAATGGGAAGATCAAAATGGGTTTCAGAAGTGACACCAAAACTTCCTCTTCAACATAGAGCTCGAGTGAAGCAAAGACATGATGACATAAAAGAACTGAACAGAACATAATAGGCAGTTTGAGAAGACAAAGTAAAAGAGTTTCATAAAGTGTGCAAAGACCTGGAGTTAGAAAACCAAAAAATAAATAAATAAAAAGGAACATACTGAAAAATTCACAAGCTGAAAAAAATGAAGAGGAAATAGCAAGCCTTAAATTTCAATATTAAAGTCTCCATGATTTGACAGACCAATTGAGAAGTGAAACCTTGGAAAGGCTCAATTGTCCACATGATGACATTTGGAAGACAAATTTCTGTATGGTTCACTGAAAGACAGCACTATTTGTGTACATTCCAAAGAAAGGGAGACCCAACATAATGCAGAAATTACCTCTCAATATCGTTGATATGATAGGCAAGTATATTGTGGGGAAATTGCCAAAAAATTCAAGTTGAATTCCAAAGTAATGTGGAATGTGACATACCATTGTTAATATCAGCTCGTGCTGACTGAAGAAAATACCAGAAAGATATTTCCTGGTATCTTAATTGACTATGCAAATACATGTGCCTATATGTATCATAAAAATTACAGAAATAATTATAAAGAATGGAAATTCCAGTACCTTTAATTGAGTTCATGTAGAAACTATGCATAGACTAAGAAATAAGAATACAAACACAACAAGGGCCAATAGCATTGTTTAAGATTAGAAAAGGGGTGTGTGTGTGTGTGTGTGTGTGTGTGTGTGTTCTTTAACCTCTATGCTGACCCTCAAATTGGAGAAACTGGGCTATAGATGGATGGGTAAATGCTGCATCAAGTTTGGAGAAAGACTCATATGCAAACTGTGGTAGGCATATAGCAACAATGCTTACTGAAAGTGAAGACAACATAAAGTACTAATTGATGAAGAACAAATATTACGGTTTTCAGTGTGGTTTATAATTCAGTGTAGAGGGCATAAACATTCTCACAAATAAAACAATATTCAATGACATAGTACGTGGAGAAAACCTTGAAGTTGTCAAAGATTGTATTTAATTCAAATCCATACCCAATTCTCATGAAAACAGTAGCCAAGAAAAACAGGAGGCATATTGCATAGGGAAACCCAACTAAAAGATCTCTTGAAAGGGCAGATGTTATTTTGAGGACAAGGGAACACCTGGTCATGGATGAAGAATTTGTGCAATGTGTGTAAATTCGGGACAATAAATGAAGAATAATCAAGAAATGTTGCTTTTGAATTTTATTGCTGGTTAAGAATATTGAATATTTCATGAAGCAAATCTATCTCAGAGGAAGTGCCACCAGATTTTCCTCCAAAACAAACATTGAGACTGCATTCATTGCACAGGGTTTGCACATGTTAACAAGGGTCTCATTCCTGGAGAAGAGCATCATGCTCAGTAAAGAAGAAGGTCAGCAGCCCAAGAAGTCGAAGGCCATCAACTGGATTGGTTGACACAGTGGCAAAAACAAGGGGATCATACATGAGAATAGCAGTGAAGATGGCACAGATGCAACCAGTGTTTCCTTCTGTTGTCGATGGAGGCACCATGGGCTGAAACTGACTCAATGGTGCCTCGCAATAACAAACACTGATGGGTCTTAGCAAAGAATCCTTCCCAAAAGAAATATTTTTACACCTGACACCTCTTCTGATGACATCACCAGCTGTCCTCAGTAACCAGTGGCATTTGAATGGCAGGATTGCTTTTAAGGATGGATTCACACAAGCCTTTCATTTTTTTTTAAGGTAAATGAAGAACTGAAGAGTCCATGGGTGGGCTAAGTCCCAGTGGCGTAAGTGGTTGAGTGTGGGACTGCGGCCCGCGGGCTTGCAGTTCAAATCCAGCAGTGGCTCTCAGGAGCAGCACTGGGTAGGTCCCACGACCACCAGAGGGCAGTGATGCCCCCCCAAAAGAATCCATGGGTGACATAAACAGTCACTAACCCGTACTAACCCGAAAGTTTGGTAGTTTGACCTGACCCAGAGGCAGGTTGGAAGACAGGTCCAGCAAGCTGCTTGGAAAAGGTCACAGCCATTGAACACCTTACAGAGAGCAGTTTTATTCTGCCAACAAGTTGAAACTCACATGACAATGACTAATGACAACCAAAGAAGAGTAGAACCATTTGGGCAATATGAACACTTCATATCAAAGTGATATTTGGAACTGATTTAACTAAACCATTTCCTCCATGACATAATTAATTTTGCACCAACTAAAAACATTTGCCCATGGTATCGGCTGTTCTTAATAACCTAGTTGCAATTATCATAGCTTCCTGGAGAACTTAGCTATCACACAGAGTGTCATTGGGGAATAAGGCAAAAACAGCCCAAGGATAGACATGGGTTTCTGATAGAACTACACCCTCTCAAAATCCAAGCATTTGTCTTACTGCCAGATTGACCTTCTCTTGAGAAATACGGTTGTTTTTCTCTCATTGAGGGGGCATAATCAGTGTGTTGACTCTTGTTTTCCTTCCAGGTAAATGGGACAGAGATGGATGAAGAGAAATACAGAGGGAGCTTTGATGAATCTATGCAGCACTGTATTGCCAATACAGACAGATTTCATGCATTTATAGAAATGCAACACAATGCAAATAAAAAGGAATCAACATTGAGGAAGAGGGTTAAGTGTAAAGGAATCTAAGGCACCTTATCAGTTGTTGGGGGCAGAAATTCTCTGCCTGCAGGTGGACCTCGTCACAGGAAAAATCAGATGACACAGAATAGAGTTTAATGTTTTCATTAAAGTTAGAGGAGATTTTTTTCTTGCCTAAGAAAAATGTCTTAACTAAAAAATAGATTTTTCAAAGACCACAGACAACAGCAAGGTAAAACGTGTCTGATTTATGGCAGGTTTAAAGGTCTTCTTCCCACATGTGAGTCTAGAGTCACAGTAAGTGCCACAGTAGAATGATAAATGAAGAAATAAGTCAACTGGAAAGCAACCAAGTCTGGGCTCAGAGTGGTGTCGGCAGCACCACTCAGACTCAGGGTAAAATCCAAACCCAGATTGTGAAATATGCTGGGGCAGGACGGAAGAGGCAGCTAAAGAAAAAAGGGGAAGATTGGGACTCAGAAAAGTGTCTTTCTTGCTCCGGGTTCACCACTAATCATTTCCATGGCCTATAGAAAATCACTTTACCTTCTCTGCCTCCGCATCTCTGAATGAGGACAACAATACCCTGTTCCATTCACTCACTGAGACATTATACAAAATAAAACAAAAAGTGACAATAGATGAACTCATGCTTTGAAGAGCTCAAAGCACCCTCCAAATGCAAGGTATTAATTATGTTCCAAAGGTATCATTTCAGTGAAAGAGATTTAAAAAAGGAACATATTATTAAATTACATATTTGAAAAGATAAGGGGTATATCAGGAGGGCTGCTTTCAGGAGCTATTATAAGAGCTGGCATTCTATCTTCTAGACACCAGACAATCCTCATGGAAAAACAAAGATCTGAGATGAGGAGGAAATAAATGAGGGTGTATAGGAGGTGAAACGCAGACTGAAGTAAATTGCAGGAATGTACTGACAAAATAAAATGGGTGACTTACATAATGAACATCACAAATTAGCAAGCATATAAAAGACTTCACATTACAAAGAACAGAGAGGAGATAGAGGGCAAAGGATAGTTTTCATTAACAGGGACATTTTCCTGCCCGATGATAGAGGAAGGGGGAGGAAAGAGGTAGTGAGAAGCATCGAACGATACTTCTGCTGAAACCCATCCTGCCATTGGCATGAACAATAATTTCAGAGACTAGCTATCTTCAGGTCCAAGCAAAAATAATCATTTAATGAATACTTAATGGATACCTCATACTTATTGGATATAATAAATTTATCAGATTTAATATTTATTGGATAATAAATACTTAATAGATACCTCGTACTAAGCTGTAGGGGAGACAAGAGAAAGAAAAAAATGAGGAGCCCTGCCCTTATGGGCTGACTAGCCAGAGAGGCTGGAAATGTGAGAAAGGGTGATGTGATGCTTAGGCTTGGGAAATCTGGTCATTCATACAATAGCAGGAGAGGAAAGATAGACAGTGTTCTATTTCTAGTCTTAATCTTGTAATAGCACAAGAACTTAATGTCCAAGGACTGTCTTCTCCCAGCAGATTAGAAGGAAACCCAGGAGACATGGTAGCTGTTTGCTTTGTAGTCAGCTAAGAATGTAGGTTCTCTGCTGGAAAAAAAAAGAGATATATTAGCTGAGTGTATGTACCAGAAACTGAAGTTTCTCTCCTCACTTCCACAACTCACAAAGATTTGTTGTCCCATTCTTTTGGCGTATCACTTTTCCCTGTGTGACAGACCCTCCAAATTCCCATTCCTTGTTTGACAGAGGCATAGTTGAATAATTTGTTCCCCTTGATCTATAGCATAGTTTCCCAAAGTAGCCTCCCGGTGATGTGTGAAATGATCTAAGGACATTGTAAGAGCAGATACCTACACTTTATCCTGGATTCTGGACTGGAGTACAAAAGGTTTTCATTGCTAGGGAGGTCATGAGGAATTTGTTTTCAGAGGACAGTACACCATATAAGTTTGGGAACCTCTGATCTATTGGAATCAATACTTGTTCAACAAGCTTCAATTAAGCTTGTCTTGTGCCTCGAACTTCTGAATTTTGGCCTACTTTCAACCTAGGCCAGCATAGATAGAACCCTCCCAGAGCATTGACTGGCTGCAGCACACAGCATTCTCTGAGCTGTTGGATCACAGCTCCTTTCCCCTCAGTGCCCTATCCACCTACTCCATTGTTTCATTCCAGATCATCTACTCCTCTCTTTTTATAAAAGAATAACCCTTTCTCCTAACTCTGGAGATGGCTGTTGATCTCTCGTGCAATGATCAATCCCTCTTTCTTTCTTGCAAGGATCCTTTTGAACAAGTTTGGATTGGCTTTGTCTTCTCGGTTTGTTTTTATTTGACACTCTCAAACTGCAACAAATGATTGGTAGCGAGTAAGAAGTACAAAGCAATTTCTGAACAAAAGAAGAAGCACTCCTAGAAGAGAGCAGGCATAGATCTGTATGTCTGGAGAGTAAAGTAGAATAAGGGCTACAAGACGGAGATCTGTTAGGAGATAATAAGGAAGGGAAAGAAGGGAGGTCATACAGAAGAAAGAGATCATTGTATATATTTGAACAGAATGGAGGTGTGGACAACAGTCAGTTTGGGAATGCATGCATTCAAGTCTTCTAGGACTTAACCCTGGTGTCCAGTGGTTGCATATTGGGCTGCTCTTCCCAAGGTCAGCATTTCATAAACAGCAGCCCCTCTGTGGTAGAAAGAGGTGGCTTTCCACTCCCATAAAGAGTTATACTCTCAGAAACCTACAGGCGAAGTCTTGCCCTGTCCTTTAAGGCTGCTTTGAATGGGAATTGACTGGATGGCAGTGAGTTTTTGTTTTGTTTTGAGCAAACAGATCAAGTAGATAACTATAAATGCCAAAAAGGCCTCTAAATGCAAGAAAATAGTGGGGAGGAGCATTTTGAAGTAATAAAACTTACATCCACATATGACAACTATCCATTCACACTGGCATAATCATAATAAAGGAAATATTGCATAGTGATCTAATAATGAGGGAAACTAGAGAGGGTGGTCCAAGATGATGTCCGTATGCAGAAGATGATGTTTGTAACAGAATTAAATTCAATTTCCAAAGGATGAATGAGAAGACACATTCTGCTGAATGATTTGGAAATAGCGGAATAAAATGGTATCCTTACATTAAAAAATAAGCAAAGGCTAAAGGATGAGGTAGAAAAAATAGAAAATAGTTATCTTGGGGGAATGAGATTGAGAAAGGATAATATTCAGAATCTAGTAAAAGTAAGCTTACATTGAAAAATCAGAGGAACGCTTAATGATTTAAATGAACAACAACAAAAACCAGAGGGTAATGAGAGAATGGCTGTTTAAAGTGGATAGATCAAAAACTGGATGCATCTGATGAATAATAATTTAGAAAAGGTAAATCACATCTGTATCTCACAGCAGCCCTAGTTGCACAATGGATGAAGGTGGGAGTTGATGCACCACCACTTGCGGGAGAAACACGAGGCTTTCTGCTCCTAGAAGGATTTCAAGTCTCAGCAGAGGAGAGGGAAAGTTCTAGTCTATTCCACAGGGGCAGCACGATGACATTGGATTGTTTGGTTTGCAGTCCAGAGGCCAAGCAGAAGGTGACAGGAACAAAGGTTGATGTGTGTAGACATGAACAAAGCTGGATGTGTGCAATCAGATGTTCCTAACCTGTGCTCTGATGTGGTGGGCACTTTTGAGTGCACAATCTAGAAATTGAACATGCATGCCAGTTTCTTTTCTCAGAACTTCCCAAGCAACCTACTGCTGTCACCAGGGATTCCTTATCTTTTAGATGGCATAACATAGTGTTGAGCTACAAAGACAATGCTTATAATAGATAAATAATTATTTGCCAATTTGAGAGGATTAAGAGTGAAAGGGCAGAGTCTAGCCTGTCAATCAGGTCACACATAGCCAATGAGACCTCTGGGTGCCCAAGGCCTGCTCCTTAGGATTCTGGGAATTCCTGTCTTCCTCCGTGGAGTTGGGAGAAACTCTCTCTCTTAGCACAATCCCTACTAGATATTCTTGTGGACAAGTCACATGGAGAAAGTCCGATGGCAACCAGAGCCTTAGAGCTGGAGAAGCCACCTGGAGATCCCTGCCAGTGCTGAGATGCATACAATGCTATAGGATCCACCAGACTTCCCATGCACTGACTTGTAATCTTCCTGCATTTGGCATCCTTGCATGTGTTTCATGAGTAGAAGAGGACTTTATAGATTGGTATGGTACAAATGGGCTAACATCAGATTTGTGGACTTGATCTGGAATCAGCTGGCATGTTTTCTCAATATTCAATTGCTCTTGTATATAAAATTATTTCTTATGCAAATGCATAAGAAGTCTCTCTGAATTTGTTTCTCTAGTCTATCCAGACTATCACAGTGCTCTATGTGTTACTTGGGTGAGCAGTGACTAGGGTACTACAAGCTTATGAGCAGCCACTTACAGCCCAACTCTCAGTCTCACCAGAGCAAAGAAGACTGAAGAAAATCACAGCCATATTTGAGGATGATAAATTTCATCAAAATACACTGACAAATGTCAGCATCCATGGCCCTGATCCAACAACTTAATGATGCCTACCTACCATGACCAGCCACTCTAGAAGGGATCGCTTTACACAGTCCTAGATAGACTGAAAGAAAATAGGAAACCAGGATCAAAATTATACAAAAGGATCTGGCTTAGCAGTTGCATGTTGATTGGTCTATCCCTTAGAAACTAGCCCTTCCTTACCTATCAGGTCCAGAGCAGACAATAGGCAGACTGATAAAGTGCACAAATACCTTCGAATAATCACCTCTTTGAAATCAAAAAGGCAAGTTCCTCAAAGGCAAAGTTTAAAAGGCAGGAAGGATTAAATAAGAAGGAGCAATCAAAGTAGAAGACACAGAGAAGAGATGAGATAAGCATTGTTACATTGTAGAAATTGCAATCAAGGACACAAAGCAATCTGTACATGAATTTTTTTAATGGAAAATTGGTTTTCCAATTCACAATAAATTGTTTACATGCCACACACAATAAATTGTTATTCACAATAAATGTTAACTTTCAGAGTAGGGAAAGTTAGCATCAGAATCACAGGTTGCTCAAAGCAGACATTCCCTGTGGCGATGAGCCTGAGGAGAAAGAAGAGTAGTCTGACCATCATTTGTCTCCTAGCCTGGTCTGTAGAAACCATCAGGAAAAGGAATTTCATCTGTGACAAGGATGGGAGCACATTCAAGTGTCAAGTCGCTGGGTTAGCATCTGTCATCATCATGTCTAACTCCGTGTCCAACGCTGTGTGACTTTCCTGGGTCTGGTCCCACAAGGACATCTGGGTTGATGCCCTTTCTCTATTCTTCTTTGCACATGCCCAAATTCAGGCTCAGAAATATAAAAAGCTGGAAGAATCTAATATATCTATCCACATATGGTGAATGACTGGCAGGGATCAATGAACCTGTACAGAACTGTTTACAATTTATCAATATGAGGAATACTATTAATGATTTTTTTTAGTTACTTCCAGATGGTAGGCATTTGGGCATTTAATGAATTGTTTCAGTCAAACTTTGCCAGGTCAATTACTTCCACCATTTCATCGGAGGGGTAAGTGAGGGTCAATGTCACATCACTAGTAAATGGCACAGATAAAACTCAAGTCAGTTTTGTTTTGTTCAAAAATGTGTGCCTCTTCCACAGTATGCCTCTATTTCTGGAGTAAAGCACAATGCCTTACCTCCATGACCGAACTTGTAAAAATATCTCTTTAAAAAGAAGCCCATTCTCAGGGTTCTTCATAGTATATCAAGTTGTCAATTGCATAAACCACCTTATGGGTATGTGTTTAAAAAGCAAAATCTGTTATAGATGCAAAGGAGATATATATTAAGAAGATAGCTCGATCATTTCAGACACATTCAGTCCAAGTTGATCCCATAGTTCCAATGTCATCTGGAGGATTTTCCTGACTCATGTAGCTGGATCAGGGGTGGTGGGTGGCAAAGTAAGAAGGAGGAAGGTGAAGCAGAAGACCACAGGCTGCAGGTGGCAAAAGTAAATTAATCCAGAATCAGCAAGTCATGCCTGTGGATGTGAAGTCAAAGGACTCCAAGATGGTCAGGTTACCAAGGATACCTGGGGTCAGCAGAGAATGTGGCAGGATTTTGACTCAAGTTCAAACAATCAGCGGTTGATGAGCAAGATGCAGGATGAGGCAAGAAACAAACAAGCTTCTCAGAGAATCGACTTCTGCAGGAGTTAGGACTCTCCCTTGCAGAAAGCTTCTTTCCATTGCATCAAGTCTGTGAGGCAAGTCACGAGCTGCACCTCACTCCGATCTTCTCACAACTCACAGCCCTGTCCTGGGCTTGCTTACATTGTGTTCTATAGCAACATAGGGGATTACGAGGCCTTCACTGTCGATCCACTGAGAATCTTAACAAAGCCCAATCAAGACAAAACCTGATGACCACACTGTAGATTGACCCTGGTAAAGAAGAAATGTACCCACAGGTATATGTGGATGCACGCACACCTTAGGGCTCCATGAGTGTATTATATGTGTTCAATGTAAAAATCACCTCATCCTCAATAGCGTTTTAGTATATTCAAGCCTGGCCTTAGTTAATAATGTCCTCCCCTTATCCTAACTCTATTTTTTCCACACAGTGAGGTCCTTCTTTATGTGTAAACTGATTCTCTTCCTATGTAAAGACCTTGGAAGTTAGTTATGGGAGAGCCTAGAGCTCAACTGAAGAGAAAATAATGAACAATGGCCACTAAAGAAAAATCTTGCTAGAACTAAGCAGTTTAAGAAGAGAATGAGAGGCTGAGCCCCAATGGCGTAGTGGTTGAGTGCGGGACTGCCACCCACTGGATTGGTGGTTCAAATGCAGCAGCTCTCCAGGAGCAAGGCTGGGCCTCCCACTCCCACCAGAGGGCAGTGAGGCTCCCCCTCACACACACACACACACACACACACACACACACACAAAAGAAAACAGAAGAGAATGAAGCAGCACTTTCAGGCATATCAGCACCATCCGATATTGGAACTTTCCCTTAAAATGATCACTAAGGAGACTTTTAGAATCCCAAATCAGCAGTATTCATTTTTCCCCCTATTCCAAGTAAAGGAAAGTTTTCTTCCCTAATTCACTCATCCTTTTAATTTTGCTGACATTTCTTTACTTCTGAGAATCTTCGTGAAGACTAATAAGTAGCCCACAATGTTTTCAAGACAAACTTGGCAGGGCTCAAAGTACTGGACTTTTGATGGGCAAGGAGGATATTAGGCCTTCTGGGGTGTTATCCACTCAGTCAGAACATTTTATCATTCATCCGTCATTACTTATTTTCTCATTCCAAAATGGCCTCATGCCATGACAGTCTGCCACACGCTGCCCAGCAATCATTTCTATACACATTGCTCCTTTGGCAGGAAGTCGGCCATTCTTGTTTAAAGGCAGTTATTTGTCTCACATTTATAATAATTTATCATATGTCTCACTAACATTCTATTTTCTATGAGGCTATGTGAGAGACTCATAGCATCTTTGCTCCATTTGGCAAAAATTAAAAATTTTCAAATTTCTTGGCCTGCTTAAAGAAAGAAGCTTAAAGCAAAGCCATTCCTTCTATTTCCTAAAGGGGCTGGCATCACCCTCAGGGCTGCAGGCATTCTTTATGCCAAGACTGGCATGCTGTTTCATTATTTTCTGTAATCTCCTGCATGAAAATATTTAAAATTTTGACTGTTGGATTTGGAGTAGGGTCTTAGTCTAACAGCTATTAGTATGCCATTTCTCAGCAAGTCACTCAAGGACCAAAATCACCATCAGGAGCCCATATCTAAAACACAATTTCTGAAATGTATTTCATGCTAACAAGATCTAAAAGCATAACATTTTTTTTCCTGTATAAATGCATGAAATTAGAGAAAGAGAGGAAGGGGGAGTGAAAAAAGGGAAAGTTCTATACCAAATACAATGAATGGGATGAAACCCTTGCATGAAACAATCTGCATCCCCATATGGTGGAGGACAGAATTAGCACCATGAAAGAATAATTTTTGCAATGCCATGAGGCTCAAAGGTGTCATGTTTAACTCAAGACTTTGAAAGGGTCTTGGAAACTCCTGACTTTAAGTACCATGTTGTATCTAATTCTTAATGGTATATATAGAGACAATGTGTACTTGGTTCAGAAGAAATGTCTAATGCAGAAACACCCATGTTTACACATTGTTTGGCACTCAATTAAAAGAAGCAAGATAAATAAGTCAGAAGAGAAAACAACAGGACTGACAGTTCTGGGGGTCATGGGAGAGGGGGAGACGGTAAAGGAAGAGGGGTGCCAAGAAGCCCAGGCACAAGGGAACACACAAGTGATCTAAAATTGTTGGTGAGGATGGTGTGGGATGTCTAGTGGGGTTTGATCAAGAGCAATGTAAATGAAAGTAATTGCTGAAAGCTGAATGTAGGTCGAACCTGCGAATGGGGCAAAAGGAAAGTAAAAGGAAATAGAGGAAAGAACTAAGAAGGCAAAGGACATTTATAGAGGTCTACATATAAGCATGTACATATGTATATATAAGATAGGGAAATAGATCTATGTACATATAATTACACGTTAAATATTAAGGAAGCAGACAGACATTGGATCTGTACTTGTTACTCGCACAAGGCAAGAACACTTTGCTCTAATAACCCAGCATTCTGTGATGCTCACTTTCCCAACACAGTCACTGAAGTCAAATGCTTACATAAACAAATGTGGTGAAGAAAGCTGATGGTGTCTGGTTATCAAAAAATATATATCATCTGGGATCTTAAACAAAGGTCCATCTAACAGGAAAGCAACCAAGCTCACAATGAAGAAGCACATCAGCCTGTGCGATCAGGTATCAGGCATCAAAGGCCCAGAACAAAAAATCATATCAATGTGAATGAGGTTGAGGGCGCAGTGGCCAAAGTCCATCTGTAGACGATTGTACATCTGCTCACAGAAGGGTCACAGATATGAGACAAGCTGGTCAGGATGCAATTTATAACCAATGAAATTTACAACCTTTCTCTAGTTATTTAATTCTTCCCCCCTGCCCACTATCATAACCCCAATTCTACCTTACAAATCTGGCGATACCAGAGCATGTACACTGATACAGAGAAGAGTTTGCGACACAAGGCAACCAGGACAGAAAAAACCCAGAGGACCAAGAAGCATAGTGATAACTGGAGCATAGGGGAAGGTGGTGGGAGAAAGCGGAATCAATCACAATCATGACATATCAGGCCTCATGCTCTAACCCTCTCCCAGGGGGACGAACAATAGAAAAGTGGATGAAGGGAGACAGCAGTCAGTGTAAGACATGGAAACGTAATAACTTAACAATAGTCAAGGGCTTATGAGGGAGGGGAAGAGGGTGAGTGGGGCAAATGGACTGATACTAAGAGCTCAAGTAGATAGAAATGTTTTGAAAATGATGGTGGCAACATTTGTACAAATGTGCTCGATACAAGGGATGGACTATAAGTATGGATACAAGCTGTAAGAGCCACCTCTAAAATGATTTTTAAAAGAAGATATGCAAATGTCAATAGACATACAAAGAGGAAACATTCAAAGAAACCCTTCTCGCATGGCCACATTCTGTTGAAAAAAGGAAGTCACGCACTCAAACACTCACATAACGCAATGCACACGTAGAGTCTGAGCAGCAGCTTAGCGGCAGAGATGCATGATTGCAAGGTCACTTTCACCAGTTCTATGGGAAAAACAAACTCAAGGAAACAAAATATTCTGGAACTGCAGTTTATAAAGATTCAGACCACATGTTCCTTCCACCAAAACCTGAACAAGACCAAACCAACTCAGCGCTACCAAGTCAACTCCAGCTCAGAGTTGCTCTGTAAGACATAGTAGAATTGGCATTAGGGGTTTCCAAGATTATAAAGCTTGACAAGAGAAAAAGTCTCATCTTTTTCATGAGAAGTGACTGGTGGTTTCTAACGGCTGACCTTTCAGCCCAGTGTGTCATCAGTATGCCTCAAGGGATCTGAACATATTGGCAGTATAAAAATGCAAGGACTAGCTATGACTGAAAAGGACATAGTCATGGTACTCAGAATAAAATAGTGAAATATTGATATAGCACAATATAATAGAAATGGAGCATAATCCTCAAATGGGAGCAATAAATGCAATTTTATATTTTATACTATGTACCTTTAAATACAAGTAACAAAACAATAAAATATGTGAAATTAATTTAAGACATTTTATTAAGTCCATATATTCAAAGCATTATTTCAGCAGGTTGATCTAAAATGGATTAATGAGATAGTCTTTATTTTCTGAAAATGTCAATTTTTATATAAACAAACCAAAAATGACAAAACATAAGAAAAAATAACCCAACCCACTAATAATGCCTTATATAGGAATTCTGACATTATAACTCTACCAGGGAGTAGATAGGTTCATCTTTCACCCAAAAAAGGGCTACTGGGTTTGAACCACTGGCCTTGCAGCTAGCAGCTCAACACCTAACACCCACAGGGCTACCAGAGTTCATCATAATTTAATTTGGCCATCATATTTCAGGGTACCAATAGTCACATAAAACAAATAACTTTATTATCACCATTTATAATTATTGGACAGAGAAACTTTATAGGATAACACATGCAGAAAATTATAATAGGTGCATATGAGTATATTAAAATGATATGAGGTGTACTCCCCCTCCAAAAAAGGAAACAAGGTCTGCTTAGCAAAGTTTTCATGGTATGTATTTTTCCTGATCCACAAGTGTTTAGCAACTCACGCTGAGTTAGTGCACTCAGTGGCATCACATGGGAAGTTTCTCTCTGGTCACAGTGAAATTTTTCATAAAGACATTTTGGCTCAAACCTTGGTTTCTGTGAAGGTCAATTTAAGAGAACAGCTTGAGGTGAAGCTGTGAAATTTTGTTTCCTGCCTGGGGAAAAAATATCATGTGTTGAACACAGCTTACTGAGACAGAGCAAATATACAATGTTTTCTCATTTCAAAAAAAGGTGAAATGTCTATTGATGACAGACCTCATTCTGGAAGTCTGTCAAGTTCCCAAACAGATGAAAATGTTGACAAAATTCATGCACTTGTGCTCAAAAACCAACTATGGACTACTGAAGAAATGGTTATCTGTACTATCTTGGAGCTCAGTTAAGAGAATTTTAATGGAAGGTTTGGGAATGAGTAGGATAGCTGTGAAATGTGTGCCTTGGGTTCTGGCAGACCAGGAAAAGAGCTCAAGTGGAAACATACCATGCTTTGAAGAACAGCTCTGAATTGACCCAGACTTTTTTACAAAGGTCATTCCTAGTTCTGAGATAAGGTGCTGTCTTAAGACCCCAAAATCAAATATCTAAACAAGCCAGTGGAAAATCCCATTGTCACCTCACCAGAAAAGAAAAAAAAGTGCGGTAAGTGAAATCAAAGATCAAGATGGTGCTGGTTTGTGTGTTTGATGTGAGGGGGTAGTGCACTTGGGGTTCATTCAACCAGGTCAGACTGTTAACCAAGGTTTCTATGCTGAGCAGTGGTTCCCAACCTTCCTAATGCTGCAACCCTTTAATGCAGTTCCTCATGTTGTGGTGACCCCCAACCATGAAATTATTTTTGTTGCTATTTCATAAGTCATTTTGTGACTATTACGAATCAGGCAACCCCTGTGTAAGAGATCATGACCCACAGATTGAGAGTTACTGATTTAAAGATTTTGAAAAAATTGCCTAACAGTGTGCTACAAAAAAAGGCCAGATTTGGCAAGAAACAGTATGCCTCTCTTGCCCCATGCACCTAATTTACCCATCCTTCATTCATGCAACTTCTTTTTGTTTCCAAGAATAAAGAAGGATGGGAAAGGACAGCGATTTGATGACATAGAAGAGGTCAAGATAAAAAACAAGGGAGGGCTATCCAAACGGGTGAGTTTGAAAAATGTTTCCAAGAACAGAATCACAGATTTGACAGATGTACTAAGTATAATGGAGAATATTCTGAAAGTGGCAAGTTGTTTTGTTAAAATAAATAAATAGATAGCTTTAAAATAGTTATTTTTTTCTTGGACACCCCCTTATATATGCTTCTTCCTTACAGATGTATTGGTGTATAAACAAAAAATGTAGGCTGGCCAGAAACTGGGAAATTAAAAGAAATATAAGGTATCTCAGGGATAAATACAATCAGTTGTTAATGGTATCCTAAGGGACTTATAAGAAAAATATATTGAAACGAGTGGGTGGATGGTGAAGAGAAAATGAAAAGTCTTGGAATCAGAGCTTCCTAGACAGACAATGGAAAAGGTCAAAGATCCTTAAATGGCAACCTGCACATTAGAAGGAATGGAGCACAAGGGGGAACTGTAAAGTATAAAGTCTTCACCACTGTGAAGAGTGGGACCACTGTGGATAGAGTGGGACCAATGACCGTAGCCGCATATTTTTGTCTGATAGATGTTTTAGTTAATAAAAAATTTCTAGAAAAGGAAGAAAAAACAACTACCAGAATCAATGATAGCAATAACTGAAGAGAAATAAAAATAGCATGACAAATCAATGGCAAATTGATTATTATATAAATGCCACTGAGAATGTGAGGTAGAAAAACACAAAAATCTTGGTTTACTTAAGTGTTAAGCTTTTCTTTCTTAATAAAACAATAGGGAACTAGGAAAGAATATCAGAAAATATCAATATTTCTTCAAGATGAGAATCATTTGGGGGTGTAAACAGCAAGGGATGGGTTTGTATCAGAAATAGAATAACTTTGAAATTCAGCAAGCATCAAAGTCCAGTGAAAAACCAGGATAAACAAGAACATGTTTATTAAAAATGTATATTTTTAAGAAATCAATAGCAAAAATAAAAGCATGCACCGACAGTTCACAAAAATAAACAATAAAAGATCAAATGAAGGCCATGAACTCAATTAAAAACTTTGTTACAATATTTAACCTTAACAGTAATAGCAAAATGGTGCTTAATTCAAATTACAATGTGCATTTCAGACTCTCACAGGGTTGTTTAGTATGAAAGAATTAAGAGGAATGTGGTTACATGAGGTAATATTAATTTTTAGAACATCAAGCAATAGGCTTAATATATTTAAGGAATATAAAAAAAATCATGTACAAATATATGTCTAGTGCAATTTTGAATTTAAATTATGAAATGTAAGCACATATATATATAATATTTCATTTAAAAGTATATTCATAATTTAACAACAAATTACTTATGTAATTCAGTTTTATTAAAATGTATGTGTGGTACTATGTAGAGAGATTAATTATATATTAATACTCAGATAGAAACAAATACATTCAGACAATGAAAGCTAGAAAGTTATATTATGAATTTTAATATAACTTTCTGTAGAAAGTACAGTCATCAATTCTATCTTTTCCCCAAATGTCTTTCTGAAGTTTCCAAGTATTCTACAATACATATACTTTAAAATATATAACTATCCTCTTGCTCTTAATAAGTCAATATTTGTGAATAAAATGTTCAATATAAGACACAAAAATAATATGACTACGAAAAAGCTTGTAGATTTTCTATGGCTATAGACAAAGTAAAGCATCCCTCCAAAAGATGAGTGACAGGTTGCACAAAGACCGGGCAAGTGTTAAGATCTCAATGAGGCAAATGTGACTTGGAGCTATTTGGGCACAACTGATGAATCAAATGAAATTTGTCCAAACCCTTGAAAGCTGGTGAAAATGGAGAAGAAATGTTAGCACTTGCGGATTAGAGAATGAGATTGTTAGAGGAAATACTTCCGAGGCCCATATCCCAAAACGTCTTTCATGCATATGCCGAAATTTTACCTTTCTTTACAAGATCTTTTCTTTCCAGAAAACGCTCCAGCCATCTGACTTCACAGTCTGTAAAAGTGACAGAAAGCAAACCACATCAGCATCTTGGACTTCCCTGTAGCTTAGAGACACTGATAGGAAACCAAAATGCTTAGAGACACTGATATGAAACCAAAATGCAAAGGCTGTGGCTGTCAACACTGACTCATAGTGACCTTAAAGGATGGTGGAGAAATCCCCTGTGGGTTTCCAAGATGGCAATTTTTACAGAATGGGACTGCAGCTCTTCCTCTCCTAGGCTGCTAATGGATTCTAAGAACTGAGACTTTGCATTAACAGTCAAATGCTTTAACCGCTGCCCCACCAGCGGTCCTAGGGACAGTGCCAGCTCTCACTAAATGGAACCTTCTTTTGAATGAGTATTCCAAGGAGGGAATAGTGATCATTTGAAGTAAATTAATTTCATTCTTTCTTTGTGTCTTAGCTAAAGCCACAACCCAGGTTAAGTATTTCTTACGAGTTGAATGCTTTCTGGACAGAAGGCTCAGTTCAAATTATATCATCAGAATTTAACTCTCAGTTTTTAAGAGCATATTCTTATGTATTTCAATAGACCTTCAGGTTTAATGGTATGCAATTTTATTTTCATGATCTCAATCTCTTTTCACTTTTCTAATATGGTATGTATTTACATCAATTACTACTCTTTTCATGCTCCTCCTCCTCTTGAAAGTCATTTTCTCTTTGTATCTCGCTGGTTCTTCAAGCTTGAGGGACCTTCACATAGTCTTTACATTGCCCCTACCTTGCACTGGGTAAATAAAGACTGCTTTAAGATGATGAGAAAGCAAGGATGATACTTTGAGGACTAGTGTGCTCCTGATCCAAGCAATGTTTTGTTTTGTTTTGCAGTTGCCTCAAATGCATGTGAAATTTGGACAAATGAATAAGAAAGCCCAAAGATGAATTGATACATTTAAATTGTGGTCATGGTGAAGAATATGGAAAGAACCACGGACTGCCAAAAGATCCAACAAGTCTGTCTCAGAAGAAGTACAGCCAGAAGGATGCTTAGCGACAAGGATGGTGAGACTTTGTCCCCTGTATGTTAGAAGTGTTGTCAAGAAAACACAATCCCTGGAAAAGTTCATCTTGCCTGTGAAAGTATCAGGGCAATGAAAATGAGGAATAGCTTCCACAATGCAGATGGATACAGTGTCCCCATCGCCGGATGCAAGCATAAGAACAATTGTAAGCACGGAGAGGACGCAGCCACATTTCTTTCTGTTGTGCATCAGGCCAACTTGAGGGCACCTGACAACAGCAACAACAGTATCAACAACAATGGCAGCAACATATAGGGCAAAGTCATCCCAACCTCCAGGAGTGTCAGCAACTCATGGGCCAAACTCTTCTCCACAGTTCCCTTTGCCTGGAGCACAAATGAGTGCCCCAATAAAACACTGCTTTTCTTTCAAACAAGTCCGGAGTCTCATCCACAGTGTTTGATCATTGCCAGACACCAGCAGCCCCTAGGCCTAGATTCTAGTCTAGGCTGTGCTATCACACATTCATTTCACACAAAACAATCCCCTTTCAATTTGTTGCAAAGCAGATTTCAGAGGGCGAGTCCAAACCACTCAAGGGACCAACCAAGGCTCCCCACCCTTGTATCTCGTTGGTTCTGCAGGTGAATTTGGATCCTTTTCCTGAAGGTGAAATCTGTCTTTGAGTCCATGGAGCCTTGAGGTCCCTGGAAAGTTCTTACAGTGTCTATAAAAATGTCTGCTCCTAACCTTTCTTATGTTATAAAAAGCACAGCCACGGTCCTCATAACTATTTGATGCCTTATATAAAACCCTTTATATATATAACAAAAACCCTCCCCAGATAGCTTCAAAAGAAAAGTTGTCCCGCGTTGTCTTTAAAACATTCTGCTTATTTAATATCGACATGAAGATAGAGTCAGTGCTTTTTGAATTCTGGACTGCCCATGCAGGCATGGAGGGGCCCTGTTAAAACCTGCCAGTTGCTAAAATATCCCTCCTACTCCATGGGGAGATAGTGTCAAGAGTAAAAGCCAGAAAGGGGGAATTTTGGCTGGCTTCCAAAAACAGTTGTAGAAAAGAAGGTTCTCTCTTCGACAGCGCTCTGACATGCTTTCTTCAGTTTTGCCCTGAAGTTGAAATCTTTCCTCCGGAGAGATGAGTGTATGTATCAAGACAGCACCAGCGTGGTGGGCTCCGGAATTTCAAACATGGCCCAGTCTGACATGAAGGAAGGGAGAGGAGGGTGGGTGGGGAAGAGACTGCTAAACTTCCAGAAAGGGCTGTCAAAAGCATGCCGCTTCAACAGGTTTGACTTGGAAATAAAAGAAATTTCTGCTGCCAAACTCTTCCGGGTGGACTCAATCCTTGGGTGATTTCATAGGAGACTGTCTGTTGGCTTCATTTCTAGAAGTTTCTAGGTATACGTTGACTTCACCATAGGCCTAAGGATATACATGATAAACCGGTGTGCTTTTTTTTTTTTTTTTAGTAATTATCTTGCATACATAGTATGCAAGGAGCACCATAGAAATACACTCTACAGAGTGTACTTGGAAGAACCTCATGGAGTGGAGGGGTCAGGAAAATATATAAAAATCTCCTCTCATCTCCATTTCAAAGGCGCCTGGGTGGCAAGTGGTTTTCAAAGACTGTTAAGGAAAAGGTCGGTGAGAACCGGCCAAGCGGTTCTCCAGAAGCAAGGCCTGCGGTCTGATTCTCCACACACAGTCGTCAAGAACACCCTATCAAGCAGGTATGCTCTGTAATACACAGGGATGCCATTAGTCAGAGCCGAGTTGACAGTCGCTAACAACAACAACAGTGAGCAGTGAGCACTGTCATAGAGACGGGAGTGTCAGGTGCCCATCATCCCTTGAGCTTGCAAAGTCCGTAGCGATGTTGGTGAAGGTGTGCCACTCCGTTGTCTACGTGGCAGGGTAGATGAGTGGGAGAGGGCTGGCAGGGCCCCTGAAGCAATATATAGCTTCCAAGAAGATACATATGCATCTCTCAAAGGCTATATCAATACAGAGAAAGCAGCAGGAAAAAAATGACAGCTGTCTAAATAAATCATTTCATCAGTGACTTTAACATTAACAGAGTGTATTAATGTTAGATGTCGATCAACCCTAAGGGTTTAATAAGATTGTCCTCACGTTATTGTTTTGTTTTGAACTCTATGAAAGGGCAGTTTCAAACTGTAAGGTCACTCTGCATAACTGCTGGTAAGTAAGCAAACTGATAAACCAGTTGTGATTGTTTGTGTCCATGAAATAAATGGTTAATTTGCAAATGATTTCTAAGAAACTGCAGAAACAGAAAGTATGGTTGTCTTGATATTTCTATGCAGTGCATTTGTGAGTCTGAGCTTGTTGCAAACACAAGTCTTCTGCAGGTCCATTTTTACAGTGCTAAGATAGAAAGGATAAGAATGCCTACCTCTCAGCATGGTGGGATTATTGAAGATACGATGGATGTGTTTTCGGCAGACTCCAAAACGTTGCCTGCACATTGGCCTTCCATTTCACTCACAAGATAGAAAAAAGGGAATATTTTATAGCTTCTTAATTTTGAATCAGTGTCTAATGTACTAATTTCATGGTCATAAAATAGTAGAGTTGAAAAGATCTTAGAAATCATCTCATTCAAATGTCCTCAAACACCAAGGAGTTTGTGACAGGCTTCAAGTCAAACAATGACCAGGAGTTACAGACTGTCTGGCAGGCAGGCTATTATGAACGTGCTCAAAGTTTTTGCTGTTATTGTTGTTGCTATAAGATTTTCTGCTTTTTTCCAAAAGAATAGGTTAGCAAATTTGACCTTAAAGAAAATTTTAATATTTGTGATTTTTCTATTTATCCGTTAGTAGCTGTAATTCAAATTGGGGAAAAAATGATCCATGGAAACAGCAACCAGAAACATCTTTTAACACTATAAATTCAATGATCTCATCCCCTTGCTTCCAACTTTCTATTGGTCCTTTCTTCTAGTTCTTATGAGAAAAACTCCCCTCTACTGCTGCTCGGTCCCCATTTTGGCTAGCTTAGGCAAACTCTTCTTTCATCAAATGCCCCTCCATCAATTGTTCTTTAACTAGTCTGCATTCTCTTTTCCTGGAAATCCTGAGATTTAGGTGATGTCATAGAAAAGGGGGTGGGGGAGATGACAGGAGGTGACATCTGATCTCCATCTGCTACCCAAGGGGGAAGAAAAATTAGCGTCATCTGCATGAGTTGCCCACCAACATTCCTCACCAATTCTGAAACCAGTAACTCCTCCCGTACATTGTCTACTTCCTTCCTGTGTCCTATAATTCATTACAATAGCGACACAGAACTCACAGATGATGTGCACAATTGTGTGTTATATTAGAGAAATTGCTAGGTTACAATTCAGGTGAGAAACACTCAGGATATAGTTGTTTAGTTGTGGCAGTGCCTTCTCGCTTATGCCTGTAGGTAGGCCTCTCTCTGGCCCTCAACCACTTGGCCTGGTTTCTGTCCTGCTCAGGCTATTTTGCATAGCTCTCCTATGGCAGCCAATACATGTCTAAAGGGCTTGCCACGTTCCTGAAAGCCTCAACACACAGACATTCAGCCCCAGCTCCCTGGGTCAGCAGATCAACAGATAGCTAAGAGATACTGGACTCCATAAGTCCATTTCCTGCCCAAAGGCCTTCAGCTTTCCTTTCTCTGCAGTCTGGGAAGTTCGCCACTCTGCCTTCTGCTCTGGATTCAATACTGCTGCTGCTTCTCTGCCACGTGGCTGGCGTCAAAACTTTTTGCAAGATCAAGGAGATTCAATAAGCAAGAATCTCTGGGTCCAAAGGACATGCTCCACTACTGGAAGTCTTGTAGTGTCATATATCCTTTCTGCTTCTCAGATGGCTGACTATATACCCAGCAGGTGATACTCAACATTATCCCTGTTAAAAATCCACACACAGTGGAATCATGCAATCCCTGTTAAAAATCCACAGGGTGGAATCATGTAATTCAATCCATATTATCCCTTACTGCTTACTGAGATCATCAATAAAACAAAGACTGATTGGTAGAAGTAACAAAGACTATTATTATAAGAGCCAAATTAAAGAATGTATTGCTTTGAAGGTGACAGGTTTTTTTTTTCTCCCTCAAAACATGACATGGGACAGCTTGTCATTTATATCTCTGCTCAAAAGTTGCTTCCTTGAAGAGTTCTTCTCTGACTTCTCAATCTCTTAATGATCTTCTTATTTTGTTCATGATGCTCATCCCATTTGGAATGCTCTTTTAAATGAATATATTGCCATTCTGTGATAGACTTTCTCACCACAGCATAAGCCTATTCGGATGAAAATTTGTATCTTATTCATCACTGAAATTCTAATATCTAGCCTAACAAATAGAAGCAGTTTTTCACAAATTAGTTGATAGATCTTCAGATGGATGGATGAATGGGTATATGGAAGAATGGACAGTTGGACAGTGGATGAATGAATAAGTAACTGCTCCCAACTTTTGATAAGAAAGAAACTAAGGCATGGTACAGAAATATTTTCTAAATAGCTTGCAGTTCTTCCCTGGTGGTAAAATTTTGGCAAGCAGGACCACAAATGAAAGTGTTGTGTTTAAAAACACTGACTCTCAACAGAAAAATAAAAGAATTCCAAGACAACTTTTCCTGGTTTTGAAAGTTAGCATAGTATCAGGTAAAGTAATTAATTTTATGATCAAGGAGGATAAACAAATATATACATTACAATCTCTGACATAATGCTTATATACTTTATTGTGGACTAGGAGATAACAATTGGGTTAAAATGAATATTCAGAATATAGGTGACAATATAAAAAAGAGATGTAATAGAGACTATCATGCGTCAGGTACACAGAACAACCAATAATGGCTTTGAGTTCAGAAGAGGAAAAAACATTGCAACATGGTGCACACAAGTGAGTTTTATATAGAAGGCATTTCATTCCGTTGAAATTATTTTAGAGGATTCATTCTTTTAGGGCATGAGGGCTGTTTGGATCACCTAATTGTTGTTCATCGCAAAGACAAAAAATCAGATGTCCTCATTTCTTATTCAATCCAGCTCAAATGCATCCCGGATGATCTGGAATTGGCAGAGGAACCACACGGGTATAGCACACAGAGTTTGTATGCAGACAATGGAAGCATAAGCAAGGTGTGCTCTTTCTGACCTTTATTTTCTGTTTGAGGTTTCCTATCTTCAGGCCAGTTTGCAAATGATAGCAGGGCAAAGGCGGTCAGCTCTGCTTCATAGTAGGGGATCAATGGATTAGTGATAATGTAACCAGAATGGAGTTCTACTGGACTAGGAGTGAACAAAGTTTCTCTACAGCCTTTTTCCACCAGACTGCAGTTTGCTTTAGTGCCCAGGTTCTTGATAAGGAAGTAATAACAGAGACGCAGCCAGTAAATATTCCACAGCATTTCCCCAGTATTTTCTTGGCATACCTACCTGAGATGGGACTGAATTTAATTTCAATTTGCTATCAGCTGATGCCAAAGCCTGGGATTCGAAGTACACTGCGCCACCGAAGGAAAAGCAATCATTGATTGAGGCTCAGAACCCAAGTCTATTGGCATGAGTTCATTCTTGCTGACCCTTTGGCCGTTGCTGTTTTGAAACTTGCTGGTTAGAACCAGGTAAGTAGCTTATTCTTTACCATGACTTCACATTGCCAGCACTAATCATAATACAATACATAATACCATAATACAATGGTGACCCTGGTTAAACAATGATTCGATGAATAGATGTATTCTTACATGGATTTTCATCCTAGTCTTTAGTCTACAGACACCTATACAATATCCCTGATAGCATTTGGGGGGGGGGGGGCTGGGCTGTAAGAAGGGCGCATTCCACATTTTGATGAGAGGCTATGGAAATATCTTGGATGGTGATGCAATTGAGATTGGTTCACATCCAAACTCGCTGTGAGTGAAGTGACTGCCCTTGAGCAAGATCTCCAATATCATTGCACCCCAGTCTCTATATCATAATTATATTTACTTCACATAATTATGACAAATGAATGATCATATATCTCTCTAGTGAAATTAATTCCTTATGCTTTCCTGTTTATCAAAATTTCCATACCCTGGTGTGAAAACTGAATTTGTACTCATGGCCTACTTGCCGTTGGGTTTGCTTGCTTGCCCAAATTTAAGATTGCCAAATTTAAGAAGTTTTATTTGTATCTGATATTGGCTGTCTTGAATATATATATATATATATATATATATATATATATATATATATATATATATATTAGTTTTGCTTTGTTTTGTTTTTAACTCTGATCTCTTCTGGAGGCCTAGAAAGCAGAAAAAACTACCTTGGTGAGAAAACTAGCTATCCCCACCTTAGTATAAATGTTGCTCTTTTTTTTAAAATCATCACCCCCACTCCCACCCCTTCTATACGTTGTTTCTTGGTCTAATAGAGTGTGAATAATTTTGAAACTGAAATTTAATTTTGTTCATCTTCTAGGCTTTGTGAGATTCATGTTGAAAAATACACCCATTCATCACTCTTTCTTCTTTTCTCAGACGGAACTGTAAAATCGTGAGGATGGTTAAAATCTTTGTTTGTTTTTAAGGTAAGGTTCTTTCATCACGCATATCTTTTTCTCCAGCTTCCATCATTTGGAACTCAGGCTCTTTCTCCTTATCGTGTCAATGCTGAGCCCAGGCTTGGGGGCCACGCTAGAGCTCATCACTTTCTGGACAAGAGCATCCCTATCTTGCAGGAGCAGAAATGCCACTCATGGGTTCATTATCAGGGAAGAGACGGCGAATGAGCTAAAAACATTCAGAGAAGCTACTGTGGCAGGCACTGTGCAAATCAGAGATTTGTGGAAATGATCACATTTCTACAGTCTGCCTCCTCTCCACAGCACGTTCTGCTCATTAACTCATTAATCTTTGTACCACCCCTGCAGGGAAAGTAACTATTATTAGCTTGGGTTCGTAGATGAAGAAATAGAAGTGAAGTACAGTGAAGTTCAGCATCTTGCCCGAGATCACAGCGGGAGATGTTGTTGGGAGGGGATCTGAGCCCAGAAGTCTTGTCTCCCAAGTGCCCGCCTCCCACAGAGCCACCCCCCAACCCATCATGAGCATAATGGCGAAGGGAAGCTGTCATTTTATTTCTTGGAGTTGCATTCACCTAAGCTACTGAACTCTCTTGAACACACATACAGTTCAGTTGTTCTAACATTTACACTGCCAAGTGTCTGCATAATTCCCCTCTTTTCCTAGTCTAGCTGTCAGCAGCTGCCCTGCCTGACAGAATACACCTACTTGGTTAGGAAAATATTTTAAAAAAAAAAAATACTGTTTCTTCTCAGTCCATGCTACAAAAGAACTATGTAATTGTCCCCTTCTGAAAGGAAAGACATTTTCTCTCTCTCTCTCTCTCTCTCTCTCTCTCTCTCTCTCTCTCTCTCTCTCTCTCTTTAAATTTTAAGTACTGACCCTTTCTACCCACCTCACCCTGAGGAGCAAATGATATCTCCATTCATCCGAGTGATGCTGATGATAAAAATTATATGACAGTCAAGCTGTTTGGCCTGTCCTACTTATAGTTCTGGATTTGACTTCAGGAGAAATACTTCAGGGAAGAGAGTAACATAGGCCAAAGGTCACCATGTCCTTTTCTCACAGAGGACTGCATGGCTTCAAAGAATGGCTTGATACTCATATGCTATAGCTGAGGCAATAAAAACAGTTCATGGTCTCAAGATTGTAGCAAAGGAAAGAGCCAGGATGGGTTTGAACTGAATTCTATCTCCCTCTAAATGAGGCTGAATCTACGTGTGAAAATAAAACGATGTCAGTGATTTTTGACTCATATTTCCATTGAACTTGTCTTAGTCATAAAACAGTGCCCTTGCAGGTCAAAATCATCTCTGGTGGGGCAATGAGTAAGCACTCTGCTGCTAAGCCAAAGGTCAGTGGTTCAAACCCACCAGGTCACCCATGGGAGAAAGATATATCCTCTTTCAGTAAGTATCCCAGTTTGGGGCACTCTACAGAGGCATTCTACTCTGCCCTGTAGGGTGCTGGGAGTCAGAGGCCACACAAAGGTAATGGCTTTTATTTCAAACCCTATGTTGAGCATGCGGCTAGCCTTGCTGGGGGTGGGGGCTTTTAGGGACTGGTAGACAGTTGACTCTAGGCTCACAGCCTGGTAAGTCCTGTGGTTGGAATAGAAGCATGATGCGATGTAAGTGCGACACTCAAGTCTAGACAGCCGATGTAAAGAAGGCTGGATAATCTGGGGTTAATTTAGAGCTGAGGTATACTAGAAGTAGGGTGTGTGCGTGCATGTGTGAGTGTGTGTGTACTCATACATGCTTATCAACCAAACCTCTCCTATGATTCCAACACACAGCAACCCTGGAGGACAGGGTACAGTTTCCAGGCTGTGCATATTTACTGGTGCAGAAGTCATCTTGCTCTAACAGAATGGTTAGCAGCCTAGCATATAACCCACTAAACCCCCAGGGTTGTGTTAAATAAAAAATAAAATAAAAATATAGTAGTGGGAAAATTCCACAGACTTTTAAAATCCACTTGTAAGTAAATCTGTAGGGTACATATTTGACTGCTAACCGCAAGGTTGCCAGTTTAAATCCACCAGCAGATCCTTGGGGTGTGGGGGAAATGAAGCGATTTGTTCCTGTACAAAATTTCAGTCTTGGAAACTCGACATCAAATCACGGTGAGTGGGCCTCAGATGGAGGGCAGTGGGATCTGATTGAGAAGCCAGGTCGTCAGCACTACTCCGGATCAACTCCCACACACACGGACCCTCCCGATTCACACACCATACAACTGAAACCAAAACGATAGGACTTGCTCCGGTCACAAGATGAAATCCAGCTGGTGACTTAGACTCAGTTTTACTGACTTCCCAGCTTGCTTGTCCCCACGTATCACTGCTCCATCTCCCAAAGCAAACCTAAGCTTTGCACATCTGCCACCCAGTAAGAAGCCTATTGTCTTTGTCTGCCTTTCCTTCTGGCTTCTGTGGCAAGCCCACTCTGAGGAGAAGGATAATTAGTTTCTCCCGCGAAATTGATTTTAACTTCATATTTAGATTTGGTGGGAAAATGTACCAAATGAAATGCTGAGAGATGGTTCCTTTCAGATTTTTTTATTTAACCATACATTCAGAAATATATATACACCTGTGTAGTTTTTAATACTTATGAAGCAAGCATTGATATAATCACTACTCAGCTCTAAAGAAATCAGTCTTTCCAGTTCCTCAAAATTTCCCGTGGAACTCTTGTTAATCAGGACCCTCTTCTTTCCTGATAAAAACAGCCATTGCCCTGTGTGGAGGACCAGCCCTTCCATTCCCCCCATACAAATCAGAGGGGGCTGCCCAAAGCTCATGGAGAAATTTGATAATCAGTTCATTCCACTTTTTCCCCTTAACTTTTAAAGCCTCATCACGTTTTATTGAGCTAAGGTAACAAGACTCTAAAAAAAAAATAGATGACATCTACATTTATTTAAGTTAAAAATAAAACTGTTGTATAAACATTATAGAACTAAAAAATAAATTGTAAAACAAGAAAATTAGCGATCTTTTATAGCATAGGCCAAAATACCTCATTTCTCTGCTTAAAATATTTCAGTAAAAGACAACTATGATTTTCTTACATGAACTTTCACATGTGCAGGGTCTGTTGCCACCCTTTTTTAATCTCAGCCAAAAGAAGAATTGCAACCTCTTCCAAAAGGGAAGGCAGGCTTGTTGGTGCCTGTGGATCCATCTTCCCCTGGGATTTTGTGTCTCAAGTCTCAGCTCAATATCCTGAGATGGGTCCACCCTCCGCACATCCAGTTGGACGAACCTTGATTTGTCTTAGGATGTGTCCATTCTAGCATTTAACATTATCTACATTTTACTACTTAAAAACTTATTTGTTTTATGCTGTTTGTGTCCACAGTAAACTGCAAACTCTGTGAGGGAAAGGACCATTTCTGTTTGACTTGATGCTGTCTCCTTGCTAACCAAAACAGTCCCTGGCCCACAAGAGATGCTAAATAAATAGCTGCTAAGTGAAGAAGTCAATAAGCAAATGGGCATCTTCCTAGATAAGGTTCTAAAACTAAGTGCACTGATATGGCCAGAAGAGAATTGTTAGAGTATAGCTGCATGACCAACCAGACAGACCCAGCAATGGGAAGGCCTTGCTCTAAAAGCCTGGCCCTGGCTTCTCAGCTCCAGATGAGATTGCATATTATAGAGGATATTATTTTGAAATCATAACCCTCAGTCAGATAAATATAAACTTGTTTTTAAAAGGGGGTTTCCTTTCTATCTTAACAAAGCCATAGTGCAGTAGGGTGATATTATGGATTGAATGTGTCTCTCCATAATATGGCCATGTTGTCAGGAGGGAACAGTCCCTGGGAAAGGACACCACGCTTGGGCAAGGAGAAGGGACAGTGCATAAGAGAAAGCCGCTCGATGAGACAGACTGACACAGGGGCTGCAACAATGGGTTCTGGCAGTGGCGACTGAGTTTTGAGGACACGGCAGTTGGTCCCTTCTGTGGCACAGAGGGTAGCTTGGGCTTGGAACCAGCTCAATGGTACCTCACAATGGCAACATCCCATGTACACTCCATCCTGCATGTGTCTGTGTCTGTGCTTATAATCTTCTTTGGAAAGGAGTGGTCTTCTTACGCTAATCAGGCAGACTCAGTACCTTGATGAGACTCAGTACCTTGGTTGTTGAGTTTGGACTGTCTTGAATTAGTCTCTGTTGAGCTATTAAGAAAAAGATTTAAAAAGCAAGTGAGAGAAGCAGAAATGGGGAGTAATCAATGTCAGGCCGCATGAAGATAACCCGGGAGTAGAAGCAACGGAGGCCTTGTTCCAGAGCTAACAGAGAATGAGAGCCACCCCAGGCACCTGCGGCCTACATTTGGACCCTGACTCCCGAAACTGTGAGAACACAGATTCCTCTTTGCTAATGCTAAGCCTTTATTGTCCCCACACAGTCATTTTTGAGTTACCAAAACAACAGAGCAGACACAAAGGGGGACCCTGAGACAATCTGAGGCCAAAGACCTCCAAGGACCACCTGGCTGTGGACAACATTTGGACGTGTTATACTTCAAAGTCAGCCACTGAGAGAACTTTTCTTAAGGACACCCTGACATTTCACATGCAGAAGGTGATGGATGCAATCTCCCTAATTCGTATAAGTCTGCTGCTCACTCCCACCTCCCTGATCATGGAAAAGGAAGAGCTTAACATCAAACCACCCCATATCCAGCCCTACCCGCCTCCATCAGCAGTCACTGGGAAAGGCGAGGAGCCGAAGCACAGGGAAGACAAGAGCTTGGTGGAGGTGGGCTGGGACTTTTGGAAACTCATCCTTCTCCTTTCCCAGTCGGCACTCATGCCAGCACCGTCACCCAGCCATGTTATCAATGGACCACAGGTCCCATTCAGGGTCAGGTGACCTTGTGAAGCAGAAATAATATGTCACAAAGATACAGTGTAATAAAAGATGTGTGCAAAGCTCCGCTGCCAAGCCAGCTTTTCTAAATAACATTCTGATTGCATTCGATGCCTCAGCAAGCCTCTATTCCTGCTGCCCAGGCGCTCTGCAGCCAATCTATGCACTGGATGATGAAAAGCCCAAGGACCCACTGGGCAAAAGCCAAAGCACATATCAGCAACATCAGTATAAGGGCATATAAAGCAATCCTGTTAAATATTTAGATATGTAGGGCCCCAGAGCGTGAAACACACTCAGCTAGAAATGTTTTTCTTTTTTTTTTTTTCTCTTTTAAATCAGGAAACTTGAGATTATAAGCCACGGTAATAGTGTACCTTTTAAAGGAGAGTGAGGCTGAGAAGGATTTGTTGCATATTGACCTATGGGATTTAAATCATCACCATCAAATCACACGGTGGCCCGGGACGGGGCTCGTTGAATCAGAGAATTAATCCCTAACATGTATAGTCTACTTTTTTATTGTTGCTGCTGCAAATAACTTTCCCAGGCATTGTGAGATTTGAAACTATTTCTTTAAAAAAAAATAAACCTCCTTGGAAATAAATTCATTGGTAAGTAATTTTTGAGCATCGACGATGGACAAGACACCAGACTGCATTGTGGGAGACAGAGAAAGACAGAGCCCATGCCAAAATGGACGATTGCCTTTATCTCCTTGAGGACGGCTTCCATGAATGGAGGATCTGGTATCTTGGGAAAATAAAAGTAGAAATGAAGAGTAAAGAACAATCATCTCTCCTGTGCCCGTTATCAAGACACTCTGCCTTAGGTTTAAAGATGAGTAACCTCCCAGCTGCTGTTCACAGCACAACTGAGGAGACAGGACATTTCAAGGAAATAATACTTCTAAGGTCAATAACGTGTGTACAAAATTACAAGTCATTCAAAAATATGAAAATGCAGAGGTTTGGAGAAAGGTAGACTGGAGTCTGCAGAAGAATTGCGATTTGGGCTAAGATTTCAGGGAAATGTGATAGGTAGATGAAACTGCATGCATTTGTGTGTATGTGTGTGTGTAAATGTGGACTATTTCTGTCAATTGGGTGCTTCATCTTCACATGGAGACAAATATGTGTGTTCAATATTGAAACTCTTCTGCTTTGACCCCACACCCAAATCCTCATGGCCCTTAAGCTGAATGTGACTCTGAAGACTGAGAAAGGCAAAGCAGAATGAAGTCTGTAGCTCTTTCTAGGAGGAGAGTGCCTCAGCTTTCTCCCACAGAGCAGTGGAGTGCATGGGTCGGGGAGGGAGGGGGGGTTTCCCAGTTGCAGCAAAACCCTCAGGGCGCTCCCCTTGTGCAAAACCTTCCCAAATTGGTAAATTGTGATCTATATATTTTTCCATCTTTCTGCATCCTTCCCTTATCTTCTGGACAATTTTCTTCACTGATTTTTGAATATATGAAAGTTTGATTAAAAAAAAGCTGTTTGGGTCAGTTCCTTCTATTTTATCGAATCACTTTTGTTCAAAGTGTAAGGGAAGTGTAAGGGAAAAATTACAGGCATATTTCTTGAACTCCGTTTAATGAACTATTTACAACAATGATTTGAAGGAAGGTGCTGCCATGTAGAGCAAGTGCCAACTCAGTGATGCCATTCACCGAGACTGTTTTGATGAGCAACTGTCAGATGATCTCATCTTTTATTTTATTAATAACATGTCCAGGGTAAAAGGGGAGGAACAGAAAACAAGTAAATAAATATGACCCTTTAATTTTCCCCGGTTGTAGTGTAGAGAATCAGAAGAATTACAGACCATACAAGAAAGAGGGACATAAATGCAGTGAACATTGTAAACCACCCCTTCAGCCCTGTCTAATTTGAGTGGAGAAGCCTGCGACAGAAACTCAGGGGCCCCAACCATGACCCTCCCCCCCACCCTCAATTGCTAAATGTGGATAACCTGATCGCCACCTGCACACCACAGACATGTGGATTCTGTGTGGGCTGGGAGAATCAAATGGCATTGCTTGGAACAATTTTAGAAAAGTAAAAATGCTAGTTTACTAAATAAATAATATCTAAAGAGGCAGGGAGGTGCTATGGGCTGTGAGATAGTTAGGGTTATTGTGCCAACCTGGCTGATAAACACAAGTGGGCAGCAAGGGCAGCAAGATAAATGACTCAGTGAGCCTCACCGTCCTGGTTCTCTGGTGTCTCCTTGTTTGATGGTCAGACCAGTTGTGGCTACCTTAGCTAGTTCTCTACCTCACCTGGCAAGGTTCACATCCCTGAGGAGAAGGCACAGGACCTCCTCTGATGCAGCCCCGGGTGCTGGAGAAGTTGCATAGAGACCCCTGCCAGTGCTGAGATGGTTACACACTCACTGATTTGGCATTTCTCCTGCAGTGGGCATTATTGTGTGTGTTTGGGGAGCTTGAGGAGGATTTTGTGAATTGATGTTTGACAAATGTCCTAAGGTCGGACTTATGGGCTTGAACTGGACTGGGTTGAGATGCTTATTGAACCCTTACCCTTTATATGAAGCCCTCTATAATACATATATGAGTTTCTGTGGATTTGTTCTCTAGTCTACCTAGAATAATGCAGACTTGAGAAGCATTTGGGTCCAGCAGCTATATTGGCACTGGTATTCTATGCCTATGGAGGAGTCCTTCAGTCTTTGAATCACAGTACATGAGAGCACCTAGGCCAGGCTTGGTGGAGCCCTGGTGGGTCAATGGTTGTATGTTGGGCAGCCAATCTCATGGTTAGCGGTTCAAAACCACAAAACCACTCTGCCAGGGTGGATAGGGGATGAGACACAGTTGGGGGGGGTTGTTTAAGGCTTTCTAAGCCTAAATTCAGAACCCCCCAGAGGCAGTTCTGCTCTGTCCTGTAGGGTGCTTGTGAAAGGACCCTACAGGGTGAAATGGCAGTGAGGACAGGATTGTTCACTTCTACAAGTTGATTTTGACTCCTCTCCTCTCTCCTTTGTGGAAAGCAGAAACACTCTGGGGGATGGTCAAAGAGTCCCAGTGGCAGAGTGAGCTGCTCACCCCAGGTCAGCATCATGAACCCATCAGTCACCCGAAGGACAAAGACAAGGTGGCCCAATCAAGAGTTAAACATCGCAGGAACCCAAAGGGTAAGGTTGAGTTTTTCATGTAGGGCCACTGGGTCAGAATAGACTCAATAGCCACTTTTCTCTCTCTTTTTCTTTTTCCTCACTAACCTATGAGAAGCAGCTTTCTTGGTGAGTCTTCAGAGGTACCGCCTAGTGTGTTCAAATCACCGAGGTTCAGGTTGGCAGTCCAGTGCATTGTTAAACTGCATGTACTGGCAAGGTCTATGAGTTTAAAAAACAGATGGTAGTTGAAAAAATTCTGATTTCTGGCCATACTATGCACAGAGTTGAACGCCTCTTTTGGTGTTTCTTAGCTGTGACGGCTTCTTGAAAACAGATCATTAGTTCTTTCTTCCCCTGGCTGCTGTGCTCCTAGGTTATGTCCAGTCGGTTCTGACCCACAGCGAGCCTATGGACAGCAGAACTAAAGACTGCCAAGGTCTGCGTCACCCTCTCACTGTTCTCATGTTTGAGCCTGATGTTGGAGACACTGTGTCAATCCCTCTTTTCTTGAGTATCCTATTGTTCCCTGTCCCTCATCTTTACCGAGCAAGTTGTCCTCCACCAGGGACTGGTCACTCCTGATACCATGTCCAACGTACATGCCATCAAGTCTTTGCATTCTCACCTCTAAGGAACATTCTCACTATGCTTCTTCCAAAACAGAGCGGTCTGTTCTTTTAAAAACTAAGAGCATTGTCAATATTCTTCGTCAGCTTTATAATTTAAATGCAGGGATTCTTTTTGATCTTTCTTATTCCAGGTTTGCCTTTCATAAGCAGATGAGATGATTGCAAATGCCATGACATTGGTCAAGCATACCATAGTCCCCAAAAAGGACATCAATACCTTTGTTCAAATAATTAATCTTTAGGTTAGTAGCACAAAATGTTTGCAACACTCAGGACCTAGTCTTACCAGCAAAGGGAAGAAAATATATTGTCCTTTCGTTTTGCTGGGTAACCATCTATCGTCCAGGACTCGTTGACTCTCGCTCTGAAAATTCACCCCAGTGGACTATCCACTCTCTCCCGATGGTCTGTTTTATAAACATTTCCCAAGATATTAATCCATAGCTCTGAAGCTTTCAGTTTACAGAGAGGGGGAATAAAAGGTCGACAAACAGCAACTATTCATATATAAATGTTTGTGTGAGCTGCAGTGTGTACATGCAGAAGCGCATGTCTGACTGCTTTTTAAGATTCTGACCTGAGTGAGAAAAATTAGCCGGATGAGATTAGATCAATAGGAAACAACGTCTATATGAGCAAAAGGCACTGTGGACCCCCTCCTGCCCTAGTCTGTGAAGTTCTAGCCGGCCTGCTAGGCTGGGGCTCTGGGGGTTAGTCAATTCCTGGCCAGGGTAGACTGGGCCCCCTACAAATGTGGGGATGGACCTCAGTTAGTTAAGGACAGGTATATAGTCTAGAAGTGTGTGTGTCATTTTCACCTGCTTGGAAAAAAAGGACTTCCAAATTTGCCATGATAGGAAATGATGCCTCCATTTTCTCAGCCTAGCTTTTATTTCAACTTATATTTTCTTCCTATCTGAACATTGGTTTTTCTTTTGTTTTGTTTTCTGTAAATGGGTTATTCAGGCAAGTAAAAAGCAGAAAAATAAACACTGCTACTCTTTTCAAATTACAACAACTCTCATGGTTGTTAGTAACCCTTGATCGGTCCTGCCACGCTTCGCTCACAGTATTCCCCACGCTTCCGTCTTCCTGGTCATCTTAAATGTATGGCATGCAGGGTCGGACTTATTTATTTATTTTTCTTAACAGAGCCTTCAACCCTGCATTTATGAGAGTAGCCATCTGCTGCATAAATGTGAGGTTTTGGTTTTCCTAGCAACAACCACAGAGAGAAAAGGAATTTTAAAAGACCAGGGGTGAATGTATTGTTAGAAATATTGAATCCAGCTGATGTCCTTTCTCCTGTCCTTCCCAAGCCCTGGGACCAAACAGGGCTGTTGAGTCAGTCAACTGGAAAATTCTTCCTAAAGGGCAGAAGGCAACATTATGGATCATAGTCAACAAAACTGGGGAAAATAAAAGAGGAGATTGCCCTCTGAGCTGATAAAACCTCTCTGCCGCCCATGACAAGGCAGTGCCATTCTTCACAGCCTCGCATCCTCCAGACATTTGGAGGGTCATCCTTTCCTGTTCCCTTTTTGTTTATTCTTCCTACTCTTTCTTGGTGAGGGAAACAAGTCTAGAAGGAACTGGTGGCTGCAGACAGAGCGAAGGTGGCCTGAACGCATTCATCTTGTGACCTTTTAGTGCCTTCACAGTTAGGTGATTTAATAGCACTTAATCTGTCAAAAATCTGAAGCTTTGTAATAACTGTATATTAAGCCAGTTTTTATGGCGCATTAGCTTAAGTCTTGCCAGTTTATAAAAAAGGAGAGAGGGAGACAGAGAATACTTGCTATGTTTATCCTCGCTAGACTTCCAGTTCCTCCTTGATGTATTCCCAGACAGGAGGTCAGGGCCATCACCAGTCTGACTGGAGCAACGCCGGCTCTGTCCCACGGCTCAGTCTCCAGTGGGTGTGCTGTGGAGAGCCACGAGGAAGATCTCCAGGCAAACTCCCTCCCCCAGGGCTCTGTGGATGCTAGGGACCCAGAGTCCTTTGTTCAAAGGTCAAGAGAGGGCCACTGGTTTTGTTTGGAGCACTTTGCCCTCTGTGCAGTCTGGCAAAGACCAGGTTAGATATTTGTCTTTGTGGCAGTCACCAAATCTAGTGTCAATTTGAAGAGTATAGGGGTAGAGCCCAGCCTGTCAATCTGGAGATAGCCAATGAGACCTCAGTGTGGGCATGGCTTTTTCCTCTGAGAATTCTGGGAAATCTGGTACTTCCTTCTTGGAAGCAGGAGACACTTGCTCTCTCTCTGGGAGACATTGCAGTTGACAAGGCACGTGGTAGCATGCTGATAGACCTGAGCCCTGCAAACTGGAGAAGATATGGAGGGGCCTCCGTCAACACTTCTACCACCACTGGGTACACAAGACTCTGCACCCACTGAACTAAGATTGTCCTGGTTTCATTGCATGTGGTTTGTGAGTCTGAAGAAGACTTATAGATTGATATTGGACATAGGAGCTAATAATTGACTTATGGTCTTGGACTGAGCTGAGATGGGATGTTTTCTTAATGTACAGTTGCTCTTGTATATAAACCTCTTTGTTATTCACATATGCGTGTTTATGAATGTGTTTTTCTAGTCAACCAGGACTAACACTTCTTTACATTGATCTAAAACGGTACTTCTTTGACACACTTAGTGATCCTATTCTTAATTGTCTCCCTTCCTCCGTATATATTTATGACTGCCTTCACTCATCCTTCAGGTTTTAGTATATTTTTCACCTATTACTTTCTTCTCCTAACCTCTCATTCCTTACCACTGGGGTCACATTTCTCCTTTTTTGCACTTCTATGCCATTCCAAGTCTGAACTGTTCAGATTGTGAGCTGTATTATTTGGTACCAAAGAAGATAGAGAGAACACATTTAAATCAGAATAATTTAATGAGGATTTAAGAAACAACTATTCTCAATAGTGGGCCCAGAGCATAGGAAGTCTGAGAGAAGACAGAAGACCAAGGTTAGAGAGTCTGGCCTGTGACTTTGCCTGGTCCTGAATGAATGGAAAGAGAAAGTTGTACAGAAAGCACCCACTTGAAAGCATCTGTTATCTTTGTGAGCAAATTAAAGCAACCTGAGGTATCTCCAGACAAGGAGGTGAGGGAATTAACATCCCAAACTCACTTTTCTTTCCTCTCCTATCCTTTGAAGACTCTTCATTGGGTGAACCAAACCAGACCAGTAGACTTTGATTCAGTTCTGGCTGAGTAACTCCATGTGTCTATAATGTTTTCAGGAAAAGAAAAAGAAAAAAGGTGGACATGTCTTTCTTCTGACACACATTGGGTGGACTTGAACTTTTGGGTTAGCAGTCAGCAAACCAATTGTGTGCATCACCCAAGAATGTTACACCAGAAGTCAGAGGGTGAATAAAATCTTTAATGGAGTCCATACAGAACTGCCAGAGTGAAAGTGGAAAGTACTTCAAGAGACATATACCACAGAGGGAAGTTTCATATGCAATCATTAACGGGGAATCCTGAAACCCACTGGTTTTCTCCAGGCCCAACCATGCAACCTTCCTGATCTGAGATTGCTGGGTCTCCACATTGTGGCCTCTATGTCTCCATCCCACTTCTGCTTGCCCACGAGGTGCTCCCTAATTGTGTAACTGACAGCATCATTCTTTTGATAGCTTTGTTGACTGTTATTTGGCAAAAAGATCAAAGGTAGCAAGGAACTAAAGAGTAAGGAACTAAAGTCCAAGGGCAGTAGAGTTCCCATGACTCCTTTTGTCTACAGACATATCTTTCCATGGAAGGCAGTTTTCATGAAGTTGCTTCTACCTCCTTCACTATAACTTCAGGGCTTCTTCTATTTCCGTTTCCTTCCACCCGTTCTCTCTCAGTCCTTCTTTGTCCTCAGAGATCCCTCAATTCACATATCCTTAAATATCTTTCATGTGCTTATGCCAAGGGAATGTGTTTCCTCTCAGGCCAGATCTCTTTAGTGAATCATAAGAATTAATACCAATCCCCCTTGTTAGCTGTTATTATATGTATGAAACTAGTTACCATGTCTAAAACTAAGCACCATCATTTTATCCACATCCGCTAACCTGGACTCCCAGTCACTGAGTGACTCAAGCCCAAAGAAAGCATTGTGTGCCTCCACTTTCTCCCTCTCCACTGTCAACTTCAGTAAAATCTAGCAAATGTTCTCTTGCTCCAAAGGCTGCACAGAATAGATTTTTCTTCACAGACTCTGCCACTCTAAGGAGATATCTATCCTCTCTTATCAACTACTAACCTGTCTCCTTGCATTCTTGCTTTCTCTTGGCCCAATCACTTTCCACAAGGCTTCCAGAATAATAACTTTAAAATGGAAATACAATCCTGTCATTCCCCCATATGCTCCTTTAGTAATTTCCCTTGATACTTAGAGGCAAATTCAAATAAACCTCTGGTCTACAACAGACTCCATGCCTGGTCCTGTCTCCCTCTCCAGATTAAGCAGACTGACGCTCCACTGCTTCCTTCCTCACCTGATGCGTGACCTATCCAATTCATTCCTGCCTGAGAAATAGCACGAGATGTTCTTCCAACTCTTGCAGGAATGTTGCTACCAGAAAATATGCATGTTGGCTGTTTCACTTGGCTCAGACTATAGTTCAGATATCACCTTCTGTAAGAGGCCTTCCCTCATGTCCCATTGTGATCACCCTCACATCTGGTTTAATTCTTCCAAAACTTTGTCATCATCTAAATATATAGTTTGCTAACTGCTTCTAATGATCTCTACTAATACAAAATTAACTTGAAACTATTTATGCTCATTGCCTAAACAAATTATATATGTGTGTGTAGTAGATGCATAGAAATAAGTGCATGTTTAAAGAAGTTATTTCCTTCTGCTAAAGATTGTTGAATTCAATTTGACAACCACCCCTTTTATAATAAGAATATTTTCTATTTTGCATTCATGATCTATTTCCTCCCCCACCCCACCCCCCAAAAAAAATAAATGAAAGGTTTTGAAAGCTGGAGAATATATCCTAGGTAACTTTCATCCCCCGTGGTTCCCAGCATATTATTTGCTACCCAGGAGTTGCTGAGTAAATATTTGTTGAAAGAATAAATGGAAAGACCAAATTCAAGGGAAAGAGTGAGCAGTCCCTCTCTTTTCATATGATAACAAGCTCAGCTTCCCAAGATAAACAGCTCCAGTGAACAGAAGTTTCAGTGCATCTGCTTACAGCCAACAACCTTCTTCTGGAGGCTTAATATTCTCCCTGTGGTGTTCCTCATTTCTTGAAAGTTTAGGCTTTTGCACAAAATCCTAAGAACCAAGGCACAATGTCAGCCCTCAGAGAAGCTTGGATAAAGAGTGAGAAACAGAAGTAAGTGGGAGATGTGATTTAAGGCAGGTACTCCAGACTCTATAGATTCCGTCAGTCAGCATTAGAGCTGCTTAATATTTTATATAGCCTGGTTTCCTAGGTGTGACATCTAAAAAACCTCATAAATATATAAGCTTTCCTTTTGATTTGATTTTTCTTGTGGCATTAGGGATGGTTTCTGTCCATGTGGTGTATACTTCCCTCCCTTCCTTTTGGTTCATTCATACCAATGAAAAACGTCTGAAGTTTTCTTTGATTACAATGAAGAAGAAATCCAAAATGATCTTCATGTTTTTCTTTAAAGAGATGTAGCAATATTGCAACAAAGCCAACCAACCCACCTGGGAACTGACAGTCCTTATTCATTTAGTTAAAACTTACTTCATAGGTATTGTTGGAAGACCAACAAATGCAAATCAAAACAGGCTATCTGTAGCTAGATGTCTACCTCCTGTCTACATATCAGTGTGTAGGGTATTTGCATGGTTTGCTCAAGGAGAGAACACTCTTGCATGTAGATGAGTTCTCCTCTATGAGGTCATTGCAGGAGGGTGTCAGTCAGTTCTGTATCACAGGACCCGAATGAGCAGCAGAACAAAATATCACTGGGTCCTGCACTAGCCACAGTTTGAACTCCTAAGTTTGAACTCATTGTTGAAGCCACCATGTCAATCTATCACATTGAAGATTGCTTTCTTATTCTCTAAGATTTAAAAAAAAATTTTTCTACCAAGTATGATGTTCTCCAGCAAATAGCTTCTGATAACATACCTAAAGAGAATGAGATAAAGTCCCATGAACTTTGGTTCTAAAGAACATTTTGGTTGTACTTCTTCTACTACAGATTATTTCATTCTTCTGGCAGTTCAGAGTGATTTTAATATTCTTTCCAGCACTGTCTTGCAGATGCATCAATTCTTCTCCAGTCTTCCTTGTTTGTTGTCTAGTTTTAGCAGTTATATGAGACAAGTGAAAATATCATTGCTTGAAACATGTTCACCTCAATCTTCAAAGTGATATCTTTACTCTTAAACACTTTGAAGATTTTTTTTGTAGTAGATTTGCCCAATGCAATGCAATGCATTGTTCAATTTCTTTTTCTGTTCTTTGTGTAACATTGTGTTTGTGAACTATCTTATAACAAGTGATCTTGGTAAGTGATTAAATGATTCATTACCACAAGGTGTTTGTTTATGTTTAAAATGTTTTCATAGCTTTGCCCCATCTATATTTCACCACATTCATGGAAATTTTTGCATCATTAGTATCACATAAAATAACCCTCTCTTAAGTTTATATATATTGTTGGTGTTAGGTGACATTCCGTCATTCTGATTCATAGTGACTCTATGTACAAGAAAACACTATCTAGGCCAACACCATCCTTGTCACTGTTTTTAGAGTTGAGCTCATTGTTGTGTCTTCCTCTTTTTGCTGCCCCTTTACTTTACCAAGCCTGGTTTTCTTCTCCAGGCGCTGGTCTTGCCTGAGAATATGTCCAAAGATGATGTCTCACCCACCTTATTTCAAAAGTGCATTCTGGCTGTTCTTCTTCATGACAAATTTGTTTGTTGCTTTGAAAGCCCATAGTACTTTCAATATTACTTTCTAGTGTCAAAATATAAATATATCTTTTCCTCTACAGTTTTCCATATACAATGTAAAACGTTCACACACGTATAAAGTGATTGAATAGAATATACAATGGCTTTGGTCAAGTGAATCTTAGTCATGAAAGTGACATCTTGCTTTTCAACACTTTACAGAAGACTTTTGAAGCAGATGTTCTCAATCCAATGCATTGTTTGACCTCTTTTCGACTGCTGCTTCCACAAGGATAGACTGTGGAGCTAAGTGAGATGAAAATCTTGTCAAAGTCAAACTTTTTTCAGTCTACCATGCTGTTACCCAGTGGGTATACTCCCATTCTTCTTCTTCCCCCTGGTCAGCCTATATGTCGATCCAAGAATCTACTGGTAGATCACCATATAACAGGATTTGCTTCTACTTCCTTCAACATTTTCAAACCTCTCAGTTTGGAAATTCTTGGTTTCTGTTTCCATGGGAATTGATTATACATCCACGTAAAATTAAATCCTTTGTGAATGTCAACCTTTTCTCCATTTATTATGATGGTGTTTCTTGGCCTAGCTGTGATAATTGTTATTTTCTTTACAGTAATGTGTGATTCATTCTTAAGTTGTAGTCTTATTTATCTTCTACAGCAAGTGTTCTGGGTTCTATTCACTTTTAGTAAGCAAGTTTTTATCACAGGTTGTTAATAAGCCTTTTTACAATCCTGAACAGTATGTGTGTGTGTTTAACTTTTATATAGGTGATCACTATGTTGATTTTAGAAGGATATGACAAGTTGGCATTTATGCAACATCAAATTCTAATGGGAAAGCTTGAAATTTGTTTTCTCACAGTCAGCCTGTATTCATCATATTCTTTGTTTCCTATTGATTTACTTCCAAGAGCACAGCATCTGCATGTGGAGATACATATATGTGAGATATATATATCACAAATATTACATATAAATAATATGCTTATGCTACTTTAGACTTTAAGTCACATGAGAGAAAAAATCAATTCTGCATATTTGGCATACCCCTTGCATACATTCCAAGTGTTGTTTGGATATATGACAGAATGTTTAAAATTAATTTAAAACATTACAGGAAAAAATGTCACATTTCCATTATTTTTCAACTCAGGTCATTCTTGTTTCAAGCTTCTGTTTACCAAACTTGGAAAAATTCCCTAGTGGCCATGCTTTATGTATTGATTTCACACCTTGAAGTTTCAATCAGACTGGGGGGGTTAGTCCTTACAAAGTCCAGGAATGTTGGCAAAATTGCTACTTGCTCTCAGCTGAAATCCTCGCCATCCACTACAGGCCAGCCACTGTGTGCTCAGCCATCACCTTCTGCACCGCTGGCTTCCATGACCTTCCAGTTGCATAAAAAGCAATAGCGCAGTATCTTGTCCAGCTGCCAAATGCATGTTACACACAGACATGTCTACCCACTATGTTAGTCCGGTGCCCTTGTGCCACATATATTCAGATTATGAGTTTTTGCTGTGAGCAGAACCTACAATGCCAAGTTCCTTTCTCAGTCTTTAGAACATCAGTCCTCTAACACTCTAAAAGATTCCCCCATTGTCCACAGCATTCTCCCTGAAATGGCCTGGGTCAGTACTTCTCAACCTTAACTATTCAAAGAAATCATCAATAATACAATCCTTTACTAGCTTGAAACAAAATTGAGAGAACAATCTGCTGGCTTTTAATAAAATAATAAGACAATTAAAATGTATAATTTATTTTTAAAAGACAATATAATTGAATAACATTTTTCAATAGTGGAGTTGAAATTTCAAATAATATTAATGAAAATAATAGTGATACATGATAATGTACTATTTAAGATAAAATAATGTACTTTAGTATGTCAATGTTAAAGTTAGATTTCGCTAAGACACTCACATGCAGAGCTTGATGATTTCACCACTCTGAGTGGAACTGTCACAAATAAGAACTGAAATATCTGTGCTGTGTTTACAAACACATACTTCCAGCCCAATAAATATGATAGTAAAATTCTGAAAAAACAATAAAAATTCTCCTCAATTTCTACCACAATTGTATTGTAGAAAGTTTCCTGAACATTAGAAACACTTAAAAAAAATGCTTGGTATTTAGTCTGTTTCTGGCAATGACTGCCCACGTTGTTTCAGAAAAATGCTACTGCTGAAAAGGACTCAGAAAAACGGTCCATCCGAAGGCCTTGGAGAGCTCCCCTGCTTCCAGCATGGAATTCTAGCAGCTGTTCATAAACGAAGGATCATCAGCTCACCTCAGTCTAACATGGGTGTTTTCTTTCTTGGTCTCTCTGCAGATTTCTTTGGCTGAGTCTGTCCTCTTGTGCTTACTGATCAAGTTCTCCACCAGCAGCTTTGGGAGAACCTGGTCTCACTATGAGAATCAACCCTGTATCACAACAACTCTGAAGGTAGAACAATTTAACTAGCAACTTCTGTGCATTGTGGCACTGGGGGCTAGGACTCGATTTGAGTGTGTCAAGGTCAACAATCCCACAAACCAAGTACTCTACCACAGAAAGATGAGTTTGTTTGCTCCCATACAAGTCCTAACGTGGTAGTGAGTTACACAATGAGCTGCCAACTACACGGGCAGCAGTTCCAATACCCCTGCTGTGCCCCAGGAGAAAGATGAGACTGGCTCTTCCCTTAAAGATTAGGAGCTTCAGAAGCTCTAGGGGAGTCCTTCGACTCTGCCCTCTTCAGTCCGTATCAGTCAGAATCTGCTCAATGGCAGTGGGTTGGTTGATTGGTTCAGCCATTCCACTTTGATCTAGGAGGTTCTGAGCAAAGGACTACACAGTATAAATGAAAACTTTTTCAGACTCTCATAAAGTAGAGTGACATGGAACCCCTGAAAATGAGGCTGGAAAATAAAATAACAGAAGAGATAAGAAAATAGAAAACTAAGAATAAGATGATAAATTTAAACCTTAGTTGGAAGACTGGAGAATTGATGCATTGACTAAGGAATACTGGAGAATTGATGCATTTGGATTATGGTGCTGGTGAAGAATATTGAAAGAGTTATGGACTTCCAAAAGAACCAACAAATCTGTCTTGGATTAAAAACAAGAACGCTTCCTTGAGGTAAAGATGGAAATGCTTTGTCTCAGGACCATTGAGCATGTTGTCAGGAGAGGTTGTTCCTCATGCTTGGTAAAGTGGAACGGCAGTGGAAAAGTGGCAGGCCCTCTCAGGCATGGATTGACACAGTTACAACTCCAACGAACAAAAGCATATGAATAATCACAACAAATATAAAAGAGCTAAACACTGAAATTAAAAGATAGTTGAACTGAGAAACAAAGTTTAAGAAAATGAACAATTCAGAATATACATAGACACCTGAAAATAATCTTTGCCAGGACATTCAATAATTTTTCTGGACTTCAGAGAGCCCTGGTGACAAAGCGGCTAAGCAGGAAAGTACTAATCCAAAGATCAGGGGTTCAAGGACACCGGATGCTCCATGGGAGAAAGATGTAGCAATCTGTTCAGTCAAGATTACAACCTTGGGAAAACACCCCTCCCCCACCACCATGAGGCACTTCTACCCTTGACTTTAAGGTTGCTACAAAGTGAAATCTGTTCTACTTGATGGCATAATGTCACAGTGGGTGCAAGACAAAGCCATGGCTTAACAATAATTAAACACTTGATTGCTAACTAAACCTGGTGGTTCAAACCACCAATTGTTCTACAGGAAATCCAGACAGTTAAAAACAATTGCAGGTGAGATTTAAAGAGGGGATAAAACACCATTCTCTGTCCTTTCTATTATTCCAATGGTCACATAGGTGGATAGGTAGATCGATTAATAATAGATCAATAGATAGATAGATAGATAGATAGATAGATAGATAGATAGATAGATGAAAGATAGAGCAATGATAGAGACGTAGATAGATACATAGATTCTGATGGGATGAATCTGGAGAAGTGTAAAGGACTCTGCATTTTACAAACTCATCTGAGAACTTAACTGCAGGTGGCACTCCAGACTGGACTGTAGAAATTTCTCAGGGTACACTGAGGTCATTGATTATGGTGAAATATGTTTCTCTTTTACCCAGGAGAGGTGGCACCTGTTCAAAAAGCCCAAATAGAGGAGACTCTGAGAACCATCCACAGAGAAAGGGATACTTTCAGGAAGGGAGGCCTACAATGACCCAATAGGTACTGTATTTTTGTCTGGGTAGACCAGAGAAACAAATCCAGGGAGACTCATATGTGTGTAAGAGAGACCTTTATGTCAAAGAGCAATTATACATTAAGAAAAAATCTCAGCCTAATCCAGGTCAATACCATAAATCTGAGATTAGCCCATATGCCATTAGTAGTCTATAATTTCTTCTTCAGAATCATGCAGTACATATAATGACACTGAATGCAGGAAGATCACAGACCAGTGGGTGGAAAGTCCTGAGGATCCAGTGGCAGCTGTGGAAGTATCTCTGGTTGATGCGGGTCTCCTCGTGGCTCTGCCAGGTCCAGGACCCTGGCTCCATCAGCTTGGAGCCATCCATGTGGCTCATCAACAGGAATGCCTCACAGTGAGTGTGTCTCCCCTTCCAGAGAGTTATTTATCTCCATAGAGTCTCTAATTGAGGTCATCAAGCTGTGACCTGACAGGCTAGTTTCCACACCTTTGCAAGTTGATAAGATATTATGTAACTTCCACAGGTTCCCTCTGAAGGCTAAAGAGCAAAGTGGTTTGTAGTCTACTTAAGGAAATAATGTCCAGGAAGAGTTTCATACAGAGAATCTTGAAGACATAAATGGACACCAGGATCTGTGGCAGCTTTTGTTCTGAAGTCTGAGGAAAGTAAACTGGAGAGCATCTGGACAGTGGTGGATGGAGATAAGGTTCTCAACTCTCATTTTTTATTTTCCAATAAAGCATTCCAAAGAGTTCCCTAGTGGCCCCAGGGACTACAGGAGAGCAGAAATTAGAAAAAGAGAGATGGGTAGCAAGGGTGTCTAGGATAAGCGGAAAGCTTACTAGGTTCCATGTTGCAGGCAAAGGGCTCTGGCAGACTAAAGGGAGAACACGTCAGCATCCTGTGTGAGGCATCCTTCAGTGATCGGGGTGGGGGGGGGGCCGCACGATGTTTGGACCCTGTACCATAGAAACCATATCCACCATTTGTGGAACACTGGTGGGGGACATAACTCCAGACAGGTTCAGAACAAACCAGAGCAGAGTCACTGTTGCTTTCCCCCTGTATGTAACGCAGCTCAATTACCGATTTTGGCATAAACAATCCTTTCATCTAATCACCCCCCCCCCACAGTCTACAGGAGATAGACCCAGTGTTGGGTTAGAAATGAAACTGGACACCAAGCTGCCCATCCCACAGGAGGGCTCTCCAAGCCCCACATCAAGCTTCTATATAAGCAGTGGAATAAGAGAAAGCAGGAGTATTAAATTGGGCTGGATTAATTTTAATAACTTAAAGTGACCATGAAGTTTTGGGATCTGCTACCCAGCTGGAAGGGAGATGAGACAGAGAGCAGTTGAAAGATGTGTTTGGAAAAAAGAAAGACTGTTTTATGTTGGAAGCCCTGCTGAGCTGAGACCCACCTCAATAAGCTGGCTTATAAAGACTTAGAAGCAAAAGTGAGATTTAGAAAAAAAACCAATAAAACAACCTTGACAGGAATTCCTCTGTCCCTCCAAATGACTAGACATCCCATGTTTCCATTCTCTCTGTAAGTCCAAATAACTCTCTTACCCCATTCCACCCCTGTCATTGTCACACCCCTTGTCATTTCAAAGAAGGTCACATCGCCAGAAACAGAATGAACCCTGCTTCTCTAAAAGCCCAGAATCCAAGATTGCAACAAAACTGAGGAGCAGGCAGGGTCTTACTGACACTGCTTTGGAAGTGTGGGGTCTCAGCTGCAAGCAGACCTCGGGCCTTGCTAAAGCAACCTTCCTAAAGCAGTCTGCACCGACTGCCCATCAACCTGGCTCTCCTCTCTCCTGTGTGTCTTGGAGGGATGAGCATAGCCTTGCAGGTGGGGAACAATTGCATTACCTTAAGCCTCCAATTAGAGGACCTCCAGGGCCGGTTCTTCAGGCAAATGTGATCTCTTTACAAGAGCTGTGGTGGACCTCCAAGTTCTGCCCTAGATCTGCATTTCCGCTAGCTCAGACGATACAGGGATGTGCAGAAAAGGGATGTGGGGGAGAAACTCAGCAATAGTGAGCTTGTCACCTGGAGCTTTCCAGAAGACAGTAGAAAGGTTAGCAATTATTAATCAGACCATGGTCTGGTTTTAATAAGCTGATGGGTAAAAGTCTAGCTCTCATATTTCTGAAATTATGCTATGGCTCTGGAATAGGCTGAGTCTACCGGGATGTGTTTAGTCCACTGGTTGCTAAGGAAATACTGGGGAGATCAGTGGGTACACAGCCCTAACCTCTCGACAGCTGATCATATCTCTCCACAGGCATCGATTTCATCATAAGGTAAAAAGTCGGTCTTGTTAGTCCAGTCACTACTAGAATCATGAAAAGATTCTATTTAAAATGTAGTTTAACATGATGCTACATGGTCCCAAGCCCTGTATTCTATTAGATACCTTAGACAAGGATTCTAGCTTATACATTTTTAAAGGCTTTACACACCCACATGTGCATTTTCGATAGAGAAATTGGGGCATGTGTGAAGTATGAGATGGCACGGAGGGAGCTATAATCTATAATGGGGCATTATAGAAAACAGCAAGTCCATACCTGTGGACCAAATAATGAAAACTGCTAAAGAAAGGGTTAACACTAGCATTGTCTTGGTTTGAGTCCACTAAGTGCAAACCAGGCAAATGCTGCAGCAGTTACTCTAGAAAAGTTGAACATTCTCAAGTCCTAGACTTTATGAAATGTCTGCTTGAGTGATATTCATCTTGAGGGAGCCCAGGGTCCCTTTGATCCTTTGAGCAGTTCATAAAGCGGCATGTAGCCTTCTGTGGACAAGGATGTCTGAGAGAAGAGCCAGGGAAAGGTCTGTGCAGGGAGTTGAGGACCAGCGCCCTCTTCAATTGCCTAGAACATTGAGACTACATTTCTGCCTGCCACACTCAGGTTGGCAGAGAAAGACAATGGAAATGGGATTTTTAGAAAGGGAGTTCACTGTCTGATCCTCCTCTGTTGACACCTACAGGTGTGGGTGTAAAATCTAATGATCAGTGTGGTGTCCTGAGGAAATCAAATTGAATTAAATGAAGCTAAAGTGCTCCCTGAAAGATCCCCAAGCTGAGGTCAGAAACCTAATTATTGTCACCACAAGGAACCCACTAGGCAAAGCAGGTGGCCTTAGGCTATTTGGAAAGTGTTTTAGCTAAAAAGGTTCTCTCATTTATCTGTAGGTAACTAATTTGTTTGACACTTGCCTCTTTCCAAAAATTGTGGTGGCAGCGTTTTGCTGTTTGCTTTGCAAGCGATTTATTTTGCCACATTTCCGGTTTAAGCTACCAGTTATCTGAGGAGACTAAGTGATGTGGGTCAGTAAGTGAAGGTCAAAGCTGCTAAACACCCGCCCCAGGGGCCACTCTCTCATTGCTCATATGTAAATATGAGGTAAACAAGCCATTTGCCTCTGAGGGCCCAAAGAGGAGTCATCAGATCATGCATTTGGAATGCCTTGTGGTGTTTGTAGAAGAGACAGTTTATGAGGCCAAGACATAAATATTGTTGTTGTTATTATTCTGATGCCTGCTGAAGAATGCAGCATAGCCTATGGCTTGTTCTCTCAGTGAATCCCATGGAGATCCCAGCAAGGGTCCGACAGGTGAAAGGCCACACTTTTCATGAGATAACCCCCAAGCAAGGTTTGGAAGCATGATTTTTAATAAGATGGGCCTTTTCCCCTCCAAGTTTTCAATGTGTTGACATAGTTACTCATATTGCAATTTTAGAATAAATGTTTCTGACAAGGCTAAAGCCCGTGAAATCCTCCCTACTAATCTTGAAGAAGAATCTCAATAAGTAGCATATTATCACAAAACCAAAAGCTCTAGAGTGAAGAGTAAAATATATCTGACGAATACCCTACTGGGCATGACTTAAAACTTAATATGTGACTCACTTTTCCAAAATAAAAGCAAAGCTATTGATGATAGGTTTTGTGTTTCCAATCACTCTTTATCCTTCCATTTATAAAGCCTTCATACAGACATATATTTAACATGTCTCTGGCACATGACTACATGTAGTTAGAGAAGTTTTTTCTGATGGTGTTTGCTGCTACCATGACCAGTTGTCACTGACTTCACGCCAACTCATGGAGAAGCCATGCATTTCAGAGCAGAACTCTAGTCCATAAGGCTTTCATGGATTTGACATTTTGGAAACAGATCATCACGTCTCTCTTCTGAGATGATTTTAGATAGATTTGAAAGATCAGTTTTCAGTTCACGGCGGAGTAACGAGTGATATGTACCATGCAGGGACTCTGCCTACATGGTGTCTACCCCATTTCAAAAGAAAACAAAGTGGTCTTACAGATTTCATCAAATAGCTAACAGGATATAGAACTGTGGAACCATGCATTATTCTTGCACTGTTTTCATTGTTCATTGTGAAATATACACAGCTGTGCCTAAAATTTATTAATAATCAATGGTTTATTTAAAAATGAGTGTTTGACCATCATCTAGGTCAAAGAGTGTCACTTTTCATCTTGTCCATGGTGGCAACCTTGTCGGACAGAGAGGGTAGAGGCGACCTGCCTTTGAGGCTTGCTGAGATAGTGAACCCTTTTTATTTTTGGAGGGGGTGCAGCCAAGATAGTGAATCTTTACAGGAATAGAAAGCCCCACCTTTAGCTCATGGAGCAGGTGATTGTGTCTAACTGCTGACCGTGTGGTTAATATGCAACCCAGGAGTCAGAATCGGCTCCAAGGCAGTGAGTGTGCCTCCGGAACCCTTGCCCTGTGCTTGCATATACCAGTCTTTTAGTTGAAAGGCTGTTCCTTGTCTATTTTTCCCTATAGTTTTACCCCTAACTTTGCACTTCTGAATACTACAGACTGGCTCTTTTGTATTTTGACAATCATAGACCTGGAATTATGTTATACATGCATTTATTATTCTATCATCTTCTGTATCTTATGCACAACATTAGGCTAGTGAGGCCACCTATGTTTGAGAGTGTGTCGATATTGCTTATACATTTGTATGTATGTATGTATTTGTATGTATGTATGACTATTTAGATCTATTTGTAAAATGTAGGTGGAAGTAGTGTTATTATTCTATCTAATTTCAGGAAATAGCGCAAATGAAGTTCCACCCGATATTGATCCATAGGGGGTGAAGTTCAAACCTATCTCTCTGGTCAGCAGCTTTTTAAAAAATCAATTCAAGACACCAACCTTCCCTCCCTACACATGCACTACTCCCCTCCTGGGTTCCATAATCTGTTGCAATGGCCATACAGAATTCACAAACCTACTTGCAGCTCACTGGTTTATTAAGGAAGTAACAAAGCACCATTCAGGATCAGGATGAGGAAGTAATAAGTCAAGTCTCTCTCTTTTGTGAAGATGAGCTCTATTAGCTGTTCTTAGCCTGTGGGGCTCCTCTTGCTCTCTCAGGACAGGTTTTTTCCAGAGCCCCCAAAGAGAGGCATCTTCAAGTCTACCCAAGAATGGACTTCTTGTCCCTCCCATCTTTTAACACTCACACTGCCAACCATCGTTGTCTGCAGTGTCACAGTCCAGGACAATTCTTTTAAAAGATTTCTGGTCTCCTCTCACCATTTCTCATCTTCCAGATATTTTCTTCCTGAAAAGCCTATATAGTTTTGGCTGCTTATATGCATAACTCTTTTTCAATTTTGTTATGTTTGGTGTAGTTTTTATATCTTGTCCTAGTTTAAAAGATTGTTTAATAAAATGTCTTCTAGAAACTTCACTGTATTTAAATATTGATCCACAGTTCAATCAGAATTGATTTTTGTGGATGACATGCCGTAAAGTTCAGGTTTCTTTCATAATAATATATAGGTTTCAAATATTGAATGAACAAGTAATCACTTCTCCAAAGTGTTTGTAGAGATGTGGCTGTTGTGGAGAAAGATTTACATGCACATGGACTCTCTTCCATTTCTTTGGCATTTATCTATTCTTTAAGTAATTGAAGATTGTGTTAATTAATGTAGCTTATATATATAGGATATATCAAAGAAAACATTCTCACTGGTTTGTATTGAAAATGGTATTGATTATCATGACCCCTCACATTACTGAATAAATTTTAGAGTCAGCATAACAAGTCAGCTTTTCAAATTTTGAATGAAATTGCATTAAATGTGGAGGTTGATTTGGGTAGAATTAATGTACTGACAACATTATAGTTTCCAATTCTGAAATATGGGGATTCTCAATTTCTTCAGATCTTCCTTAGTTTTGTTTTGTGAAGTTACATGTGAAGATCACTGATTCGTTTTTTAAAGGATTTCTAAAATGTGTAAAGTTAATTGTACCTAAATTTAACTGTATTCTATTATGGTCACTTAGGGGTATAATTTTGAAATATATAGTGTATCAGAATCAAAGAAGCATCTTTTTGTTTTTCCAGGAGTCTTATTACTGTTAGAACTTTTAAACAATGATAGATTTAGATTTTGTCAAACATTTTGTTCACAACTGAAATGGTTACATACAACTTGTTCAGTCTTTTATGGTGCTAATTATACTGAAATTTGAGTATAATGTTAAAGTTTGCATTTTAGGATATTTACCACTTGGTTTTTCATATAATGAATTGTAATTGACTTGACAGCAGTGAGTTTGAGGGATTTTCTAAAGCACATTATTTCTACACAATATGTTTAATAATAACACCACAGGAGGCTGTGTGCACTTTGGAATGCTCATGTAGGTGGAATCATTTTCTTTAAGTATGTAGAATATTTAGTACGTCAACATTTTCATATGTGGAATAATTGATACTATTTTCTATTTTACCTAAATGAGATGTCAATGAAGAATATTTTATTAATTTTATTAGCCCTTTGCCAATAAGATCAGCTACATTGATTCACTTTTTCACACTGGCTTTCTAGTTTGTCAATTTCTCCTATCTTTATCGCTCATTCCAATTTCTTTTTTTATTTTGCTGTTCTCTTCCTACTTTGTTTAGATAGATGCTTGGGGCAGCTGTTTAAAACTAGCTTCTCAATTTCTCATAGGCTACATAAGAAACAAATGATATATTTAATATATTATAAGATGCCACTTTGAGGATGAAGGCGCACCTGTCCCAAGTCATAGTGTGCTCCATTGCATCAGAGGCATGTGAAAGCAGAACATTAAATAAGGAAGACCATCAAAGAATTGATATACTCAACTTGTGGTGCTCAACAAGAATGTTGACAATACCATGGATTCCTGAAAGGACAACTCAGTCTATACTGGAAGAAGTCCGAGAGTGCTCTGTAGAAGCCAGAATGGTAAGATTTGGTCTTACATGCTTTAGACTTGTGGTCAGGAGAGCCCAGTGCCTGAAGGAAGGCATCATGTCTGGTAAAGTAGAAGGGCACCAAAAAGAGAGGCGATGGACTGATACAGTGGCTGCATCAATGGACTTAGGTCCAGAAGCAACTGGGCGATGGAGCAGGACCGGCAGTGTTTCATTGTGAGGTGCACAGGTTCTTTCTGGGTCAGGGTTGACTCAGCACCTAGCAACAATAATAGCTTTAACATGTGTCATATATTTTAATATATATCAGTAAATGCCTAAAAATGGGCAATAACCCTTCAGAATTATTATAAATTCTAACTAGAAATCAACCTTAGGATTTTTGCCAGTATATTTAGGCATTTAATGTCCTATCTTCATAATTGTGCCATTTTTATGTTCTTTTCCCCCTGTATGCTCCTTCTCATCTTTCTTTACCTCTTTTGTTTTGTTTTGATCATGTGACTGAATCTTTTATTCTTAAAAGCTTTTGACCCTTTTCCTCTTGGAATGATTGGTACATTTGCTTCATTTAAGGATCACGATATGAAATCTTCATTTATCAAAATCTACATATATATCATTTTCAAATGAAGTACAAATATTTATATATTTCTGTCTCTATTTACCTCCTTATAAATTTTACTCCTTAGTGGTACCATTGACGCAACTGTGGGCTGCTGGCCACAAGGTCCGTGGTTCAAACACACCAACTACTCTACAGGGGGATGTTGAGGCTCTCTGTTTTCAAAACTATGCATAGTCTTTGAAACCTCGATAGCACTGCTCTGAGTCAGAATCAACTCCATGGTCATAGTTAAGTTTTATACAGACATCCCAGTAGTGAAGTGGTTACAATGCACTTAGTCTATATCCCTTACATACTTCTCAGGGTTCTTTAAATTTTGTTTGTGAACTAATCAACTGTGTCTCTTTTTTTCTGAACATAGTAAGTATTATATTCAAGCCTGCTTTTCATAATTCTCTTATACTGCATGGCTACAAGTGAAAATCTACAACATGCAGTGCTGTGGCAGTCAGTACTCTGGTGCCAATTTGACTGAGAGTGTAGGGGTGGAGTCTAGCCTGTCAATCTGGAGATAGCCAATGAGACATCTGTGTGGCATGACTTTCTCTGAGAATTCTGGGAAATCTCATGATATTTGCTCTGTGTAGATGAGAGACCAGAGACTCAGTTCCTTGGAGAAGAACTACTGAGAAGATGAGGTAACAGAATGCTGATTAATCTTGATTCCTGGAGACTGGAGGAGCCAGAGGAGAAGCCACATTGGCTTACCCTGATGGAACCAAACCTCTGAGGCCAGAGAAGCCACATGGAGACTCCTGCCAGGGCTGAGATGCTTGGGAGGCCACGGGGAGACCCCTACCAGCACTGGGATGCTTCTACCACCACTGGAAGTACAAGACTGTACCCACTGGCCTGTGATTGTCCTGGTGTCATTGTATGTGCTTCCTGAGTCAGAAGGAGATTTTATAGATTGGTATCAGACATATGGGCTAATATTGGACTTATGTCCTTGTACTGGACAGAGTTGGGATGCTTTCTCAATGTTCCATTCCTCTTATATATAAACCTTTCCCTTATATCCATATGCATGTTTATGAATTTGTTTCTCTAGTCTAACAAAAGGGGCTTTCCTTCTTAACTTCAACGCTTATGGAGAAGGGCATCCAGGGTTTATTTTTTTGGTCTGTTTCCTTGTTTTATGTTTTCAAATTGTCCTATCTTCTTGGATACTTTGTAGGGTGTTTTTGTTCATTTTTTAACAATTTTTTCTCTTTTCTTCATGTGTGTGAGCCCCCAAATTGAATATATAACTCCCTAAGGAATTAAAATAGAGCCTAGGATAATAGTATCTCTGTCCAGAGAGGAATGGCATTTGTATCCATCATATAGCTGAGGACAGTAGCAATATGAGATTACTCGATTCAAATTCAAGATCGTTGGCCACTGTGTAAATTCTCACCTCTTCATCGAAAGGTCTGTGGTTTGAATACACTAGTTGTTCCTCAGAAGAAAGGGTCTTTTGAACTGCTTCTGTGAAGATGACCATCTAGGAGTGTCCTCCAGTGAGAAATAAGATAGGAATGAGTTGGAATCCACACATCAGCACCTAGCAATGACTCAGATGTATTAGCACTCTGTGTCTGCTGATACTTTATGGGGCAGACTCTGAAGAAAATGCACTTGATGGGGCATGGAGTCTATGCCTTTTGCACACAGTCACAATTGTCACAGAAAAGTTATATTCTTCACCTTCCAATTTCTCAAACAATTCACAAAGAGAAAAGGAAGTCCCTACTTGCCACCTCTGACCCCAACATTTTCCTGAACTCCCTCTGGTTCTAGGCCCAGCTATTCTCTGTGAAATTGAAATAGTCTTGGCGCTTTGATATCCCTACATGCATTTTCACAATACAATAACAAATGCTAAGCTGCAAAAGTTAAGAAAATATTAAAAGTAGAGAGAATGTGATAACAAATTCCCAGGTGCACCTTATACAGCTTTAGGAATTTTCAATTTGTGGTTAATATTATTTATTTCATATTCTCTCCTTTCATGTCTCCCAGGTTCTCTAAAGAAACCCCAGACATTATGTAATTTCAACCTCAAATATTGTACTTTGTCACACTAGGAGATAAGAATTTGCTTTTGAAATAACAGCAGAGTATCATTTATTCTATTAACAAAGACTACCGGGTTTTACTTAACCCCCTTGGTTTTCTCATTTGTCTCTCCTCCACTCTCTTACCTTTAAGTCCCATTTTCAGCGACACCAGTTTAAACTCTCATCTCCTTCATGCTACGTAAATATATTAGAATAATACCAGCACTCACATTACAAGAGCTAAAGATATTGTTTATAGTTACTTCTGCCTTGAGTGTGTAATCAAATAAACTTCAAAATTCTGTATTTTAGAATCACTTGAGACCATATACTGTGTGTAATTAAATAAACTTCAAGTTTCCATATTTTGAATCACTTGAAACCATATACTGTGTGTAATTAGACTATCAATAAGCTAGTCAGTGAAGTCCAGGAATCTCACTTTGGTTTTGCTTTTTCAGAATATTTTTACTCTAATTTTCATAAGTGTGGTGAATGTTTCTAAGTCAAATTGATCACATTAAATTCATTCAGAAATATTCTTGATACTTCATTTCTTTCCATTATAGTTCTTCACTTTATTTAAATATATTTTTGATTTGCTTTCACTTTTCTAGTGATCAACATTTATTCATGTATTTCCTCATATTTTTAAAAATAAAGTTAGCATACTATAGATACTTAACTTTTAAGTATGTGGTTTTTGCTGTTAACTTTTGCTCTTCTGTCTTCATTTTCTCATCTTCAAGGAGTCAATTGTTCCAAATTACTTAGGCAACCATTCTTGCAAGCAGAATTTCCAAATATATTCTTCATAAGGGATATTATATATCTGCATATAACTGATCTTCCTTTAGAAAGTATAATGAGGCAGCGAAATATGAAGTTAACAGCACTCATTATAATAATAGCAGAATTTTTAAAAATAATCACTTTTGAACTCTTTTAGAACGTGAGCACATAGGCTGTGTGGCCACCATGATCTCTCACACAAAGAGCAGTGAGCAGAGTGGGCAAGTAAGGAAGTCAGGAAGAAGAAACCCTGTCACCTACCAGGATTTACGCAAATTGCAAAGTTAAAGATGAGGTGCTCCAGTCTTTCCAAGACTTCTGTTCTCCACTGCAAGGAGGTACTCTCCAACTGTACAATTAGTGACAACTATAAAATAGTAGGCCATGCTTTTTCCTCACATCAATTGCATATTTCTCTCCAAAGTTACCTCTATGGGAAAAAAGCAAACAAACAAACAACAAAAACACCTCCTTGACATTGAGGGAGGTTGAATCCACCTCGTATGATCCTACAGGACAGGGTAGAGCTGTCCTTCTAGGTTTCTGAGACTTGAAATCTTGACAGAAGGAGCAGACAAAAGCATCTTTCTCCTGTGCAGCAGCTGGAGGGGTCTGAACTGCAGACTTTGTGGTCAGCGGCTGAGTGAGAATGGAACCACATTACTAAAGCTCCTTTAGGTTGAGTAATTTCTTTGAAAGACTGACATAGCTTACTGGAATCCATTATATCCATTGGTTTATTTATTAAGGAAAATGATATGTTAAAACCATCCAAAGAAAGAAACATAAATGAGGTTTTCTTGGAGGGCTCCAAATGAGAAGTTTAGATTGTTCTCAAAATATGTTAAAAGTGTTTCTAACCTAGGAAGTTTTTTTTGAGTTCTCTTCCCTGATTGTCTGATTGATTGCCCTCATGGTTAATGCAGACTCTACCTGGACTTAGACTGCATCACCCAGAACTCACAGAAAATGAGATGACTGGTCATTTTGGCATGGCCGGTTTACGAATGATGTCTTTTACAAGAATGAGCACAAGGCTAGTTCCCTTGACTTGGAGGGTAAATATGCCCCATCTATTCAAATGTCCCAAATTTCAATACGCCTCCATCATCTCAGATATGAACCACGATAATGCCTTCAGTGTTCTCCCTCGTGTCCAGGACTTCACAATATTCTGCAAATATCATGGTGCTGCCTGGTGCCAGTAAGCCAGTTTAAATGTGAAGGGACCTTATGTATGACAGCAGGAACAATGTGAGGTTCTCCTCCATGCTCACAGTTCTTTCTATGCTGAAATCCATTGTTGTAGCCATGGTATCAATCCATTTCCTTGAGGACTACTCTATTTGTCTGTCACTGCTCCTCCACTTCAGCAAGCATGGTGATGCTCTTCTCAAGGAATTGATCTCTCCTGATACCATGTTCAAAGGATGTAGGATGAAGTTTCATCATCCTTGCGTCTAAGGGGCACTCTGGCCATCCTTCTTCTGAGACAGATTTATTTGGCCCATCCACAGTCCATGGCACAGTCCATGGCATGATTTTCCAACACTACAAATCAAATGCATCCATTCTTCTTCAATTTTATTTATTCAAGGTCCAACTTTCACAATCCTGTGAGATAACGAGATATACCCTGGCTTGGCTCAGGTGTGCTTAATCATCAAGGTAACATTCTTGCTTTTCAACACTCTAAAGAGGTCATGTGTAGCAGACTTACCCAATGCAACTTGCCTTTTGACTGTTGCCTCCAAGAGAATTGATGATCAAGCCAAACAAAACAAATTTCTAGACAACTTCAACCTTCTCTCCACTTATGATGTAACTTATTGATCCAGTTGTGAGAATTTTGGTCTTCCTGACTTTGCGTCAGAATCCACACTGAGGGCCAGCGTATCTGATATTCTTCAGCAAGTGCTTCAAGTCCTTCACATTTTCTGCAAGCAAAGTGTGTCATCTGTTTATTATAAATAGTTAAGAAGTCTTACTGCAATTCTTCATTCTTACTGTATTCTTCATATAAGCCAGCTTCTCTTATAGTCTGCTTAGCAAAACCTTTGAAAAAGTACGGTGAAAGGAAGCTCTGTTGTAGCCTGGTCACTTTGGCATTTGAAATAATAGTGGCATAACTTCCAGGATCTCAGCAACACATAGCCACTGGAGTATGACAAACTGAGAGGCAAGTGGTGGACTATGTGTCAGAAAACTCTCAAACCAACCAGAAAGTGGCTCATGTGGTTGTGGAGGTTCACTAGTCCCAAAATCATAGTTTAGACATCAGATGACGGGCTGTTCACTCACAAGATGGTAGAATCTGATGAACCAAGTTGGGTAATATGTTAGTCCAGGTAGACTAGAGGAACAAATTTCATAGACACACATATAGAAATAAGGAAAATGTTTATATATGAGAGAAATAGGACATTAAGAAAGCATCCCAATCCAGTCCAGTACGAAGTCCTAAGTCCGATATTAACCCAAATGCCCGATATCAGTCTATAAAGTCTCCTTCTGACTCATGAAGTCACAGGTCAGTGGATGCAGAATCCCGGCACTGGCGGGGGTCTCCCCATGGGCCCTCTCTTCCAGGTCTCAGGGTTCATCAACAGCATCCTCTGGTGGCAGAAGCAACTCATCGCTGGCAGAGGTTTCCATGTGGCCGCCCCAGCTTCGGAGGTCTGGTTCCATCAGGGCAAAGCTGTATGGTCTCGCCGCCAGCTCCTCCAGCTTCTCAGACCCCGCCATGTTGTCTTGTCTGTGATTAATCATCTCTCAGACTAACTCCCAACAACTGGGGAGGTAGTTTCTCATCTTCACGAGGGAAATATCTCGAGATTTCCCAGACGTATCAGAAGAAAGCCATGCCCACTCAGAGACCTCATTGGCTATTCAATAGCTAGATCCAGATTAACAGGCTAGACTCCACCTCTCCATCTCAATCATGAAATTAACATAAGCACATGACCACCACAGGTAATAAGTCTCTTGCTCCCAAGCATTGGAGACTAGATGGAGATGATGCAAATATGGGAGTCAAAGCTAGAGACCACATCTTTTTTTTATATAATTTTTTGGGAGCTCATACATCGTTTTCCACAATACATAAATAAATATGCTGTGTCCAGCACCCTCACATGTCCACTTCTATTATCATTCTCCAGTCGTCCGCCTTTTCCCTTAAGCCCCTAGTATCGGCTTTTCTATCCCTTCCCTTCTTCCCCTGCTCTCTCCTCCCCACCAACCCTCAATACATTGTTATTGTTCTGTCATATCTTACACTGCCCGACCTTTCCCCCAACCCACTCCTTTGATGCCCATCTTTCAAATAGGAGCTTATGTGTATACCCTTGCCATTGGTTCTGTCTCTCTCTACCCTACCTTCTCTCTACCCTTCCAGCATCTCCAATCTAACCATTGGCCCGAAGGGGCCCATTCATCCTGGTCTCCCCATATCTCCAGCTCCCCTCTATACTAGTGTACCTTCTCCAGTCCATCTGTATTTGTAAGGTAGAGTTGGGACCATGATGGTTGGGGTGGGGGGTGGGGGGGAGGAAGGCTTAAGGAACAAGAAGGAACTTGTATGCATCATCATTGACCGGCTGTACCTTGACTGGTCTGTCTTTTCCCCGTGACTCCCCTGTAAAAGGATGACCAATTACCCACCAGTGGGCCTTAGGTCCCCACCCTGCTCTGCCCCTCCTTTGTAATGATGTTATTCTTCTTCTTTGGTGCTCAATATCTGCTCCCTTCGGCCCCTCTTGATCACATGGGCTGGTGTGCTTCTTCCATGTGGGCTTTGCTGTTTCTGCGCTGAATGGCGACTCGATTATCTTCAATTCTTTGAAACTCCAGGCATTCAATCATTTGGTAGCTGAGTGTCATCATTTATTCTACTCTGTTTGCCTATGTATCCATTTGTCTTCAGCGATATCTGGAGTCAATGAGACCACACTTTTTACTCTGTGTGGCAATACAAACACAAAATGGTTACAAGTGACAAAAAGTATCACAATTGATCAGGCAAAGAAGTACACATGGATTCACATCATCAGGATCACTTCCTGAGTCCTGGGCCAGGGCTCGATTAGGGAGACATTTGACATCTGATTGGTTTAGGTCATGACAATTCAGCACAAGAAACAGTCTCTTTGATCATTCAAAAAGTATTGTAGCAAAGATAACATTTTTGTCCATGTCCAGAGCAATGAAGAAGGTCTGTTTTTAGTGCCATGACATCAAAATGTCATGTTAAGGACACACTGGTGGTTAATGTGCCTGTTAGATGGAACAGATCTGGTTTTAGTCAGTTTTGGACACCAGCCTCCTTTTTTACCTAATTAAGTAGGAAACTGGCAGCTTGCCAAATAGGGGAACAATTTAAAACAGGAAGTTAGTTTTTGTTTTAACGAAGATATCAAAGATGACAGCTAATTTGCAGACAACACCCACAAAGTAGGGACTTGAGTCATACCCTTTAGTAAGACAGAGACTCAGGTACATTGAAACTTCATCCTGCTTCATTTGCATAACAAATAACTCACTCTGCAAGGGAACCAGACCCACTGGCATAAAAACTAGGATTTACAATACATCACAAAGCATACAACTATGAACAATTCACTACACTGGAGCTATCCTTTCCAGAGTTAGTATTGAAGCCTCATAACAAAGACATGGGTGTGGCAGACCCTAGCATGTGTCAGTGAATATGCATGAAGTATTATTTTTGAAATGCTAATGACATAGTAGTTACCTTCCAAGAGCTATAACATAGGCCATTCTTCATTAAATAACAAGTTACTTGACCTTCTAAAACACAGTTAATAGAAACAATAGAATAATCCTCAAGATTTACATGATGTGATATTTTAATAAAAACATAAGCAGAAGGTCTGAAACAATATCATTGATTGCTTGTTTGTTTTAAGTTAATTAAATGAGTAATTACACAATCTATAGATCTGGACAGAGAGTCAGGACAGCTGTGCTCTGAGTATATATCTTATCTAACATGGATTTTAATAACCATTGACCCTTCAGAGTTTTGCTTTCTTCATCAGTCAAATTAAAATTTAGATCATGTAATTCTAAATATTCCATTAAGTGCCACAACACTGAACATGTTAAGTGTAAATATATATGTATGTATGTATATATACATATACACACACACACACACACACACACACACTAATCAAAAGCAATGCCAAGACAAGCTAGAAATTAACCGGAATTTTAAAAGGCCTAAGTTTCTGTTTCCCAGCTAATGGTACACCCTTCCCCGAAATGACGCCCTGCAAGCTGCCCAGTCCTTGAATGCTGTGCGGCTCCTAATCAAGAAAAAAAAGGACCCTCCATGGAGGAGACACCCAACAAAGGAACTGATAGACTGAGGGGAGGGAGGGGGGAATGGAAACACCCAACATATCTTTGAAAGAATAAAAAAGGCAGAAAACCCCAAGGCTGGGGTCCTTGACTTAACATAATCCATGTTAAGTCTCAGCCCCTAGCACGAGCTAGAAAATAAAACGCTTTTGCTTTTGCAACCCTCTCCATTCTGGTTCATTTGTCTTTGAGGTTAGCGCTGTCTGATCCAATAAACACAACCTTGAAATAGAACTTGAAGAAAGGTTATATCCATGAGAGATGGCGACAACAATATATAGTATATGAAAGACTGGGGAAAGCGTGGGGAAAAGAGATATAAGCGAGCGTCTTTCATGTATTCTAGACAAAAGCATCCTTCCCGACTACTCAACTCTTGAGTTTAAAATTCTTTGATTTCTGAAAAGACATGTAAGGTTCAACTTGATGTTTGTCTTTACAGGTGAACCTGTGTGTGTGTGTGTGTGTGTGTGTGTGTGTGTGTGTGTGTAACTGGGGGAGAGGAGGTCTTGGTTACTCTTCTAAGCCAATCGCGGAGCTCAGAGGGCATCCACCAAGGCTGTAAGCAAGCCTAAAAAGGATCTGACAAAAGAACCCAACTGAACTCTCAGCAATATGTCCCTAAATCATTGCTTCCTGCTGGAAGTTGTAGGATGTCAGGATCAACATTATGAAGTAAATATTATGCACAATGGGGAGGGAATTAGCAGTGAAGTTCCCATTAATGCTAATGAGACTTTGGTGGTTAATTTCCCATGCCTTGTGCAGAATATTTGCCCCAATTAGTTATGTCAAGCTTGTGCCACGCTCCAAACAAGTTTTCAGATTTGGAGAGGGGTGTAAAGAGAAGTAGGTAATTGTTCTCTTTGTTTCTTTCCATTTCAGATGGTGAAGCAAAGACTAAAGTCATCTAATCATATTGCTTGCTTCCTCCTCGGATGAAAAACCTCTGAGAAGCTAGCACTTTGCCAAAACTTTTGAAATGCACAACCCCTTGGAAATCATTGTTTTCATTAGTAAGCTACCTGCTGAGGCATTCTCTTTGAGGAGATGGGTTTATTTTAGTTTATTTATTTCACTCCAAAGAATAATTTCATCTCTATTCTCATTAGACCTACAGTTTGGTTTACCATCCCTATTACTTCCATGATGATGCTCCAGATAATAGGAAATTAGAGGAGATGTAGGAGTGATTTTTAGAGGCAAACAATCGGATGCATCAGCCCATAATAAGCTTTTGCTCTTGTTTGTATACAAGATAGTGCTTTTCTTCTCTGTTCCAGAGACGTGTGTATATCTCATCCTTGGCATTTATCACATTCTGCCTTATATTACTACTCTCTATTGTATTCTCTTATTTCTTCCATTAGATTGTAATCTCCCTAAAGGCTGGGATAATGCTTATATCTTTACTTCCTCTAATATCTAGCATAGCACTAAATACTCAGTACATATATGTTCATGAATAAAATATAGCATTAACAGAAAGGAGATTGAAGATGTGTAAACCCAAGTGAATCAAAGCCCCATTGTAGGCTGTCAATCTGTATGGGGCCTCAATTGGCTAGTCTTTCTCCTACAAAGGGCTAGGGCACTTCAACCACTGTCCACTGGGTGAATAGTTGAGTGCTCTAACCAGTGTATTCCTGGAATTTTCTAGCAAATGTCTACGAGTGACTACAATACATTCCAAACAGAAATGGAGTAGGAAGAAACAAGAAGTCGTTTCAAACGTCAAATGAATAGTTGATAGTAAATCAGTAATCATGTCAAGTATGTTTACAGAACTTCAAAAAATTGACTTCACATGTGTGAAAATCATCTTGGGAAAAATTTAAAATAAACAAGCAAATATCAAGTTATACATGTTTAAAAGATACAGAAAGGAAGGTAGGAAGTGAGGAGAGTTTTTTTTTTTTGCATAAGCTTTTGGGAAAAAATAAGGAATAATAAAACCCTACCATTAGTATTCCAGGGTGTCCAACTCTTGCTGAAAGATTGGCAGTTCAATTCCACCTTGAGTCATGTTGGTAGACACACCTGGTATTTTTCTTCCAAAAGATGCCAGCCTGAAAAACCTTAGGGGTAGTGTTTCTTCTATATGCAAATGGAGTCCCCATAAGCAAGAGTCAACTGTACGGGAGCTGGCAAGTAATGCCAAGGGAACTAGTGTGTACATAACAGAGACCACCACAACATGTACTCTGAAGCAAAGAGAAAGAAGACTAACTTTAAGTCTCAGAAAAAAGAATTGGGAAATATACTGACATAGACTACCTTGTTTTGTACATATGCACACGGTCATTTATATGTTTACATGTACATAACAAACATTCATAGAAGAATGTAATTTTCTTCCAGACTTTTTGGAGCTCCTTGTCTTCAAATATCCTTGCTAATCCTCAGAGTCCTCCTTCCAGGAGTGAAATGAAATTTGATAGATGCGAGAACATAACGATCATTGTTAATCGGCAAGAAAGTCTTAACTTTTGCTTGAGAAATATGTTCAGGTAGAAAGCTACAAACTGTTTATAACTATGAAATTACTTATAACAAAACAAACTGAGATATAACCATTCTAATAAAACCTGGAAACATGAAATATTTACACATTATTAGTAAATTGGAAGAATGAAAACAAGGCTAATTGTACCATATATCTCTGGTCACTAATAAAGTCTTCAGTTAATAGGTGCTCAAAAATGTTGAATAAAACAATGAGCAATCTCAAAACATGCCACTTGTAAATTAAATTGGCTTTGGAATACATTACATTTTCAAACCTTCATAAGGAGATTTGGAAAATCAAACTTCCCAGAAGCAATTTGTAATCATCGGGAGGGAAGGCACATTTATATCTTTGCCATTAGACTTAGCTTTCTGGGTTAGTTCTTCATAAATAATGTTTACTCTTACCTGCAGTAATCACAGCTCACTTTTATAGAATGTTTCCTATGAGCCTGGGAAACAGAATAATGAAAGAAACTCTAAGGATATTATTTCCATTTGCTTTACCTACTCTACATTCAAGAGCAAGTTTCAAAGTCTCCACTGATATCTATGTTGATTTTTACTTTCTTTCCTGTATGTTAATAATGTCTTCCCTTACATATGATATCCTGGATGTCACCCCACAAATGGTCTCATTTTCAATCATTAGTTTTCAATGCATGAACTCAATTCTTGAAATGATCTCTACATTAGGATGGAATAGACTCGAGGTCATTGGTTCCCTTTGGTTTTCTTGAGCTTCACCCTGAACTTGCATATGAGCAGTCAATGGCCTGTTCCCCCGTTGGGCCTTAGCCTTGTTGTGACTTCATGATCCTGGGCTTCTTGAACATAGAGTAGCTAAGGCAAGTGGAAGAAATGACTGAGTAGACTAACAAGAATATATCAAAGGGCAGCTTGTAAAGACAAAGTAAAATAAAACGCAATGTGCAAAATCCTGGAGTTAGAAAACACCCAATGAAGATCAAGCTTGACATTTCTCAAGCTGAAAGAATTGAGGAAAAAAATACCAGCATCAATTTGCAGGAAGCGTCCAAAGAAGATAGAAAGAGCACACAATTGTTGTACCAAAAAAAGATAGTTCTATGTTTATTTTATTTAAGATGGTAACATGTGATTGTGGCGTAATAATTTTGAAGGCAGAGGACCAAGTTGCATCAAACGGGGCTCCAGGAACTGAACAAATATGAATTGAGAGATTTCAAACAGCAGATGAACTGTTGAAAGTTCTCATTTGCTATGTCAAGAAAAGTGGGGACACATGACCGAAAGAGACCCATATTTGTGCTCATTTTCATGAAAAGTGATCCAATAGAATGTGGAAAGAATTGAACAATATTATGGTCATTACACACAATTAAAATTTTGCTGAAGATAATTCAAAAATGGTTGCAGCAGTGCATCAGCAGGGAGCTGTCAGAAACTGAAGTCAGATTCTAAAGATACAGTGGAGCTGGGGATATCACTTCTGATGTTAGAAGGATTTCGATGAAAACAGAGAAGGCTAAAAAAAGTTTACCCATGGTTTATTGACTATGAAAAGGCCATTAGCTCTGTGGATCATAATATATGATAGATAATATTTAGAAAAATGAGAATTCCAGAACACATAATTGTGCTCTCAAAGAATTTGTACCTAGAACAAAGATAGTGCTTTGATCTAGGAAAAGGATAGTGCATGATTTTCAATCAGGAAAGGTATATGTCAGTATTCTACCTTTTCACTATACTTGTTTAGTCTGCATGCTGAAGAACTCATTTTAAAATGTCGACTCTATGAAGGGGAATGAAGCATCAGACATGGAGGAAAACGTATTAACTACTTGAGATATACAAACAACACAGCTCTGCTTACAGAATTCAAAAAGAAATCAATGTATTTACTAATTAAGAGCAAAGATAACAGTCTTCAGTATGGATTATAATTCATCATAAAGAAAAAAATCTTTCCAAGTGTATCAGTGACCAACACCATGATAAATGGAGAAAAAACTGACATTCACACAAATTCCATTTTCTTGGATTCACACTCAGTACCCACAGAATCAGCAATTAATGAATCAAATGGCAAATGTCACTGTGAAAATCTTGTGCAAAAGATCTTCTAAAGAGTGAAAACACAGGCATAACACTTTGAGGAATGAGGTGTGCCTGACCCAAGCCAAGATATTTTCAATCATGTCATCTGCATGGGAAAGCTGGACAAAGAACAAGGAACACCAAAGGAGACTTTCAAGAACCCATGCATTCTGATACCAGTGAGCTATACTGATTCTATCATGGACTGCCAGGACGATGAGCAGAGGTGTCTTAGAAGCAAGGATGATAAGAGTTTGTCTCATGCACTCTGGGCATGGAAAGGTGGGACCAGTTCCTAGAGAAGAACGTTGTGCTTGGTAAAGTGGAGGAAAAGTACAAAGCAGGAAGCCCTTCAAAGTAACGAATTGGCACGGTGGCTCTAACAACACACAGCCATGGCTGGGAGCAGTGTACAGTGATCCGTGCTGTCTAGTTCTCTTGTGGGCCCACCAACAAGAGTCAGAATGAACTGGGCAGCACCTGATCAAAATAGTAACAGCAATAATAATAAAAGAATATTCGATGTACATGACTTCATTCACTTCTCCCAATGGCTCTGTAGTGTACATATTATTGTTTTCATCATTTAAAAATCTTACCCAGTGAGGCACAGAGAGCCTTGGTGACAGGCAAAAGGCCATCACCAAAGGCACGACCATTTAAACCGAGACAGATGGACTTAGCAGACTATGTTCTTTTTCAAAATAAGTGCCTTGAGAGATACAATGTACATACCACACACTTCACCTGTTTAAAACCTACAACTAACTGCCATTTTAGTGAGGAGGTGATCCCAGGGGCTTAAGTGGGAAGGAAATGTTTTGAGAATGATGATGGCAGCAAGTCTACAAATGTGCTTTGTGTACAATTGATGTATGTATGTATTGTGATGGGATTTGGATGAGCCCCCAATAAAATGTTTTTTAAAAATTAAAAAAGTCATTTTAATATACTCATGGAATTGTTCCAACAAAACATCCCAAATTTGTTATTACACCTCAGCCCCCCAATCACTTTCACCAATCACTTTCTCTGTTCTAACTCCAGAATCTGGTGACCACCATTGTACTTTTTGTTTATATGAATTTACCCATTCCAGACAGTTCTAATAGAAACATTTACTAGATGGCTTTTTTTGTCTGACTTCTTTCATTTAGAACCTACTTTTTAAACCACTCTACTATATTGTCTTACTGTCCTTAATTCTTTATTCTTGTTTCAGTCCATGTAGGACTTAATAAATTTCTAACAATCACACTAATTCACATAAATATTCAATGGCACTCTGAAGCAGTAAATTTTCAGAAAGTCACTGAAATGGATAACTGCATGCAGGAGTAAGCTGATGGTTGGCTCCAGTGAATGAAACAGACCAAAAAGTAAGAAGGTGTTACATAAAAATTAATCCAGAAGATATATCATTTTTCTATGAATTATAGGAGTACTGTTGTCTGCATTTCTGCCTCTGTCAAATGTTTCCATACCACCTTAATGTGCCCTAACCTGTTCAATGGCTACCCATAATACAGATAAAATATACCTTTTGGGGAAAGGGTTTTATCAAGTTCATACTTTGAAATAGGTCACACATAACTCATTCATTCTCAGACACATATTCATTATGACTACTCATGCCAGGGCGCTCTCCTCTAAGATCCAGAACTTAAAGATGAGTAACTCTTGATTTAGAGGGTAAACTATAGTCTGTTAGTTCTGGTGTTGGGGTGGAGGGTGGGTCCTTCTGAACTGGAAGGGAGGCAGAAGAAAATGAGTTTCATTATGATTCTTGATAGTGTTGTGCGTTGTAGAGAATATTGGGGAGCACTCAAGTGAAGCAGGCCTCTAGGATAGACTTATTGTCCTTCATGGGATAAGCATGTCTTTAGAAACACAAGGTGGGTTTGAGTATTCCTTGAGGGGTCCTGAGACCTGAGATAAACAAGTTCCTGATATTCAGAATGTAATAAAATCGATATTGGATCTCATGAGCCCCTCTAAATATGAATGGGATAATGAGAAATAGGTTTTAGAGGAGCTTTCGAGGAGTAGAAAGCAGCTGTGCTGTCAGATGCCATTGACTAGATTCTAGTCACAGCAATCCATGAGTGCACAGGAGACCCATTCCATTCCATAAAATCTTCCACACTGGGACCTGTGGAGGAAATCACCTTGTCCGCACTCTGAAGCCCCTCAGAGTCAGTCCTAATTGCCAACTCTTTGATTAATAGTTGAATTCTTAATGCAATAAAATCAGCAATGGATTCCAGAAAGGTAGTAGGAGGTTCAATAAGGAGACAGATATGTAGGTGATTTAGAAAATGTCACTTAGTCATTGTTCTTGATTCCAACTATTTTTTTATTGTTTTCAGTACATAAATACCAATTCTTGATAGATTGCCCTGGGAACTTGGAGAGGCCCTGACCCCTGGGCAAGGTACTCAGCATGTGTGTGCTGGGTGAAGGAGATGGTAGGGGAGCACAAAGACCCTCAGAGGAGGCCTCCATTCTCCACTTGACACTGTAAATACCCGGAAATGAATCAAGGCACAAAACATATGGTGCATGAGCCAGAAATAAATTAATGATGCTAATGTACCAGTCTAGGACTTCTTACCTTTGTGTCTATTTATTATACCCTTCAGTTCTATGTGAAACATAGATGGTAGTATTTGCTTATATGTTTTCCTTAGATTACAAACAAGTAACTACACAGGGACAAGTTTCACTTTATCCACATATGCATTTTAAGATCACCCATGTAAAGGTGGAACTTGCTCCTAGAGTTAGACCACAATTTGTTTTTCAGAGACTGTGGGCGAGTTAGGTCACCTCAGAGACCCTTCATCTGTGCTAGTTGCACCATCCTGTGATGAGGATGCCCCCTCACCTGCAGACAGAGGGGTAGGACAGAGGAAGCCTGGGAAGGCAGAATGAGAGCTAATAGTGAGTCACGCTTTCATCGTGAAACTGCACGCCTCTCCGACTATGGATTTTGCCATCTTGGGCCATATGAAATGAAGGGCCTTTCAAAAATTAGTATTAGCATATTTAGGCTTCAATTTGAAAGGAATACTGTATATGTGATAGCAATTAGGATCTGATTGGGGGGTATGTGTTTGCTGTTCATTCACTCTGACATCTGGAAATCTTATTACAGCAAAACCAAAGGTTGCTTGTTCCTGCGGCATCCTTGTGTTCCGACCATTATGGCTTGTGCTAGGCGCGGCTGACTGGAGAAACAAATTCAGGACACTCACAGGTGTGTATGAGAGAACTTCATATCAAGAAGCAGCTATTTGTATGGAGAAAGTATTGCAGCCCAATCCGACTCACAGGCCCTAAGTCTGACACTAGTCCATCAGCCCCTCTTTAGGCTCATGCTGCCACATGCAGTGATGCAAAATGCAGGAAAATCACAGGCCAGTGGGTGAAAAGCCTTTGGATCCAATGGCGGTTGATACAGATCCAGGGCTCACAGGGCTTACTTAGCAGGAATGGACAGTAGGAAAGTAAAGGGAGAGAGGTTGCAGTTCCCAGGACTGTCCTTAGGAGGCAGTCGTGCTCACAAGGATCATCAGGTTGTGACCTTATAAACAGGCTAGATTCCACCCCTGCACTTAAAATTGACACCAAATGATGTAACTACTCCATGGTTATTTTCGCAATCTAGCTTCCTGAGAGTCTCTTTGTCATAGTTAGTGGTGAACGACTTCACTAAACATGTTATCTTCTATCAATTGAGTCCTCCTGATCATGTGTCCATTGCAACCAAGTCAATCAAGCTTTGCAACCAAATCAACAAGTCAATTGCAACCAAGCTTGCAATCAAGCTTTATTGATACACATAAGATTTTCATGGCCAGATACTTGAATGTAGATCAACAATCCTTTCTTCTAGTCTATTGTAGTCTGGAAGCTTCCCTGAAACTATGATTGTCCCTGCTGGAAACTTAAATATCGTGATAGACCTTTCAGCATCTCAGTACAAAAATGCTGCATACTAGGAGGCATGTAATGCAGAATTACAATAGCAGACAACCAGTACTAAACACCCATAGCATAACCCTGTCCAGGACCAGGCGTCAGGCACACAACTGAAAATGAGCATTTGAGAAAGCACCATTCCAGAACTTGAGGCTTACATCAGTCACATCAGGGCATTGCGTACAAGCAGAAAGGAACCACAGTAGAATGGCCAATGAAAAAAGTGGGTAGGCACTCAGTGACGGAAGAGAGAGGAAGTCGGTTCATTGCATGTAACTGATATCCAACTTGAAATAAAATTTACTGGCTGATAAACAATACAGGAGTAAATATGGCTTCAAGCTTGTTTGGATCCAGGTGTTCAAGTAAGATACATTGCATTTGCACAGTCTCCTATCTTGCCTACCTCCTTTCCTAGGAACTGTTTTTCCCTAGTAGCTCTCTTCATAGGGGAGAAAGGAAAGACATGTATAACTCAGGACATAGACCATCCATGCTGTTTGTGACCCTCAGAGGCAAAGATTTCTTCCCGTTGCCTGATCTCTTAGAAAGATACCCAGTGACGCGCCATGGTTCTGAGTTTGCTTGTGGGTAGAGTTTTGCCATGGACAGAAGGCTACAGAATGCCAGGCTGGCCAGATACACTCCTCGCGGAGGTCTGCAGAATCTGAAAGCACCAGACTGATGCGCTTACTTCCCGTGAAATTGGGAGGAAGCCATAACGTAATCGAGAAAGGACTGCCAGTTAGACCCAGTCAAGAGACATCCACAATATCAATAACTGAAATAAAAAACATTTATTGAAAAGGCAGAGAGAATGGATGGAATGCCTTCAAAATGTATAGATAACATATGGACAAAGTTACATGGAAGAGGGGGAGAGAATGAGGCATATGTTGAGATGGAAAGGCAGCTGTTGTGCATAATGAGCTGAAAGCAGAAAGTATGAACATGAAGTAGGTAATGTTTTTTCTTCCTGACTCTGCCCTGATACCCCGCCCTCTACCCTCTTCCCAAGAGAAACCCAGCACAGCTATGGAAGACTTGATGAGGACCAAGCATAGAGCAGGCATAAACAATAGGAAACTAGCCCTTTAGTGATGGATGCTAACAGAATGAGGCCTGGCTCTATTTCAATACTTTAAAATAAATCTGCCTCTATCTTGCTATCCCTAGCTTTGGGCTCCACACTTCACCGTGAGAAAGCCATGGCGTCCTGTTGGGCCAAGGGTGCCCTCTGATGGCAGCCTCTGCCTTACCCTGTGAAGGTCGCCCTGTAGTTCAGAAGAAATCATGGTGATATAAATTATGTAAAACAACCACTTCAGGGTGTTAAACTGAACTGAGGTCTGAATTTAACTGCCCAGCAAATCACTGAAAAGGGACTATAGCAATATCTTTAATAGATGATATAAATACTTAGGGCATAAAACTGCCTATTCTACTTATTTCCATTAAAGCAAACCCCTCCCTCTCCCAGACCCGATTAGGACAGATAAACAAGCTCCTGGACTCCTGTGCTCTGGGAACATGTATTGCTGTGAGTGCACAGCCTTCTTCCACATCAAAACTGAATTGTTTACTGAGACTCACACCTGATAAACTGGAGGTGGCAGATAAGACACTTGGACTAGTGGGGTGTAGAAATTCCTGTGCTGGCCACCATGTAAGACTGATATAAAACCTGTCAAAATCTAGTCTGGTTTTAAGTAAGCCTCATCCCCAATGCCCAATCCAATTCCTACTTTTTTGATGACTCCTAAGCACATGAACCTGTATAACCTCCTATTCTGACCAGAACAATTAGATGAAATCTATGGACTCACTAACTCAGAGAATCAATGATTTTACATGAACTTTCCACCTCACTCAATAGAACTGATTTTACTATTGCCTGCAAAGGAGTTTTCCCAAAAGTTTTCATTAGCAAATGAATAGGAAACAGCATGCGCCCCCAAGTTTTTGTTTTTGTTCTAAAAGACAGTATTCATTCCGAACATCTAGAAAATACTTGAAGGCCTACTCTGTGACTGGGCAGAGACTAGAGAGGGAGCTAGCAATTAAAAATCATGTAGGCATGACAAGGTTTGCTTAGGACCTCTCACTGATCTTCCTGGCATCTGTCAGTCTGTCCTATCCCACTTCCAGGGCACGAAGTCATCTAGGACCTTCTTTGCATGAGTCCACGTCCTTCCTTTTCACTCTGCGATGCTTTCATTTTTGACGAGACTTCAAATTCAAATCCCTTTGTCTGATCCTCAAATACCATCCAGAGTTGGTTTCCTTTTTCTTTTGCCCATACGACCACGTTGTCTGCAATCACATGTCACATCCTTTCTGGATCCAAAGTCTACCTCCATCTTGACTTCTAATACTTTTATTCTCTAATCATTCTAGTTCATATCACTTTTGCCATTGTCTCCCCAAAGTCTATGGATGTCATGGGTGCCACCTCTCCCATGGCCACCGAGGTGGGCTGTGACCCAGAGTAATGCTTTAGACAGGAGACAGAGGAATGGCATCTGTGGGTTTCCTGGTGGAAGTTTTCACAGGGGCAGATCACATGACCTGTCTCTGGCAGTGATTGGTGGATTCTAATCACTGGCCTTGTGTTTACTAGCTCAATGTGTGACCAGGTCTCCTTATTGATTCCATTGGCTAACTATGTTTTTCCCATTATTCACATGCTGTATTGATTCTTTCCTGGAAGGACTTTCCTGGCAGAGTGTGTCCCTCTTGTATGCACAAGCATCCAAAAGCTGTCCTGCGGTAGAAAGGAAATGCATAATGCTGATCCAGTTGATAAAATACTCCAATAATCTTAACGATGACAACTAAAATTTTTGATTTGAGTAAAACATGTCGTCCAAATCACTTCCTTGAGAAGAATGCAAAGGTGGATAAAAACAGGCCACGCGACACTCCTGGGAAGAGGGTAGGGTCAAGTTCTTTTGATTTCTCAAGCTGGAGGCTGTGAAGTGGAGATGAACTGTCCGAGGACTTGGAAGGCTCCACTTGCAAGGCTGCAACCTGAAACTGCTGGCAGAGTCTGGGATCCCGTTTTAGAGTCTGCTTCTCTGTAATAGATGGCCTACTGATTAGCTAGATACCCGGGAAACCTGACTACTGTCTTAGGACCGCTTCCTCAGTCCCAATGACGGTATCAGGTAAGCGTTGAACGACTGTTAGAGTCAACAGAAGTCCATCTTCACTTTATGGATCTCAGTTTGGTTTGTTTGGGATTTTTCCTTCCTCGAGTCTCTTCACAAGACTTCTAGAGTTCTTGTGATCCCTGCCTCCCATCTGCAAACACACGCTGCTACAGAGAGTTTTGTCTTTGGGGATACTTTGTTTGTTTGTGATGTTTTCCTAATGGAATCTTACCTTCCTTTCAGGGAGAGATTGCAGCCCCATGCCCCCATCTTCCAAATATCCGAATGCAGACCTGAAAATAGAGGCAGCATGGGACACATTTTTCATGAGAGTTACTAAAATCCCATCCATTCGAAATATCACCTCTGTGAAATCCACCTCGGTCTCAAAAGCCGGTTATCTCTCAGTAAAGAAACGCGGGACAGAGCACCAGGTGATACCGCAATTCCTTTTCTAAACTCCTCTAGGAAGGGAAACCATGCTGCACAGTGGAGCGGAACCTTTTGAAATCCAGAAACACAAAGCCGAGCTGCACGCTCAGAATCGAGGCTGGCCCCCCATGCCGCAGCCCCGAGTTGCTAACGGAGGACTAATTCCTGTCCTTGGATGCCCGAGTACACCTTCTATTATACTAACTTAAATGAAAACCCCAAGGGGAGAACATGACCTTAAAGATTTATCTGATGGGATGGCCACATTAGATCCTTTCAAATCCTTTAATTTGCAAAAAGTCCCAAAGTCGGTGAACCAAACAAATAGCAGCTCTCGCCCCATGCTGTAGAACTTGGGTGATATTTATGGACAGGGAGAAGTTCTGTGTTCAGCAATTTCCTAATCAACTAAGAACAAATGGAGAAAGCAAATCCATGAAATAGGAAAGGGCAAGACCATCGAGCTATGACTTAAAAGGCAGCAGAGAAATGTTAGCGCCATTACACCGCTGCACCTCCAGCCCCAGTCAAGATACACTCCTGAGAGATGTTACCGAAGCTGAAACTTGGGGAAAGGGCCTGGACGCAGTAAAGTGACAGCCTTTGGCCATCAGCCCTATTGAAGAGAGCCAGGCTGATGAAAGTGGGCCTGCATCTAGCCTCAAACATCACTGACGTCTCTCTCTGGATTTAATTCCTGGATAAAGTGATAAACTTCATCGTTGGCTGTTCCTGACGATTTCATCAATTTAATTGGACACATATTTTTAAAAATACCTGTGGCCCTGGTGGTCACCTGGTATTGCTGAGCTCAAGGCCAGCAATTCAGATGTAAATTTCATTGAGTGGTTTCACTTCCTAGAGGATTTTAGAAAGGAATGAGGGAGAAAGATCACACTTTCTACTCCCATAAAGAGTGGCGGACTCAGAAAGTCACAGGAGCAGTTCTGCCCTCCAGAAGGGAGTGAGGGGGGATGAGGCAGTGTTGGCGCCTGTCCGCTGCTCCTCTGTCAGTTTGCTGTCCTGTGGGGGCTTGTGTGTCTGGAAGTTCTCCCGTCAGCTTTTTATAGACCAGCAGGACAGGCTTGCGCAGAGCTTCCAGATCAAGAAAAGATCAGAAGAGAATCGGTGGTCCATGCCAGGCTCAGACAAACTTCTGGATAGCATTGGGACGTTGTCTAAACTAGTGCCTGCAAAGGAGACCCTCAGGTGGAAAGATATTCAAAATATTGCAACAATGGTTCCAATGTCCCAACTGTGAGAATATCACTGGACCTGGCAGTGTGTTGTTCCGCTGTGCATTGGGAAAGTGATAGAAGGAGTCAGTTCCACAGTGCACATGTGCTGACCATTGAGGAAGAACAGGGAGGACGCCAACCCCAAGCCAAAATGGTAGCATTGGGCCTCAATCTTTTAGAAAAATAAATGTTTCATTCCAGTTTTGCCTATGTTTGTGAATGATTTCCTCTTCACTGTGAAGGATGCTTCCTCTACTCTTTGATCTTCCCAGGACTACATTGCACACATCCTCAGCAGATGGACCAGGCAGATGTTGCTTGGCCGCTGTCCTTCGAAAGCCCTAGTTCACACCAGGAGAGTCTGCCTGTCAGGAAAGTCTTCCCTGAAATATGACTTAACTGCCTCCGTACTGGACCACATATTGTTGGGGTTCTTCCTCATCTTTTTATTCACAAGAAAGACACTATCCCTATGTTTATACATGCAGATTCAAGAGTAGAAAATTATGTTTGAATATAAGGAATAGAGTTGCAGAATTCCTCCATGGGATGAGTACAACAAAATAAAGAAATAAAAGGACCCCAGAATTCAAGAGACTGAGGAGACCCCTGTCCTCCTATTTCCTATTGAGGGACTATTCCCCGGAAGATGTGAGTCCCTGCACTGTGATACTCTCTTACAGCCAGTTGGCTATGGAGGAAGACTTGTCCTGAAGATCAGCTTCTCCTGTTTCTCTTCCATTGCACAAAGTTTCTAGCGAATCCTTTATCAGTAAATTACCATCATTAGGCATTGTCTTGCATGAAAAAGCAAAAAGCAATCATGGAATGAAGCAAAGTTATGGACATGACACTGGGCAGATTTCTAACTTTTCTCCATTAAGTTCATGTCTATTTAGGTTCATATGCCCCATTTCACCCCCCCCCCACCTCCAGAGACCCTTGAATCTCACCTCGGGCATGAATCTACCTTGCCTACTTTCTTATGGTGATATATGAATTGAAGTCAAAAAGTATTACCAGGAGGTCTCCAGTTCCTACACGTGAGGGTTTACTCCTAACAAAGCATGTTTAAGCATGTGATTGTAATCAGTAGATGGACAAAATCTCTGAGAAACACATTTGTCTTCATCTTATTAGGGTGCCTTCAATACAGGGTCAATAAAACAGTGGTTTCTGGAGGGGATCTGCTGGGCCAGTTATTTTCAAGGGAGAACGATCAGCTCAGAAGATTATAGCAACTGTTGGGTGGGGGGTTGGGATGGGGTGGGTGGGTGAATCCAGAAAGCTAATTGTGGTTGATTTTCTTGAAAAGCACAGTATAGCAACAAAGCTCTGTTATACAAAAAAAGAAAAGAAAATGGAAAAGTACACTGATAAAAGCACGAGAATACTACATGGTTTGCAATCAAGAAAGGTGTGCGTCAGGGCAGTACCCTCTTGCCTTAGTGCTTCAATCTCCAGGTTGGACCAATCATCAGAGCATCTGGCTCATCTGAAGAAACATGAAATCAGGATTGGAGAGGGCTTAAAGCAACCTGTGATATGCAGATGGAACAACCTTGCCTTCTGAAAATGAAGAAGACTTGAAACATTTGCTGATGAAGATCAAGAGTTGCAGCCTTCAGTAGTCAATGTCAAGAAGACCAAAATTCTCACAATTGGACCAATAGATAACATTAAGATAAAGAAGAAAAGGGTGAAATGGTCAAGGATTTTGTCTTTCTTGGATCACAAACAATACACATGGAAGCTGCAGCCAGGAGCTAAAAGGATCCATTACATTAGGAAAATCTGCTGCATAAGATCTGTTTGCTGTGGTTTTCAACTCGGGGGTTGCAACGCCCTGGCAGGGAGGGTTGCACAACCTTTTCACAGGATCGCCCAATTTGTAGCAGTAGCAAAACGACAGCTATGAAGCAGCAATGAAAATAATTTTATGGTTGGGGGGGGGGTCATCCCAACATGAGGAACTGCATTAAAGGGTTGAGACCTCAGGAAGGTTGAGCATATTGAAAAGCAAGGACTTTTGCTTTGCTTTGAGAATTAGGTACCATTGCTTTGAGGACTCTGGTGCCCCTCATCCAAGCCATAATACATTCTGTTTCCTCAGATGGGTGTAAATGGTATACATCAAACAAGAAAAGCGAAAGAAACTTAGATACACTTGAACGGTGGGACTGGTGAAGATCATGGAAAGTCCCATGGACTGCTAAAAGGAAAAAAAAAAATGCAGGGCAAAACAGATTTGTCATGGAAGAAGTATAACCAGTATGTTCTTTAGAGGCAAGAGAGGGGAGACTTCTTTGGACATGTTGTCCGGAAAGACCAGTCCCCGGAGAAGGATATTGGGCTTGATAAAGTAGAGGGCCAGTAAAGGGAGAAAAGGCTTCAGTAAGACAGATTGAGACGGGGCTGCCACAATGAGCTCAGGTGCAGGAGCAACTATAAGAATGACACAGGACTGGGTAGTGTTCCACTGTGTGTTGTGCATACAGTCACTCTGGGTCAGAACCAAATTGATATGGTACCTAAAACAGCCTATCAATAAGAAAGGTCCAGAAAAGTTGCACGGGGTCAAGAGGGTTCCCCCCAGCCTCATGCCCATCCCTCCCATGATATACATGCTCATTTCTTAAGAGAGCAAAGACTTGTACTTTGAGAATTTTACTGAAAAACTGTACCCTATCCACCATACATTCCTGATTTTAACATGTCAGACTTAAGGGGTTTTTTTTTGTTTGTAATCCCAAAGAATATTTAAAGGGAACATGATTTAGGTCCCATAAGGCCACTAAAACTGACATTTTATTGTGCTATAAATTGAGAGCACAGTTCTTTAGGAAAGTGTTAAGGAGACCAATATACTGCTTTCAAAATTGTATAGACCTAAAGGGAGGATCTGTTGAGAAACAATAGCTTTACACATTGATATATTTGTTTAGTAATTGTTTCCATTGTTTATAGCAAGGTTTTTTACTTACCCTCAAAGTTGTTGAACAGTACATTAACTTGGGAAAAAATTGTGTCCTCAAGGTTTTAAGTGTTCCTTGGAGATAAATATCTTAATTACTACAGACCTCAAATAACAAAATTATCAGTAGGCTCATTACTCAATGTGCCAAGAGTATAGCTTTCCTCTCTTGTAGAGGTGTTTGATTTTATGGTGCTTAAGGATAGTGTATGCAAGTACATGGCCAGGCCGGCATTGTGACATGATAATCCAGGTTACCTGCCACCTGAAGACCAAAAAAGTATATAGGAGTAAATCGCATCATCTCCTATGAGCTTAAAGTCAAGCAGCCGAGAATCTCAGAGTAGGTTAGGTTCTCAAGCAGGTCATGATGACCACCCAAGACAAGTGTTTGGATGTGAAATATTTTCTCAGAGAAACTGGAGAACTACATCATCACCATCAGTAAAAGAACTATGCTTGTCAGCATATATAAAACCATGTCATAAATTTATTTTAAAATTTAGAAAGAAAAGTACAAAGAAGCTTTGATGATAAGGATCAGGCTTTTAAAATAAAGGAGCTTAGTAATCAGAGTTGTTATAAAGCCAAAAGATTTTCCAGTAAGGGAAATGAAAGTAAAATGAAGTTATAGCCACAATCTATGTTGAAGACGTTCCAGGAAGGACTGGCCAATGACTCCTCACAGGCATCTCCAAACTCTTTTGGGGGAGAGGGCATCACTGCCCTCGGTGGTAGTGGGAGCTACCCAGCACTGCCCTTGCGAGCCACTGCTGGTTTTGAACCGCCAAGCCCACGGGCCGCAGTCCCGCACTCAACCACTTACGCCACCGGGGCTCAGCTCACCGAACTCTTGGTCACCCCAGTGTCCCTGCTTCACGTTGTTCCAGAGGTTCTGACGTCGAAGAGCCATGCTTTAGGGACATTCAAACACAAGGGAAAAGGACAGCCATCAATTATACTTTTCTTATCTGACTCTTGTGGCTGACGCTCCTCTCTGAAGTACTGTCTTAAAAGCAATTATTAGTATATTTACCGCAGATAGCTGAAAGAATCCTAGAGAATTTCTAAAGCAAAGCTTATATCAAGGCACTTAAAGGGCAAGGAGAGATTTGGCTCAAACCTCTCACACTTGACCCTGACTAGGGGACTTAGGGACAATTATTGTAAAGGGAGGTTCACAAAAAATGGAAGAGGTGGAAGACAGATGGGAGGCAGAGAATCAGACCTTTCATAAAGAATGGATCTCCTTCTACTCTACTATACTTTCTCCCTCTTAAATGTGTGGCAAGAAGGCCTACTATATGTTTATAAAAAAAAAACTTTAAAATCAATTAGTGTGTTGGCTTCTAAGAAGATACTGTAACCTGTCCAAAGTAATAAAACCAGCAATGCACAGCATTACTATCCACTATGAAGAGCTTGAATAAATAAGACATTTATAAAAATGAGTGGAAAATCTGAAATGAATATCCCAAGAACCATGAAAAAATAAGCTAAGAGAAATTGAATTTTCTTTTGAGTCCCTAAGAGAGGTGGCAGTTGGGGATTTATACATAATTTATAAGTGAAATTGTCCCGTTCACTCAGGTATACACCATATCAGTTTGTGGGAAAGATTAAGCAAGCTGTCTCTTTTTAATTGAAATCAAATATAGGTGTGGAGGAAAATGAATTCAGACTGAGGGAGAATGCAATGGGTCACATGGCCAAAGGCTTTCAGAAACTTGCATGAGAGTGTATTTTTGCTTTGCCCTATTTATTGATTAGTAATAAGGAGAGTTTTGCAATAGAGGCCAGCAAAGACAAGCATTGGGGTATGCATATATTTTCCTGATAACTTTTGAATCTAGACAGTCACTACCAAGTCAAATGCTCAGGTTCATAAACATAATCCTCTGGGTTATTTCAAACGCTAGCAAGGTCATCCATGATTTCAGCAGAGTTTCCAGACCAATACAGACTTTTGTTAAATGCTGACCCTGGAAACCTTATTCATAGCAGTAACACATTGTCAGAAATTGTGTCGGAAGATGAGTCTCTTAGGTTGGTAAGGAATCAAAACATTATGGGAGAAGATCAACCTCTGTGAATTAAGGGCAACATTTATGAAATGGATGCAGAAAAGCTTTTGAGGCCTTCATTTTCTGATGTGGCATAATGCAAAGTGAGCAGAGACATTGACAAACAACTATTAGAATTGTCCAAAATATGTCGAGGAGAATTGGAAATTGCCAACAATTAAAGGGAGCACTTGGAGCTCACTCTCCTCAGAATTAGTGAATTGAAACTGGCCGTTTTATCTCAGACAGCGAGTCTTCTTTACCAAGAATGATTAATCAAAAAGGGAAGACATCACAGCTATTTCCAAAAAGAACATTTCAAGATTCACTCTGAAGTACAATACTGTCAGTGATAGGAGACTAGTCAGGCACCTACACAGAAGAGTACTTAATACAATCATTATACAAATGTGTGCTTCGACTGCTACTGCCAAAGATGAAGGGATCATCACCACCATCTAAATTCTGAAATGAATCAAATACACAATCAAGATGCATTTACAATCACTAGCGATTGGAATGGAGAATTTGGAAACAAACAATGTCAAGTTAGGGGAGGCCAACAACCTATCCATTGGAGTGATCATTTCACTAATGTTATTATTGTTGTTACTATTATCATTTTATCATTTCATTGACCTATAAATCACATATCATAGAATCCAATTGTTTAAATAAATTAAAAACAATTGTGCAGTCATCAAGACAATCTATTTTAGAATACTTTATTTTTATTTGTACTCATTATTAGCTTTCCGTTTACCCCCTCAACCCTCCCTCCAGAACCCTAAGAAACTATTCATCTAGTTATTGTCACTATGTGATCGCCCACTCACTGCCATAAAATTGATTCCAACTGAAATCAAGGCTGTGGGACAGGGGAGAACTGGCCCAGTGGGTTTCGGAGACCGTGACCCATATGGGAAATAGAAACCCTTTCTCCTGCAGAGCAGCTGGTAGTCCAATGCTTAATCATTATGCCACCAGGAGTCCTGTCAATATAGAGTTACATGTACTGGATTTCTTATAAAGAAAAACAAACAAACAGCAATCCCAACAACAATGGAAAGTAAGACAAAAAGAAATCTCAAGTGAAAAATTCAGAAAATAATAGCATCTAGAACAAATTTAAAAGAGACAAAAAGTGAGAACAGGAAATAAGGTGTTAAACTGAAGACCAAGCCCATCTGCACCGAGCCCCTTTTCAGTGCACTCTGTCTGATGGTGAGGCTATTCACATCCCTGGAGTCACTGGAGACTTATCTGTATGGGACCCCTGCAAACAGGGTGCTCACAATTTAAGCTCTAATGCAGTTCCCTCTTCCTGTCTTGGATTTCATTGTTTGTAATCCTTGATTACACAGGCTAGTGTGATTCTTCTGTGTGAATTTATATGACACCTCACTTAAATGGCTACATATTTCAAGATAAGCCCTTAATACCGTACACATTATACTTTCTGATTGCTGGGTTTCACCTGACTTCTTATAGTGTTGTGGCATAAGAACCAATTTTTCTCATGACAATGAACTCTTTAGCATGAAAAAATGATAGGTAAATAAAATAATAATTGTTTCATGGAAGAGAAAAGTAGATTAAAAAAAGAGGGAAAGTAAAACTGAAGTGGACATGGAGTTAAAAAACCTACAAACTCCTTTCAAACTAAAAAAACAAATGACTAATTATTCTTTCAACAACATAAGTGACAAGTTTTACATGTGGGCCTCACAAGATGAAATATACAGAATGAATCTGTCTATATCTGTGCGAAGAGAGAATGGAGAAGCTCACTATCATCAATCAGAATAAAGACAAAGACCAATTTAAATATTTGCTTCTAACCTTGAAGACTGTGCTTTGCAATGAAACTTTCCTATGGTAGATCTCTTGAATGGTGTCAAGAGATTCTATCTACAAGAAATGAAATTAATGAAATGGTTACCATTAGTTACCTGGTAGTTTAGGGTTTTTTTTCTGATTTCTTACAACAGCACACACAGTTTGAATGTAAGGTAAATTCCAACCAAAGTTTATAATTTTGACTTTTCTCCCCAATTAACAGATTTAGTTCCTCATTCCAAGATTATTGAGTTGGAAAAACCTTGTTCTTTCAACTCATTAGAAGGTGGCAACAAAGACATGAGACCCCAAACACATTCCACTTTTAGAAATCTATCCCCAAATCCGCATTATCTTAGTTGTAGAGTAGATTTAGACTAGCAAGTGCACATATTTGGTGAGAGACCCAAAAAAGGATAAAGAAGATTCATATTTCTTCTTTCAAAGTAAAGTCAGTTTATTTAATTAACCTGTCAGAAAATATAATGATCTCATTCTACATCTGATTTTGAAGAAGGGGTCAAAAAAGAAGGTGTAGATTGTCATTAGTAAGGCTTCCCACCACAATCCCTACCACAGTTGTTCTATGGGACACAGTTGTTCTGTCACACTGGGTAGTTATGAGTTAAAAATGCACTGATGACATGTAACAACTGCATGAGCTGCCAGTGGCACTGACTTGTACAGTAGTAGCAGAAGCTACTCCAGCCATGCCCAGTGAAGACTGCCTAAAAGAAGATTTTTCAGATGGTTCTAATTTTGACTAAATTGTCTTTATTTCAGTAAATATTGGGGTAGTATTGGAAAGCTCATTGACTGTGATCTAGACCTGAACCACAAACTGTCAGTGGCTAATTTAATGATTTTCTACAAAATCCAAACTCACTGCCATCAAGATAACACTGACTCACAACTACCCGAAAATCGAACTGCCCTCCTCTGTTGGCTTCTGAGACAGTGATTTTAGGGATGGGCGGGGGGGGGGAGTCGAAATCTCAATTTTCTCCCTGGGAGTGGTTGGTGATTTTGAGATACGACTTTGCAGTTAGCAGCCCGATGCATAACCCACAGGAGCACTGAAATTCCAAAATGCAAAATTCATCTTCACAATTCCTAACTCAAGAAGGTGACAGAAAATTAATTAATTCCATCAAATGATCTCAAACCCTTTTCCCAAGCATTGCATTGTGTTAAAATGGTGAACCTAGCCATGTCTTAGAGGGTTGGAATCAGAGATTTGCATCTACACTTCTTGTAAACAAAATTTACTGAACAAGAGTTCAAAAAAAGGCGGGGGGAGGATTTCTTACCAATTTAATGGCAGTTTGTTCCCAGGGACTAATATTGTTTCTCAAACTCTGACCCTAAAAGTATTTGCATAAGAATGCCTTTCTAATGCTCTGCATGGACATTCAAGACACACATTCCTGTTCTGTCTCAGACTGCTGAATCAGTCTCTACAGTCAAAATGTGTAATATGCTCCAAAAGTGATTCATTTTTCCATATGAAAATTTGAAAACTCCTGGCCACGTTCTGAAACTATCAGAAAAGTGAGGTGGCCAGGGTTCACAGAGAGGTGTAAGGACAGAGAAGTCTTCAGAAGTCACTGGGCTTCCTCTGACAGGTGTTCCTCAACTAGGTAGGCTCCCATTTCCCAGAGGAGGCCTGGGAATCTGCAGGCACTTCTGAGACAGGGGAAAATGAGAGTCGGGTGCCTGAGAAGCCTATTTCTCGGAGGGCAGGAACTGTGAACCTAACGAGGAGGAAGAACAGTGAGAAGCCCTTATCCTCAGCTCTCTCTCTCTCTCTCTCTCTCTCTCTCTTTCTCTCTCTCTCTCTCTCTCTCTCTCTGTCTCTTTCTCTCTCTCTTTCTGTCCCTGGGTTCTCCTGGGGAGAAGAGCCACTGCCTGACTCATGTAAATAAGTCTCAGGTCAGACTGGCTACCAAGACAACCTGTGGAGGTCCTGAAAAATATCACAGAATGACACTTCTGAGTCTGGCAGGGCAAGCCCTGTGGAAGGGGAGCTTCACCTTCCTTTTTGTTTCTGAGGGGACATACATGGGAATACACTTGAGACCAGCAAGAATGTCCTATGCCCAAACTGCTAAGAAATAGCCCATGCTCCTCTGGCAGGTGAAGATAGGACCAGATTAAATAGAATGGCCTGTGCAAAAGAGTTATCAAGGTGCCAGTTAGAAAGGCAGTGAATGGCACTGACTTGAGTCTGCTTTGAGAGACTACAACATGGAACAAATGACATATGGATGATAAGTTGGAAGACAATTGTACTTCCAGGAAAATTTCAAGTTGCTGCTAATTTCTAAGTGGGCAGGGGAGTGGGGTATGAATTGAGCACCATAACTTCAAGCACGTCCTTCTAATCCCTTAAAGAGATGAAGCCAAGAGACCTAGAACTCTCCTCTCCTACCACCATCACCTCTGCTCTTCCAGAGTACCCCTTCTTCTCTGTATGAATTACGTTAGCTTTGTTTCAGCAAAGGGTTCCTCAACTGAGTTTGAAATATATTGCACTTGTAGATAAAACTATAAGTTCACTAAAATAGCAATAAGAAAAGTCGAAATGTCCCAAGATATCATCTCCAGAGCCCAAGCAACCTTGAAACCCAGAAATAGTCTCGATTTTACGCACAACTTTTTCCTGAGCTGGTTTACTGATCAGTGGAGATGGAATCCCAAACCATGTTAAGACTGAGCAAGTCTTAACTTTCTACCAGTTGCAGTCCTGATCCCTCTCCTATAAAGCATAGCATACTGCATTGGCTCCAAGGGTTTGCAATAAAGCCCACAGAATCTCAGGTGACAGCTGAGCTTCGGCTTGTCTCCAGCACAATAAATTGCTTCACAAGAACACTAATACTTTGAATTACTGTTTGCACCAATTCTTATCTGCTAGAAACTGATAAAACAATCAATAGAAGGTTTTTGTGTGTTTGTTTCCAACTAGATAATAATGTAGTCAAGGTTATTGGGAAGGCTTTCTTGTCTCCCAGGAAGAACAAGGCTATGAGACAAAAACCTTGAGGAGAGTGGCCACCTATGCTTGGTGAGCTCAAATAAATTCTCCCCTTTTGCCCCAAAGTTTCCCACCTGTAGAATGGGAAGGATAACCATTGACTCATTCATCCAACAAAACATTAGAGGAAATATAAATTTCTAGAATCATAAAAAAACAGAAAGGTACTTGATCTTGGGAGAGTATTTCTTTGTGACCTCCACTCATCATATCTACCACACTTTCAGTACTCTCCTGACCCATGGGTCATGATTAGGTTTATTTCTCTAATATCTATTAAAATACAATTATGTGGACAATCAAGACATTATTTTCATCATATATTTCTCCACAGCATCAATAGAGTATCTGAAGATCATGGAGACTTCTTATGTCATTTATTACACAAATGAAAGAGAATGATAGCTAGTAAATTAATTAATAGATTAATAATAAAGATATTAAACCACTCCAAAACCAAGAGTCTTTTCTAACATAGTCACTGCAGGATTCTTAAGCCTTACAATGTAAATATGCTTTAAGAACATGGTAAGGAGTAATGTCAAAAAGCATGTATTGTGTGTGTGTCTCAGGAATGGACCCAAGGTTACATTCCTTCATTGTTCATAGCCCTGATTGCTACGAAGAGTATCGTCAGCCAGTACTCTCAGGTATGTACTTTTCACATGCTATTACTTCAAATCTGTCTAACTTTGTACATCTTTCGGAATCCAGAAACAGAAATGCATGTATGATAGCTATGTCAAATTGAAATCATTATTTCGATTTATGCATAATACATATGAAAATAGGATTGAAAAGATAGAGTCCAGATTGAAATGTTTTCAGAAACACAAAATGCAACAACAAACGGACAACATAGAAATAAAACTGGAACAAGAGGGCGAGAGGGAGAGCATGAGAAAACATTATAAACATTCTCCATCTGGGCCTCATCCAGTCACCACATCCCACAGGGAGAACCAGGATTCTTATTTTTCTTAATGGAAGTAGCTCAGGGGTTAACATTTTCAGCTGCTAACAACAACGTAGTCATCAGTCGACACCCCCAGTTGCTACTCAGGAGAAAGATGTGGCAGTCTGTTCCCAGAAACACCTATTGCTGTAGAACCCTATGGAGACGTTTTCCTTTGGCCTATCAGATCATGATAAGTTCAGATTGACTCAGAGTTGCAGTGTTTTGTTTTTGTTTTGTCACAATTAATAAACATGTGGATAGTTTCTTCAGTTGGAGCAGTTAGCATTAATTCTCTTATTCACTACAGATCTTCATGGATGTCTTCCTTATATTACAATCCATCAAAGGATTTGCGTTGTCAATCTGTTTCAGCTTGTTTCCTCCACCTGCAACCACTTCTGAGTCTGCCCTCTCTGCTTCCAACTTAGTAGAAGATACTTTACCTCTGCCATGAAAGCTCCCATGATTCCTAATTTCTAACACACTGCAGAAAGGCTCTCTCTCTCTCTCTCTCTCTCTCTCTCTCATTGAAATCTAAATAAGGTCATATCCTACCATTGTGTCAGACTTACCATTGATTTCCCACCGTTCTGTACCTGTTCTGTACTTGTCTGCATCCAGGGATCAAATGTGAACCATTCTTTCCCCTCACTCACTCTTGATGCAGCTTTCTCGGACTCTTGAAGACTTCAAGGACACGAGGGCTGCTTCTTCCAGTGGCCCAGAATATCCATTCTTTACCTAGGACTCAGGTCCATATCCTCTCTTCAACATTATCTTCCTTGACTCCTCCAACACCCCGCACCCAACACACATACACACAATCAAAAAATAGCACCTCTATCCAGCTCTGTTTCAATGGTAGAACTCAGACTACGTCCTAGAGTGTATTTTTCTTTTGTTTTGCTATGGTTTTACCTGTATCTTTGAATATTGGCTGTCTTTTTCTTCTTTTGATGATGGTTATATTGCAATATAAGTAATATACCACAGATACATGATTTTAAAATGTATAATTTGGTGTGTTTCTTTAAGAACATTCACAAAATTTCTCATCCACTACATAATTTCAGAATATTTCCTGAGCTCAAAAACAAATCCAGATCCATAAGCTGTCATTCCTCATTTTTTCAATTATGCCAGCCAGAATCTATTTTCTATCTCTATGTACAAGGATAGGGTTGTGGTGAGTCAGAATGGATTCAATGATAACAAGGAACAGCACCATGAGGCTACCCATCCAGAACATGTAAAACAAATCACACTCCACATGACTTTTGGGGACTGTCTTCGCTTACTTAACATAGTGTTTTCAAGATTCACCATGCTCCAGCATAGGCCATCAGCACTTCATTTTATTCCTGACCAATATTTCATTGAATGGTTATGCCCCGTATTATTTGTCTATTCACCAATTGATGGGCAATTGGCTGTTTTCCACTTGATGAGGATATTTATAACTTGAAATGGGGGTTCTGGTGTTGTAAGGTGGTTATGTGTTCAGTCGTGACGAACCGTTGCACCAGAAACTCAGAGCCTTGGGAAACAACAGGGGCAGTTCTACCTTGTCTTAGAGGTTCAGAATAGATGGGACTCTTCTCCAGGGCCGTGAATTTGCATTTATCTATGAGTTGACCTCAGTTTGCTAGCAGTGGATAGTATAAATAATGCTGCCATAAACTTGCATATACATATTCTTATGTGAAATAATGCTTTTATTTCTCTTTGAAATATACCTAGGTGTGGAGGATTGTCTTTTTATGTCACTTTTAGGCAAGAAGAAACTGACAGAAACTGCCTTTTAGACCTCTTGTGCAAAAACTAGAGTCAACTGTGTATCTTCTGCCCAGCAAAAAAATAACTTGGTGAAAACCTGGTTTCCCACACAAATTTTCACTGTATCCCATTCTGAGACTCACGTGTCAATGAGGATATTTTAACTTAAACAGCACAATTTGGAGGAAGGAACAAATTTATGGGTGGAATAGACACAAAAGAAAATCTACCTGTGATCACTTCTAAAGATGAATGAGCTTGAAGGGACCATGCGAATATTCTCTGAAGACTAAGTAGAGAAATTACTCGAGGACAAGCAAGCCATGTCCTTTTGGACATGCTGAGACAGTTGAGGGGAAAATGAAGCAAATGACTTTAAATATTTGAGGCTGCTGGTTATATCAAAACTGGAGTCAAATGTTTATATCTTCTTCGCTCTGGGGATTTATCTTAATATCCTCTTAGAATGACATTTATCTCTCAGCAAGGTTGTTTAAGACCATCAAAGGATAGGGATTGCCCCAGAGGAGGCAGACCAATGGTCCATCCCGCCCAGGATCTTGCCTCTGAGAGTAGCCAGTGAAGAATAGTGCATGTGGAGAAAAAAAAAAAAGCCATCGTCCTCACTAAAATGCACCTCATCATGCAGTGTTGGGCAGGGGGCACTGAGAAATCTCTTCTGAGCCCAGCTGGTGACCAACTTCTGCCCTGAAGCGAGAGGCCTGACAGCCCTTGTAACTCTTAGCTTGGCAAGCGTAACTGCCGACTCCATTTCAGAGCATGATTTCCTTCCCCTGGTGTCTTTAGAAAAGAAGGTTAGATATTTACCACCCAACAAGTTTGCTGTTATCACATTATGGTGGGCCATTAGAATTAATCCATTAGCAAAGGGGAAGAGGTCTTCAGGGAACTAGGAAGGTTAAGTCTAAAATTGAGATCATTTGCTGCAACTTTCCCCTAATTTTTATTTTATTTTATTCTTAGTCTGTCTTCTTTTTGAAGAGAAACACTCAAGGCAGACTGCTTTGATTGGATGAAGTGCCTTAAACAAGTTAATATCCTCAGCTAACTCTCTTTGTGCATCATAAGTAGGACAGTTAGAAGCATAAGCAAAGCAGTCACAATTTGGGAGCATGAAAATAGTCCCTCTGATGCCTCCAAGTTCACACAGTGCCTGTATTTCCAGGATCTTGATTCAGAAGCAGAAAATGCCTTATGCATTTGTTCTTTCATTAAAAGTCGAGCACTAAGTGGCAGACTTATCCCTCAGGATGCAATGATGATGAGGACAGACCTCGTTCTCATGACCATAGGATTTCTATTCTAGCACCTCGACAAAAAAAAAAAAAAAAAAAAAAACAATATGACAAGACAAAAGGCTAACACATATTTATAAATGGCAGCACAATTTACATCAAAATGAAATAAGGTATTACAAGAGAAAAGTAGCTTTTTAATTTTCTAATGATTATTTTAATAAGCCATTTTATTGGTGGGGGGGGGGCTTTTGCAGCTCTTACCTAAATCTATACATCCACTGAATCAAGCACAGGAAAAAATATCTGACAGAGTGATTGGAGGTTAATTCACTTTTGAGATCTAAGCAGGAGCAAAGAGCAGCTAACAAAGGGGAGGGGTGCGTGTCTGAGCATAGGAAGCATGTGTCCCTTCCTTGAAAACCTCCAGAAATAACACTGAATAATCAGATTGACAGGACAATAGTCTGTGAAGAGGAACTCAGTTCAGTAAATTAGGGTAAGGCTTAGGGTATAAAGTCTTACATCAGAGAATTTTGGATTTTATTTTTATTCAGTGAGCACGTTTAACTCTAAAGTCTTCATCCAGTGAATCATGGAACAAGCACTCATAGATACCTTTCTCTAGTACCATTCAACCAATGTGGGTGGAACCAGGCAGCAAACCCTCTATCTGACGCTCTGTTGCCATGGGATGTGGATCCACGAGGCTTAGATGAAAGGTACTGGGTCCAAACACTTGCTTTATCTGATATCCTGACCTATCAGACAACTTGATATACTTCCCTTCAACTTAACCTGATCCTAAATTTGACCACTGTCTCAGGCAGATCTTGGGTTTCATCACATCGATCTGATGTTTTAACAGAGTCCTTCATTCCTGAATTTTCCCCTCTTTGATTATCAGCCACTTGATGAAGGACATCTAATCCTGGTAGGTAAGATCTTCTGACCCTCTGAAAACTGGCTCCCTCTTAAGTTAACCAGTTACACCGCACAGTACATAGCATTCCCCGTCTTTGATATGTCATGGAAAAGGAAGTGTAACCTGACTTCAAATGGAACTCAGTGAGGAAAGATCATGATAAAAGAAGACAGAAGTTCATGGGCTAGGAGGTAGGCCAAGACACAACCTAGCCAAGTCATGATACCATCACTAACAGGGTTCTCAGTCTGTGCCAGATTCTGTGTGGAACTTGAAACAGACATCCTAAGATAGCTTGATTAATGTTTTCATTTCTGTTTTTCAAAAAATAGAAGACATGGAAAAAATCATTTATAAATTATAGAGATTTCACGAAGAAGGAAAGTTGAGGGAGAGAGGGAAAATAAATGCAGAGCTGATACCAAGGACTCATGTAGAAAGAAAATGTTTTGAAAATGATGAAATGATGATGTGATGTGCACAACAGATGTGCAAATGTGCTTGACTCAATGGATGGATGGTGATGTGAGTTTTATGAGCTCCCTAATAAAATGATTAAAAACCAAAAACATATATCAAATGGATATATATATACATATATATGTATGTGTGTGTGTGTGTGTCCAGAGAGAATTAACTTGTTCAATAAAGGAAAATGTTGGAGCCAGAATTTACCCCCCAGCACTCTGACTTCCCAGGCAACATGGAGCCCAGGAATTCTCAGCTCTAAGAGAAGCACTTTTCCTAACTCACTGGGCAGCATGGGTGCAACTTAGGTCACCACTGAGCAGAATAAATGCCAGGGATTCCATCTATCTCTCATTCCCCAGGGTTTAATTGTGCCTGTTCAGATTACCTGTTTATGGTACCTGTGCTAAAGTGTGAGATGCTGTTACATGTTAGGAAGGGATGACAAAAATCACACAGACATATCTTTCCCAAATATATTCATGGATATGTGTAGGATGTGCTAAACTTGTTAGTCACAGAAATAAGTAGGAATGATTTATAAGGCATTCATTGTGCCTCCAGTAACTTGAAAAGTAGTCGTCCTAATTAATGATATAAAGTGGAATGAGGTACACAATATTTGAGGAAGCGAAGATCAAAGAATACAATAATTAATGTTACCTGGATTGAACAGTAGAAATAAGAGTAGGGCTCATATTTGAAAAATTGATAAGACTCCAAATAGATGAGCAAAATGTGAATTCTATATTTGAGGTAAAATGATAATAATAAATATAATAACTAAAATTGTGGCTAATTTTCCAGAAGACTAAGGTTAAGTGACAAAAAATTTCAAGAAAAAGTTTAACATAAGTGCACATACACGTTATCTTATTTATCCTTGAAGTACTTGGGTCTGTGTGAATGAATGCACTCAGGGGCCAGCGTGGTTCTAACCAAGGTCTGTCATGGAAACCCAGGGCCACTCCCCAACAGAAAGATGAGGCTCACTGTCCCCGAACAAAGTGAAGTCAAGGACACCCACAGCGCTCCCTCCTCACTGTTCTACACGATCACCTGAGTTGGAATTGACTCAATGGCAGCAAGTTTGAGGTTGTTTGGCAATGAATATAAAATAATTTTAACTTGGGAATATAGAGCAGGTAATGGCAAGAGGTGCAGGATTTCCAATTCTAAAAAAAATATTTTGTATATTTTTCCCCTCAAATTTCAATAATGACACTTCCTATACCTATAATATTGAACTATGTGGGAATCATCAAAAGAAAATTTAAGGCATACACAGGGTCATCATACCAAAAAGAGGTGGTGTGTTAGTCAGGGTAGACTAGAGAAACAAATCATTAGAAACACATATGTGTATTAAAAATATGTTTATATGTAAAATCAGTTAAATGTTGAGAAAACATCCCAGCCCCATCTAGCTCAGGTCCATAAGTCTGATATTAACTCATATGTTCCATAACAACCTATGAAGTCCTCTTCAGGCTCAAGAAACACATGCAGTGATGCCGGATGCAGAAAATCATAGGCCAGTGGGTGAAAGTGATTGGATTCAGTACTGTTCTAAGCAACTCAGCACTGGCAAGGGTCTGCATGTGACTTATCCAGCACCCAGGGCTGCATCAAGATAGGTCCACATGGCTTCTCCTCAAGGATGTCTCACAGAGAGTCAGTCTTGTGAGTAGAGTGTCTCACAGGGAGTGAGCCAAGAGAGAGAAGTCTCTCTAGTCTCCAAGGAGAAAAATCAGGATTTCCCAGAATTCTCAGGAGAAGACCATGCCCATACAGAGGCCTCCTTGGTTATGATCTGAAAGATAGGCTAGACTCCAGACCTACACACTTAATTCTCAAATTGACAAAAGGTTATGTAACTACCACAGGTGGCGTATGATGAGATGGTATAGAATAAAGGATTCTGAGCTATACTAAAGACATTAGTGAAAAATAAGATTCCAAGTATTGCTAGAATACCAATCAAAATATTTCAGTTGACAAACAGATGCAGCATTGGAAGTACTCACTAGCTATGCCAAGAAATTTTAAAGAATGCAATCTGGACAATCAACTAGAAGAGTGCCATATACGTGTCAATTCAAAAGAAAGATGACCCAACAGGATGTAGAGATTAATAAATAATAGTATTAATATTACAATTAAAATGTCCCCAAAGGTAATTCAAAGCAGTTATAGCAAAGCATTAAAAGTGATCTGCCAGAAGTTCAAACTGTATTCTGAAGAAACTCTGGCATTACGGCTATAACTGCTGATATCAGATGTATTTTGGGCTAAAGAAAAGAGTGCCAGAGAGATGTATACTCATGTTTTATGCGCTATGCGAAAGCATTCAATTGTGTGGGTCATAAAAAACTATGTGCCAATTGGCAAAGAACTGGGACCCCGGAACACTTAAGTATTCTCACCAGGTACGCATGCTGAGAAGCAATCATTTGAACAGAACAATAGTGTTTTAAACTAGGAAAAGTGCGTGTTTATGCTGTCTCCTTTCACCATATTCATTCAATAGATTTCCTGAATGAATAATCTGAAAAACTGGATCATATGAAGACGACAGCATCTGAATTAGAGAAAAACTATCTGTGTGATACGCAAGTGACACTATGTTGCTTGCTTTAATGATGAAGATTGCAAGAATTTGATGAAGATATGTTTTTAAAGTGACAGAGTTCAGCATAGATTACAACACAATGGAAAGAAAACAAAATCCTCAAAATTGAAAAAAAAAACCCACAATGACAAATGGAGAACAAGTTGTGGTGTTCCAGGACTTTGATGTATTTGGATCTACAATCAAAACTGTTGGAAGCAACAGTGAAAATGTCAAGGCATATCACATGGGGCTAAATCTGTTGCATAAGACTAAGGTGTATCTGACCCAAACCCGGGTATTTTAAGTCACGTCATATGCAAGCAGATGTCAGAAAATGAACAAGAAAGACTGAATGAAAATCAGTCCATTTAAATTATTACACTATCAATGAATATCGAATGAAGAATAAGCAAATATAGTGCTCCTTAGCATCAAGGATTATGACCTTCTTTTCATGTAATTTCAATAAAGAGATGCCAGTTCCTGTAGAAGGACATCAGGCTTGGTAACATAGAGGGTTAGCCCAAAAGCAGAAGTTTGTCAATGAGTTGGGATAACATTGAGATGGCAACAGAATGTTCCCACACAATAATTGTGAGATGGCCATATTCTGTTGTAGTTAGACAGGATCATTCTGAAGTGCTATGAGTAGATGGGAAAACTAGAGAAACTACATTCATTAAGTAACTGATTTATAATTGTCAGAAGCCCACAATAACAATTAGATTTTATCTCACCAGAGATGCATAAATCATTCAGAGTGCTTTTCAAAGATAAAGTTTGCTATGTTTCATGCTAAACCAGTTATGAAGAGTCAGAGAATGCAAAGTCATTAGCCTATAGAAACATTGCTTATGCACCAATAGTGAAAAATGTGCCACGTCCACTCTGTTGTGACCAGTTGACTAGAGAGACAAATCCAAAGACACTCATATGTGTATGACAGAGAGTTTTGTATCAAAGGGCAATTCTAAATTGAGAAAGCACCCCAACCCAGTCCAGATCAAGTCCATAAGTCCAATAATAGCCCATATGTCTGATACTACTCCATAAATTCCTCTTAAGACTCACAGAGCATGTGCAATGTGCAATGCTGAATGCAGGAAGATCACAAGCCAGTGGGTAAAAAAGCCTTATGGATCCAATGGTGGTGAAGCATCTCCATGCTGACATGGGTTCCCACGTAGCTCCTCCAGTTCTCTGAGTGTCTCTTAAACAGGAAGGTGAAGCAGAGATATGTGTGGCCAGCTTCCAGGGAGAAAGAGATGAAGTTCGGAGTATCCTCATGAGTCAGCCATGCCTACAGGGAGGCATCATCAGGCAGTGATCTTATTGACAGACTAGACTCCACTCCCATGCTTATCAAGTTGATATGAAATTATGTAACTACCATGATTTCTATAACATGAAATCAGAACTTATACCCATTGGAATAAATCTTGGATATGTCTAATATTTAGGGGTTAGATTCCTAAAATTCACATAAAATGGGAAGACTGGAAACCATAGAAAATCATGTTTTTCTGCCCTTCAGTATGTCACATAACATTGTCTTAGTAGTGTACACTAAATGTTAATGGAGAAGCAACTGGAACCAATTCTACAATAAATATCCTGTGGTTTGAAATATGAAATCACATCTTTGCCCTTTAAGGAATTTGTAAATGGGAGAGATAACCTGAATTTAAAAAAAATCAGGTTCAAAACAATATAGATGATTCATGAAAAAAAGTAATATAGATACATTTTTCTCTAGATCAGCTGTCACAAAATTGTAGCAAGTAGATATAATAAAAATGTTGCTTTGTTTGGCCTATGTGGTATTAGTCCTGTTATTTTTAAGGGCCACTATTTAGTATCGGGCGCAGTCATGTCATAGTGAAAATTTTCACCTTCTCTTGAAAACATGGTAAATTCGGAGGATAGTTATCTTGTATAGTAGTAGCAGATTGTAGTAGTTTCCTAGTGATTACATCGCATTAGCAAATCTGGAATATCTTGTCCATAATCCTACCACTTCCTCTCTGACTAATGTTACTTTATTCGGAATTTTATTCATCTTTCTTGTCTGGACACTCTACGTATATGTGCCACATTTTGAAAGAGAAATATTGCATGTTAGGAAGATGATTTGCTGGAGGACTATGCACTGGGTCTTTATGGCAACCATGGGACTCTTCTGTGTGCCAAGATATGCTCATGTGGTTTAAGTCCATGGATTAGAGGATTTTTTTTTTTACTTGTGTAGCTGTGGGGGCTGACTTCCCAGGAAGACATACCAAGAAGCAGGAAAATGAACTTGGACTCAGGAAAACAAAGCAAGAATATCACAAGCTGGTGAGGCAGAGGGAGATAAATCCAGGTTATTAGGTCAGATGGAATGTCAGATGAATCCTAGAATGGTTAGGTAATATGATGGGCTATGGCTTCAATCCCAGAAACCAGAGGTTAATCAGCCAGGTGCAGGATCCATCAGCTCTAGCAAAAAGCAAACTAGCTTCTGCCCAGAGTCAGCTTATATAGGAAGTAGGCCACACCCCCATTGAAACTTACTTCCAATTGCATCAAGTGTATGACCAGTGTAGAGAGATTTCACTCCACCCTAATATTCCCACGACTTCCTGGCTACTCTAATTAGTTCCCATCATGGGCGTTGATTATGTAAGTGAGGTCATACTATAGGGTATTAACTGCTAACCTACTGAGAATTCTGATCTAGCTAACTTGACAAAACTTAATTATTGGTTGAGAATTTTGAATGAAGACCCAGAGATTGAAATTACCATTCACAAATAAGAAGTACTCATTAGACTACCCTATTTTTGTCCAGAGATCAACAAAGAGGATTCATGTATAATCATTAAAGAGTATACTTCTCTTTCCATATCCTATAACTGTAAAAATTCAGGGAAGAAGTAGAAATGCTTAGAAAACTGTGCCCTTGCCTTTGATATACCATGAACTTGCATCACAAGGAGGAACACTGTATTTTTTTGCACCATATTTACTCATCCATAGGATAAGTAATTGAACAAAAATTGAAATTTGGTTCCCTAGAGCTATTTAAATTACAATGTAAAAAGTGAGCAACAGTCTTGTCCCTATGGCAAATTGCAAGAAACGAATATGGAAGCTCTGACTTGGAAGCTATCATAGGTTGTGAACTCTAAGATGCAACACATTATTTTGATTTTTAACAACAAAAAAATTAGGTGAAATCTAGCAGAGACCGAGTGGCACAGTGCAGTATTCAGTTGCTAACTGAAAGTCGAATGCAGGACAAAGTTATGGCAGTGAGCTGACACGAAGATCTCAGACTTACACACAATGTCCTCCAAGGGCCGTACCAGAAAGAGCTGATGTGGAAACTCCATTAAGTGAACTAGATTCTGCCACAAACACACCTGGACTCCAAGGATTTAAGACTGAAATTATATGGTGTGTGGAGAAGCAGAAGCTAACTGTACCAAGCGTGTTGAATTGTCCATGGGCGGAGCAACATGTTACTCCAGTGCCCTACGTGCTGTATTAAGATATGTATTGTTCTGGCAGACCGATGATTGGCACTGTCAGAAAATATTATTATGCTTTGCTTGTCCATCAATTCCCTTTGTGTGTGCAAATAGCATTTAGTCACATAAGGATTTATTTTGTATATATGAATATTTAGGTATTGTGGTATATAGTTAGCATACACTTATTCAATTTTCGTCTCCATAGTGTTTCAAAAATTCATACCATGGACTGATCAATTGCACTATAAACGGAAGATCCTGGTGCTCCGGAGAAATGATTGATAACGTTCTCACTGTACCTTAACCAGGATGTCTCTAATGTGATCCGGAGACAGATGAAAAACATAGATTTAAAGACTTTTTCCCAAACAAGCAGACATTTAAGTAAAACATCAGCTAAGTCCACGTGGAAGAAGCATGCCAATATCCATGATGCAAAACAGTAGTTATCTAAGTCAAACATCAACTAAGTCCACGTGGAAGAAGCATGCCAACATCCATGATGCAAAGATTGTAATTATATAATCCAAAATCTCAAGGACGAAATAATATCAGAGCTTCATTCGGGAGATTCTAGTGTCCAGAAGGCAATGGATGACTGTGGAAAACCAAAATTGCATTTTCCTTTTCTACACAAGGGATAAGCCTCTAACCATAATTCCAGGACAGAAATAAACTGGTTGGCAGACAGAGAATATTGGATAAATGACTGTAGTAAATTAAAATGACAAACTTGGCTCAATTATTAAAAACCTTATTTTCTCTGATACCATTTTGTTTATAATATTTTCTGTTACTTTCATATTGGGCTTCTTTCTGTTGTATTTTTCATTGAGGATACCCATCTTGAATTTTTGTTATGTGTTTTTCTACAATGCTCACTATAGGATAAATGGATCTATAGTGACAGCAACTAGGAAAAAGGGCTCCTGAGGGATCTGGTGGGGGAGGAAAGGAGAAGTTGGAACATTCAGACCTTCTCTGAAAATACTCACCTTTGAATATGGAGAGAGTGAATTGGAAGACAGAGAATAAAGGTAAATTCTAGGAGATGGTGGTGGGAGAAGTGTTTGGGCAGGATATCTGGAAAAACCTATGTAATATAGTTTCAAATTTAATTATTTTATTTTTACTTATTGATCTATATTTTATTTTCTAATTTGTATTTTATTTATATCCATATTTATTTATTTTATTTATACACATTGACAGGGAACTGACAGAGGTTCAGGTTGGATCCAGAAGTACATGGAACAAGGATTATCATCACTGGTGTCAGATGGTTGTTGGCTCAAAGTAGAGTATACAAGAAAGTTGTTTATTTGTGTTTCATTGACTGTACAAAAGCATTTGACTGTGAGAACCACAAGAAACTGTGGATAATGGGAAGAATGAGAATTCCAGCACACTTCATTGTGCTCATGAAAAGTCTAAACATGGATCAAGAAGTTGTGCAAACACACCAAGGGCCTCCTGCCTGGTTTAAAAGAAAGTGCACCAGGTTCATATCATCTTGCCATCCTTGTCTCATCAGTACACTGAAAAAATCATCAGAGAAGTTGGATTATATGAAGAAGAGTATGGTAGCTAGTTGGGAGAAGGCTTATGAACAACCCACCGTATGGAGGCGATACTATTTTGCCTACTGAAAGCGAAGAAAAATGGAAGCACTTGCTGATGAAGATCAAGGATTATAGCCTTCAGTGTGGATTTCAACTCAATGTAAAGAAGACCAAAATCTTCACAACTGAACCAATAGGTGGCCTCATGGTAAGTGGAGAAAATTTTGAAATTGTCAAGGATTTTATCTTCTTGGATCCACAATTGATAATTATGGAAGCAGCCATTGAGAGATCGAAAGACACTTTGCATTGGGTAAACCTGCTGCTAAGACACTGTTAGCATATCAAAGGGGAAGGATGTAATAAAGAGGAGCAAAGCAGGCCTGACTCAAGTGATGGTATTGTCCATGACATCATTTGCAGGAGAAAGATGGTCATCAGATAAGAAAGACCATAGAAAAATTGATATATTTGAATTGTGGTGCCTTGGACTGCTGAGAAGACACATCAATCTGTGTGGGAAGAAGTAAGACTGGAGTGCTCCATAGAAGCAAGGATGGCAAGACCTGGTCATACACCTATTGGACATGCCGTCTTTGGAAAAGACATCATGTTTGGTAAAGTGGAGGGGCAGCCCATTTTTGGCAAAGAGGGAGGCCCTCATCTCAATGGATTGACACAGTGGCTTGCATCGATGGGCTCAGGCCATGGTGGTAAGGATGGCATAGGATCGTGTGTCGTTTTCTTCTGTTGTGCATACAGACACTGTGGGTCTGACCCAACTCTTAGTGCCATGTAACAATAATAACTATCCATACATAGCAGAACAAAAAGCAATTCAAGAAGTTCAATAAGCTCTGGAACTCAGTGTCATTTGTTACTTGTTTCAAGTTATGCAATTACCTTCAGTTTCTTCTCCAAATTGTATATCCCTATTAACAAAAACTCACTGCTTCCAAAATTCCTATTGCTCTTTAAGTAATTTCATGTAAATGGAACTCAAAAAATCAAAATGTTCAAGATAACCTTTACCAGTTAAGCGAAAATATTTTCTTAGCTTTAAAATATTTCAGTTATTGTTTCTCATTTAAGGTTTAAAGGAGTGATTCTCAGTCTTACTAATGACACTGTCCTTTAATATAGTTCTTCATGTTGTGATGACCCCCCAATCATAAAATTATTTTAATCACTACTCCTTAACTGTAATTATTCTATTTTTATTAATCATAATGTAAATATTTGATATGCAGAATGCATTTTCATTGTTACAAATTGAACATAATTGAAGCATAGTGGTTAATCACAAAAACAACATGCAAAATAAAATGTGTAATATTTTTAACAGCATGTAAAATAAATATTGTGAGATATTTGTTTCTAATAACAAATAAATGAAAATTTGTCTTGAAGCATGGTGTAGCATGGGTAGAAGTCTTCACTCTAGGTACTCCTATGTTGGCATATCTGCATGTGGGCGTACCTGCCTGGAGATGCATAGAGGAGTGGTGTCTCAGTTCTTAAAACCATTGGAAATATGTGTTTTCCAATGGTCTTAGGCGACCCTTGTGAAAGGGTCGTGACCCACAGGTTGAGAACTTCTGGTTTAAAGGTTAAAGGGTATATCAGGGCAAGAGTCCAAGGAGTTCTTCTAGTTTCAATGGTCTCAAAATCTGGATCTAAGACAATTTCATATTCTGTTCTTCATATATACCTTTTTCTTCTTTTTTTAATTAAAAATCATTTTATTGGGGGCTCGTACATCCTTTTTCACAATATATAAATAAACATACTGTGCCAAGCACCTTCACATGTCCGCTGTTGTTATCATTCTCAAAACATCCGCATTTTTCCTTGAGCCCTTTATATCGGCTTTTCCACCCTTTCCCCTCTTCCCCTGCTCTCCCTTCCCCACCAGCCCTCAATACTTTATAAATTATTATTGTTCTGTCATATCTTACACTGCCAAACCTCTCCTCCAACCCACTTCTTTGATGCCCATTTTAATGCAGTTATTCTATAAAATCTTTGATCATTAATTTCAATCCTGGTCAGGCACCATCTAGTTCTTCTGTTCTCCCAGAGAGAGAACTATTCACACTGGCCCTCCACACCTCACCTCCTTGACACTTCTTCCACTTCAGCTCCAAGTGAATTCAGATCAGTCATTATGATTTGTACGGTTACTTACAGTGTTTTAAGACCCCAGGTAATAAGCAATAAAACAGGACAAAAATCAATAAATAGGGTATTGGGATATAGTGTGGGATGGTTCATGAAACATTTTGTGTTTCTTTGGTTTTTTAATTGTGGTACTTTTCATTCATAAATTTTTACACTGAATCTATTTTAATAATAGAGAAAAGTAGCATTCATTGGTGTAACTATTTGAAGCTACAAATTTTATAGTCTTTACTTGTGTTATATCCGTCTATTCTGATTATTAATGAGCATGTAGGACAAAGCAGAATTGTCCAATAGCATTTTCTATAATCTGTAGGAGCACATTGCCTGTCATTTCCTTCCAGAGGCTTGCTCCCTCCCTCCCTCTCTCTCCCCCTTATTGCCATCAAGTCAATTCCAACTCATAACGATCCTGCAGCCCAGAGTAGAACTGGATCTGTGAGTTTCTTAGAATCTAAATCTTTCCAAGAATAGATAGCCTTTTCTTTCTCCCAAAGAGTGGTCAGTAACTTTGAACTGTTGACCTTGTGGTTAGCAGCCCCATGCAGAATGTACTGATCTATCAGGTCAACTACCAAGGAGTTGTTCACTAAAAATCAAGCTCTTCACCGTCTAGCCCATTCTGACCCATTAAACCCTGCAGGACAGCTTAGAACTGTTCATGTGGGTTCCTGAGACTAATTCTTACAAAGAAGATGGAATCCAACCACTGAATGCTTAATGATTATACTATCAGGGTTCTTTAAGTTGTATTTAGGTATAACTATAGACATTTTAATGTCACAAAAATATGATATATATTCGTGTGGAAAGATGCAAATAAAAGCCAACATGAGGTACCTTTACTCCCACGAGGGTGTTGAGTTTTAAAATAGATTATAGCAATTATTGATGATGTCCAAAAATGTGAATGCTAATTTACTGTGAAGGTGATTGCAAAATGACACAGCCATTATGAGAAATGGTGTGGCAGTTCCTCAGAACAAACAGACAAATAAGCAAACAAAACATGGAATGATACAGCAGTTTTACTCCTTGGGACATTGTTCATCATTGCCCCAGGTAGAAACAATGCAATTGCTTATGAACAGAAAATGGATAAGTAAAATATGGTACATTTACACAATAAAATACTACTCGTCCATAAAAGAACGGAAGTTTTGATACGTGGTGCAATCCCAATGGAGCGTGAATACATTATGCTGAGTGAATAAATCAGTCACAAAAGAGAAAATATTATATGAGCTTGTTTACATAAAAAGGTAAGGGGGTTGATCCCTGGTGGTATAAGTGAGCAACTGCGGCCCGCAGGCTTGGCGGTTCAAAATCCAGCTGTGGCTCTCAGGAGCAGCGCTGGGTAGCTCCCACGACCACCACAGGGCAGTGACGCCCCCCAAAATAAACAAACATACAAACAAACAAACAAAAAAGGTAAAAATAGACAAATATATAGAATTAAAGTGTATTAATCATTATCATGGGCTAAAGGAAAGATGAGATGGGAAACTATCACTTATAAAGTATTTATCATAAGGCAATAAATGTATAACAGAATTTCAAATTCAGTGAATTCTAACACACTTTAAATCAGTGACTCTGTGGAGAGAAAGAACTACTGATTTTCCTCTATGAAGATTGTTGCTGCTGTTGCCATCCTTGTGTTGCTTTGGACACATTGTCCAATCATGAAACATTCATATCATCTTTTCTATGTTTGAGCTTATTAAAATAGGCAAGTGAATTCATAACATTCGGGGTCTTCATCTTTTCCACTAACCTCCCACTTTACCAAGCACAATGCCCTTCTCCAGGGACTGGTCTCCCCTGAAAATATGTCCAAAGTACATGAGACCAAGTCTCACCATCCTCATTGCTCAAGAGCATTCTGGAAATAGTTCTTTCAACACAGATTTTTTTTTTCAGTCTGTGCTATCCATTATATACTAAGCATTTTTCACCAATCCCATGATTCAAAGGTCTTAGTCATTCATCATCCAGCCTTTGAATTCATAGGAGACAATTACCAAATTTGGAAATGCTATTTGGAGGGACTAGATTGGGATATGATGTTCAGTATACTGTAAGGTCAGTTAACAACATAAACGACCCTCAATAAGATAAATTAACAGAATTTCCACCGCAATGAGCTCACAAGCAGGCAAGACTGTATGGATGGTGTCAGAGTGGGCAATGCTTTGTTCTGTTGTACATAACAGATACCACATTATGTTACAAGAACAACAGCAAGGTCTTTTCATCTTCCATCCCCTCAACTAAAATGACCCTTTTCATGATATTTCTTTATCACCCATCAAAATTTAAGTATCACTTTCCTTAATTCATTCCCTCACTGAATAAAATATTAGTAAGTTAACATATATATTATATCTATGTGGAAGCAACTGAGCTAATATTTTAATAAATTGCCCTTTTAATATTCTTAGCAAGCATAAACAATGCATAAGGAAGCTGTGACATAAAAAAGATCCATTGCCATTGAGTTGATGCCAACTTGTAGTGACCCTACCAGGCAGGGTAGAACTCCTTCTATGAGTTTCCAAGACTGTACATTTTTACCCAAGTAGAAAGTCCCATCTTTCTCCCACATAGGAGCCAGTGGTTTCAAACTTTTGACCTTGCCGTTAACAATGAAACATGTAACCACTATGCCACCAAGACTCCTTAAACAAGCACAGAAATATGAAACAACATTCATAAGACCAATATAGTTTCTAAACAGGGATAGTTGGATTCAAAACTAGTGAGCTTAACTCTTGTACTTGGACTATATTTATTCATTGTTTCTCTTAGTCTTTGTGCTTTATAATATCAAATTAATAATTAATTATAATTTAGTTGTACCTCATGAAGCATATGAGCTTAGTTTTATTCCATCATTCATACAGATAAAATTATGAATGGCTACTTTCTGTCAAAATTTATGCTACCTAAAGAGACAAGGCTTCAATCATTTAGAGATTACATCTCAGAGGGTTGGCCCACAAAAGTCAAGAAAGCCAATATGGGAGATAGGTAAGGCAGAGTCCTACCTGCCTGATTGGCACTTAAGACTTCTTTTATTTTTGCTAAAATAAGAGTTCAGAGTAAGTGCTTCCTTGGTCTCAGTAGCAAGAGGAATAAATCTATCTGCCCCTGTAAAGAATACTCTCAGTTAAGTATGACACTCCCATGTCTTTAACTGGCTTTGCTCTTAGAAATAATTAAAGGTCTTGCCTGGAACCCTGAGTAGCCCTGGTGGTATAAAAGAGCAGTTGAAACCCACATGGAGGGAGCGGGGAATGTGAGGCTATCTGCTCCTATACAAATTTGCAACATCAGAAAATGTGTGGAGCAATTCTTCTCTTTTCTTTTTTTTTTTTTTTTTTTT